>CP139501.1:202282838-202673988 GCA_021014915.2 Artemisia tridentata subsp. tridentata | reverse complement strand
CTAAAGTATATGTGTGTGCGTGTATGTGACTTGGTCAACCAAGAAAATAGGATAGTGGGTTGGTTTGGAAGGCAACCTTCAGTTGCAACCACCAGCCTATGATCTCCTAATTTTGAGCATGTATGAGATAATGGTTCTCCATGATTTTGCTTATAAACAGCTTTTCAAGAAATGAGACATACACACAACCAAACACATATATTAAAGTTATTAGAGAACATATAAGTTGTTGTGAATTGTGCTTTATCTTATTGCCATATTGTGACTTCTGCTCCGCCATTGTCATTACGTTGTATTCGTTCGCTGACAAAAGGCAACGAGGGTCTGCATCAATCCTGGGGTCGTTACGTAAGAGGCTTGCAGCAAATCAAGCACGTAAACACCTTTTAAGGACAGTGAACGTCTTCCCGTGCGGAGCCTATTATCAGTTTGTTTGTTCAGGTTTCATGGGTGCGGTTCGAGTCGACGTAGTTTTACTAACATCAGGTAATGATGATACTTGATTCTTTTATTCGCCGTTATGTGTTTTCATTGCACAAGTTGGTGCAATTACTTGTAACAGTAGGATACAAACTATTATCCAACAAAAACCAATTTAATTTTTATCAATTCGTGGACATAAAAGCTCGGCTAAATCTATTTTTGATAAAGTTTTCCTGTGGTGAGATGGATTAGAAGTGGTTCTTGTTTGTTAAACCGAACCGAGTCGACTCACTGAGTCAACTTGGTATCGTCCCTGCTTTGTGTCATTAGCTTCCCGCCGTGGTAACTAGTAATGGGATAACATGGTTTTGAACGATTAATTGATGTTCTTGTTGCTGTTATTATTGTCGACTTTATCCCATATGATCCTTTAAATTCGGTTAAATCCGTACACGAGAAACCAATATGTTGGTTTGCTTATATTGAAGCCTATGGCTTACTTGGGTCTGATAAGCTCTTATAAGCTTATTCTGAGTTTTCTTAGTTTTGGTTAGTCAAGCTACCCGAGAGGGTGTTTGTGTATTGTTCTCAGTTAACCCAAAACCACATGAGCGATTTGTGTTCAGCATATATTTTGCGACTTAGCGTTTTAAATTCTAAATTCGTGCTACTTATCACTTGGTTTTGAGCATCGTGTTGGACTTATAAAACCTGTATATGCTAATTTGATTTATGTTTGGTTATGTTGGATTTAACGGATAACCACACGGGTGGTTGTTTTGAGTGTTTGCTCAGTCTCGGCTAACTCATCACCCACGTAGGGTGTGCTTTGTTTTTTTTTGGCTTGTTTGATTTAATTTAGGTACAAAGCAAACCCAAGTAGGGCGCGTTTTGTCTCGGCTAACATGGCACAAAAGAGGTGTGTTTGTTTAGATCATGGGCTAAAGCCAATGATAGGGTGCGTTAGGTTCTATTAACTAAAAGTGTGCTGCTTTGTCAAGTGTTATTTAACTTGTAAAGGGTAAACACTAAATACTTATTTGTAATTTCACATTTAAACGAGTCACTCTACATATGCAAAACTGTACACTGAAATACAGGAATAGTGGTTGAAACTATATTGAAAATTCGTTCCAAGTGGGGGCGTTTTTCACTGACTGAACAAAGGGTGCACCTGGGTTGAGACATGGGCTCAAAGCCCATACCTAAAATAGTTGTGTAAATTGATTTGAGGCCGAAGCCCAATAAATTGTACAAGAATGCGTTTGATTTAAAAGTCCTCAGACTAATAAAAAGAATGTATGTATAGTATAAATGAATTGGTGATTAACACTCTTAGTCGTAAACTATCATAGCATCTACTTGGTTTTAACTCTCATATCTATTGGTAAGTTTCGGGAATTGAGACTTAAATCACTTGAACCTATATCGTATTGACATCATATTGAACAATTTGGACTCGAGACGAATTAGATATATATATATATATATATATATATTAAACTCGTAACAAACCTAAACATCCCATCAACGCATATTAAACTAATAACGAGTTGTTAGTCACAAACTTGTCGGGAACATCATTTTGAGAAATTTAGATTTATATTAAAGTCACTTGACTTAAAAACGTGGTATAAATGGACGCAACATTATTTATAACAATTCTAGACTTATACTTTATAATTCAAAAACCTTTATCTTATAAAACCCGACACTAAGCGAAACTTGTAGATTTAATTACGTGAAAACATTTACCATGTGATATACTAATTTGAGCTTTCTTTAAAACTTAAATTACCATTCCAAAACTATATTGATTATTTCCAAACCATTGGGGATTATTGGGTAAATACCGAGACTTACTAAACGATCTACTTTTATTGACATTTTCCTTGTCGATCATTTCTTGATTTCTTCTTGTCATTTTTCCTCGCCTCAAGTTCTCATCCGTACTTTTCTCAATTATGTCGATTCCTATTTGGCGTGAGTATTCTTGAGTCTATACTGTCTTACCACCACACGAAACATTAACACTAAACTTTTTACAAACTTTGATACGAGTAATCCACGAAAACTAAGACGTTTGTCTTTTCAAAACTCTTTACTTTTCGAGATGTATTCTGAGATAACTATATATATATATATATATATATATATATATATATATATATATATATATATATATATATATATATATATATATATATATATATATATATATATATTAGGTTGTGCCGATCCGGCACCATTGTGCCTGTACCCTCGATATCGTTATGTTTAGCTCTTGATGCCAGTTGTGACCGTTGTGATATTTTGCGTTGCTGCATACTGAGGTGAGTTCATGGCCCCTACCTTTACTTGTTTTATAAATGTTTGGGGGAGAATACATGCTCGTTTTTAATTAAACTCAATGCTTGTTTATACTTAAACTCATTACTTGTTTGAAAACATGGTTTATTTGCTTATTGCACACTGGTTTACCTTATTCTAAACACAAGTGTTTAAATATTATATGTGAGTTTATAGCCCCACTTTACTTATACTTACTTTCCTCCTATGGGGTGAGAAACATGCAAAACATTTTCTGGACCACAAACAATACTATATTTTCCCCACACTATTGCGTAGTTAGCCTAAGCCCCTGAACCCACTGTTATGCCCACCTCATGAACCATTAATTCCTGCTGGGAAGCGCGATTGATATAAATAGATCTATTGGGGTGACTCCCCCGTTCGGTTGGCCAGACAGGTCAATGCGGGCGTATACCAAGTCGGATTACGAGTGTATTGGGTTAAACACTCGCTATGGGCCCCTATTATTATTATTTATGTGCTATATTGTAGCGCACTGAACTGTCGAGCTTCGGTTGCATGAACTTAGAGCTAGCGCAATATACTATTTTATTTTGGGTCACATACCCTACTCATGGTCCACATCTCTGATTTTTTCCTTACGGTAAACCTTATTATCATGACGTTGTGAGCGACACAATGATCACAAAACTATTATTGAACTCAGATTATCTTTACTGCTTTAATATAAATCTATGAACTCACCAACCTCGTGTTGACACTTTAGCATGTATTTTCAGGTTTAAAGTGATAATCTAGTTTTGGAGGCTTTCGGCAGAGCATGGCATGGTCATAGAAGACTCTGATATATTTGGGACCGCATGAAATCTTTTATGGGCTTATATTTCCGCACCATTTTTGAAATGTTGTAAACAAATCATTTTTGAATATGAAATCTATTTTAAATGGTTGAGATAAAATCATTCTTTATACTTTGTGTTGTGATACCAATTGAGTAGCACCCCAATGACATATATGCTTCCGCTGGACCCGATTTTCAGGGTGTTACAATATATCAAAATTTCCAATGTTCTAGCCAACTCCATCCCCAATGAGTTTTGTTTGAGTCCAAAACGTCGGGTTTGCAGAATTCGCAAAGTTCTTCCACATTTCTGTTGGACACCAAAATAAATAACATGGAACGTATCTTTATACATTAACAAAGAACATATATTATAGTTGGAGTAAGTAATTGGAAATACCTGATGAGTATGTGCATAAGCCGACGCTCGTTCTCAATGAATAGCAGCCTCTTGTTTGCTCTCTAAATCGGCTTTGGTTTCTACTTTAGAATCTCTTTTGTCATCCCAGGTGCTTCCCAACTGTAATCCTAAATTCATTAACATTCGATAGGCAGCATAAACCATCGTAGCAGTACCAATATCAAGAGCAGCATTAACTAACATCGATAGCAGTACTAACCTTAGTCACCAAACCAAACAGCATTAAGTTGCAAAAGCAGTATTAACCTCGATTGGCAGTACTAAGTAAACACGCAGCAGTACTATTTTACTATAATGACCAAGCAGCATTAATGAATCTAGAGCCGCCTGGCCTTCCAATCCAGTTCCAACAATGCACTTCTCCGACTGAGAAAGAGGGACTGCTTGGCGTTGCATGTTAGAACTCATTAAAGCCCGATTCGCATCATTATGCTCGATAAAAGGAATGAACCACTAAATCTTCTGATTTCAGCATAAAGTGTACCATAGCAGATAAAGATAAAATCTTGGACATAAAATTAAAACGAAATCATAGTTTTTGTGCTTAACTGTAACTAAAAACTAATGTATCACAATTAATTAAAAAAACTGAACATAAATCGAATCGGAAATCGAATTAAATATATACCTTGGATTAGCCTGAAATTCAGAAAGAAGATCGTAGGAAGTGAGATGAGAAGATGATGGATGATTTGTTTGTTTGGTGTGGCTGCTAATGAAGATGAGAAGATGATGGATGATGGATGGTTTTTTTTTTTTTTTTTTTTTTTTTTTTTTTTTTTTTTTTGTGAGATGGGATAATGTTTTAGGGTTTAAGAGGTGTATTGAGCAAGTTTAGTATTAGATAATACTGTGTTTTCAAAAACGAATATAAAATTTTTAATGCCTTTAATAATTTTGCTGGATATCAATTTTAGTTTGTATTGTGTATCACAACTGATGATTTGGTTCATTGGTTGAGGTGCTTGCCTGTGGAGTAACATACCCGGGTTCGAATTTATGCTCATAAATTTTTGAACAAATAAATTCCGGAATTCACAACCCAAAATAATGCTTATGTGGCATCATTGTGGTGACATGGAATAAAAATATGATGAGGTGGTATTCCATGTCATTGATGATGTCATATACATCCTGTTATATATATGTTATAGACATATATGGGAAAAGTGAATATGAGGCTGTCTCATATCTAAGCTTACATGCGAAACCATTAAAAATCACTTAAAAATATATCATATTGGTTATTATTTTTTTAAAATTTGGGTAGTGGAACTAATATATGCATAGTGAAACGCATTTTAATGGTGAATTAAATTAAACCATTATTGAATCTATAGCTAATTTGTTAGTTAATGAAATCACCTAACAATATGATTTAGAAAATGCATGTATCAATGTGAACCCAACTTAAGTGATGTTATGATGAAATCAAGAGAAAACACTAATATTGTGAAGGACATGATACAAATGAGGTAGATTTGATGTTTTTCTTGTTAAAAAGACGTAATTTTTTATGGTTTTGCATGTAAGCTTAGATGTGAGACAACCCCATATTCACTTTACTCTATATATATATATATATATATATATATATAATTATTATTATTTTTATTTTATTTTTTTTTTATTTTTTTTTTTTTAATTGGTAAGTGTGTTTTGGGCTGTGAGCATGTGACATTTAATTATTATTATTATTATTTTAATTTTTTAATTTTAGTTTCTTAATTTTTTTTAGATATTATTTGTAAAGTCTTTAATAAAAGAAAGAAAAGAAAAAATAAATAAATATGAAATGAAATTAAAATTTGTTAGTTGAAAAATGTTGAAAAAATAAATAAATAGATGAAGGTCGCCTTTACTGTTGTAAACAATAGAATGTAGATCGCCAGAGATAAAAAGCTGATGTAGCTGATAAAATGAAAGTCGTTGTTAGTCATTACTGCGTTTAGCGTAAAAGTCATGTCCAAAATGAAATCAATGGCAAAGCCGAGTTTTTGAAATCCATGAGCGGAACAACTGGGTTTTTCTATCATGGGGCTTTGTGGTCTAGTGGTAGATGCTTAAGCAATTAAGCGTGCTCAAGTGAGAGTAGTACCGGGTTGGGTGACCGACCGGGAAGTCCTCACTTAGGGACCATAAGCTCTAATGATATCAACCAGCTGCCTTAGAAGCCTGGGCTCAGCCATGTGATGTCTTGACCAAACAAAGGACGCGAGTTCGAATCCGATCCGCAGCATGGTTGGGTATTGGGTGGAGGTATTTCACAGGCATCAAACCTTTGCTGGGTAGGGTTGATGGGTACCATTATGGTACACAGGGTTGAGGTGTCCCTGCCAATCTACACTTTTGACCAAACTGGGTTTTTCTATCTTTTTATATTGTTTTTGGTTATTTGTTTCTATTTTAGGCTTCTTCCTTTTTTTTTGTCTGGTAGGTAACTTATTTTTTTGGGATAATACATTTAAAAAGCACAATACTTGTACAAAAATACTCTTCTGAAACTAAAAAAAATACTTTCTCGGTACTAATCTTGACACTTTTGTCTTTATGTGAGTAGTAAAAACCTGTGATGACCATTTTACCCTCTCAATTTTTGAAAATTGCATCCACCATCCCTTAAGGTAAATTACATAAATGGTCCATGTGGTTTAGCAAAAATTGCATCCACAGTCCCTAACATGTGTATATTTTTTGGATCAACTCCTTATGGTTTTGACCCGTTACGTTTTTAAATAAGTTTTTATCCGATTTTATACGTTTTCGTCCATTTTCTTAACTTTTCGTCAACTTTTATTCGATCGTTTTTATACGTTGTTATCGATTTTATACGTTTTCACATGTGACGAAAAAAAATCATAATTTTTTTTCACATGTGACGAAAAAAATTTTCTAAGAAAAGTATTTCAGAAAAAAAAACAAAAAAAAAAAATCGACAAAAAAATTCCGAAAAAAAAATCGAAAAAAAAATTGAAAAAGAATTACGAAAAAAATTGAAAAAAAAAATCCGAAATTTTTTTTTTTTTTTTGAAGGGACCACTTACGTAATTTACCATAGGGACGGTGGCTGCAATTTCGCAAACCTTCAGGGAACATTTATGTAATTTGGAAGGGTAAAATGGCTAAACAACTCATATAAAGACAAAAGTGTTCAGATTAGTACTCAGAAAAGTTTTTTTAGTTCGGTACTCAGAAGAGTATTTTTTTTTTTGACAATTGTGATCTTTTTTAAAGGTATTATCCCTATTTTTTTTTTCTCAAAAGGGTTATATGTGTATATATATGTATAACGAGGGTTATTAGTCGCCGCGCTTCGCTGCAGACACGTATATTCCCTTTGTTATGTCGCAAAGGATTTAAGCGAATCGCCATGATTATATGAATAAATTGATGTTTGTGTTTAGTAAACTTTTTATGCAAGCTTTTGCTTCAAAAATGAATAAACTTATAATGTAAACTTAAATTTCTCTTATTTATCATGTACATAGTATACACGGAATAACTAAATGCAATAGTAATATATTTAGTTCTATAATTTTAGTTAAAGAATTTGATGTAAAATAAAGTGAAAAAATATATAGAACTAAATATATTACTTTTGCATTTAGTTATTCCGTGTATACTATGTACATGATAAATAAGAACTGTCATCCCATTTACTAGTCTTTCTGGCTAGCATCACCGTCTCGATTGACATATCAAACAAATATATTTAACCCGGATTGATCTGCGACCATTCTTTCTGGCTAGCATCACCGTAACTGTCATCCTATACTTTTTTCTGTTCCTGGGGGTTTCGGAGACATGGTGGTGACAATGTGTACCACAAACTCATTTTTTCTTTTTTCTTGTCAAAACTATAATTTTTGTCTATTTTTCCTCCCATTTACTAGTTTTTTTTTTTTTTTTTTTTTTTTTTTTAACAGTGTGTGTATAGTAACTTGGTTGTTTGTAATATTGAAAGTAAAAGCAGAAAAAGTTTATTTTGCTAAAAGACAAAAATAACGGAAAATGGAATAAAGTCGTAACCACTATGATAAACATATATCATTTTTTTATTTTTTTTAAATGACAACTGTGATTAATGTTTTCATAATTAAAAGTTAAATAATTAATTAATATGAAACATTTCATGTTTAGCAGCATGTTTTATATTATAATAATCAGTACGGATAAATATGAAAATAATGAGTTTATTTAATACTATATTTTTTATAATTATTAAACATAATCACAGCTATGGGTTGTTGTTAAACAATTTTTTTATTTTATTTTTTTAATATAGATTATTTAATGTTTATAACATTATCCTTGTTTAGATAGCTAATCCAAATATAAACTACGTCTAATGAAAAAAAGACCATTACTTGCATTAAATAACTAACATAATTTAAAACTTGATATTAAACAATACAATTATATACATGCATGTTATACACTTATACAATTAACTGTGTATCAACATATATATTTAACACTTTAAACTTTAAAGTAATTAATGTAATCATTAAAACACTCTTCAATGCAAATATAAAATCAATAAACCACATAATACAAATCAAACAAGTATTAGAATAAATTTCTATATACTCTCCTCAAACATAATACATTTATGAAATAAAAATTAATACAATCTATCAAAAAAATGGCATGTATTTGTTATTTACTATCTAGTTTTAACATAATATAGTTTGTCATTGATTAAAGTTAATAGAACCTAAAATTCTTGTCTTCTATAAAGGCCTTCTCACGAAAAACGTATTATCAAAAAATATTGTTTGTCGAAAATTTTAATTACAGGATATCCGTCACATAACACGTGGGTTCCCAGCTAATTTTAAATTATTAAAATTCTACTGTCCATAACATTCACATTCATTTGGCAGCACATATCAAGTTAGGGTGACTACTACACATCATAAGACTACACGGAGTGACCATGACAAAGGCATGTCACCGAGCCTTGTCACGCACCACCTCCATTCCACAAGTGATGGTCACGACAATTTTTTGCAAAGAATGGTGACCGGCTCACCAATGTTACCAAGCAAAAATTGTGGGGCCCATTTGTATTGTAACTTTTATTTTTATATAAATGAATGCAATTTTATTTTGTATGTTTTCGCAACAGTTTGAAATTTTGAATTTGATAGGCTCCAACGGCTATCAAATACCCTTATAAATACTCATTTACCCTCATTCATTTTCTCACACAACTTCTTATCAAACTCTCTCAACTATCATTTATTTTCACAATAACGCTATGGCTAACGAACCAAACGAGGTGCAAAATGTTATCCTTAGGCAACTACGGACCGAACAAGAAGCGGAGCTCCAGCTGGTTAACAATTTGTTGGCTGAGATGACTCGTTATATGCTCCAGATGCGTAGCCGTGGTGAAGAGGTAACCAGGATGCATTCGTTGCCTCTCGACCAGCCAGTTAACAGCTTCGGTCTACAAACTCTGCTAATAACTTAGGAATCAGATATGTGTATCTCAAACGCCTTGAATGTCGTTAGGGAAGAAGTGATGAGAAGAATAGATGAGAAGGAAGATCTCATCAACAATTACCGAGCAATATAAAAGCTCGATTAATGTTTTTAATTTCCGTATTGTATTTTTAGTTTCGTACGTTTACGTTTTTAATTTATGTAATGTTTTTATGAATTTAATAAATAAAAGTTTTAGTTATGAATAAAAGTATTTAAATTAAAATTTTTTTTAAAAATTGTATGAAAAGGTAAGGGGAGGGTGACTAAAACAAATGAATGGTGAGAGGAAGTGAGTAGAAGTGAGAGGAGAGAGAAAGCTGGGGTGGCACTGACCCGGTCACCACCACTCGCTTTAGCCTAACTAGTCAAATAACTTGTCAATCGTATTAATGGTTCGGGTTACCTGTTGAGTTCTTGAAAGCTAAAACTTGTGATTTAGCAGTTGTTTGCTGTTCAGTTCATTCAAACAGTGTCATTGTCATCTATACATCCTAAGAGTGCTTGGTGCAGTAATTGTTGGAATTTAAATAACTTGACATTCAAATAAATAAATAAAACATCAAAGCACATATAGCGGAAACAATGATCTTTATTTAACACGTATAAAGTATTACCGAAAAATAAATAGTTAACGTACCGTTAAGATCCTAGCAAGAACAAGGATCAAACTTGAATTCTTCTTCTCTTGAACAAAGAATAGGATTAACGTGAAACCCCTTACCGTTTTGTTTCACAATCCAAGATCAATAACTAAAGTAAGTTATATCCGAGCTCTTGTACACACGTACTATAAGCAATTAACGAATGGTGCTAGCAATTAGACACGATTAACCAAAACTATTTTGTTAACTTGAAAACAATATGGATCGACCCACAAAATATGGTGTACGATCGGTTTGGAGACAAGAAGAGGAAGAACACAAATTTAGGGTTTAGTTACAATGCACTAGGTGAAAAACTAAACACCCTTGAGTTTGTATTTATAGTGAATTCTTGACTTGGAGCATAAGCCAATCGATTAGGGTTATAAACCCCTTATGGCCGATCGGCCTAGTCCAAACCATGGGCTTTCTAGATCCTTCCAAGTCTCTAATTTCACTAATAGTCCTTCCACTATTTACTTAACGGTCGTTAGTCAATTCCGTTAACTACTTAACGTCCGTTAGTTATCATTTCGTGTCCAAATAATTAAATACATAACTATTATATATATTAATTATTTACATTAGTCATTCATACGTAAAGTGTGCAATCCCTCGGTCCCGGGTTCAATTCTAGTCGTACACAATTAATATTTTTCCATTAAACTCTAACAGCTCCCACTTGGAAATCTATTAAAAGTGTAATTGGTTAGCGTCTAGCAACACGTCAATACCCCTAGTACAACTCGGGTGGTGGTCTCCTGGAAAAACCATTCGATGATTACTCATCATACTCGTCCTTTTGTTTCTAATACCACATTAATAAAGATATGGATCTAAGTCATTCTTTATTAATAATTCTGTTTCTCGTTGTTTATGATTAAATAATATTACCAAATCTTCTGAACCATTCAGGGGAGATCTTGGGTGTGGCCACACATACATCTTACTAATCCTACGAGGGACAATTTCCACCATTGGTCAAAAAAAAAAAAAAAAAAAAAAAAAAAAAAAAAAAAAAAAAAACATTTGTTGTTTTATTGTTTTAAAATAAAAGATAAAAGCAATCTCAATATAATATTCCTCAACTTGGAGTATTATCATAACAAGTTCCCAAACCAAAGATTTAAAACTTGCCTTTGTGTCGCTTGCGAATTCGGCTCACCTTTGATTGATTAACAAACTATAAAGGTGGTTCTCGGATGGTCTTGACATTAAATTGCAGACCGAAAGGAGCGGGTTTTTAAGGGCATTTATTGCCCACCTTTGCTCCTCCGCCACCCTGTGCGTTTTTCTTTCAAAGAGCTACCGTACGCTTGTTTGATTTAAGGTTTAAGCTCACTTGTGTTTTGCCTCGGTCTTGTTTTAATTGAATTGTTTTTAGTGCATGCGCACTCGTTCTTCTCCGTCAACAAGTCCTTTACGTGAACTCGTGCATACCCCGAGAAGACGTAATCGGAGACGTAATCGTAGGCATTCCGCCTCAATAGCCGAACCCGAGATTCGTGCTATTCCCGTTCCTCCCATTGTTATAATGGCGGAGGAACGCACCATGTCTGAGCTTCTCCAAGCACCCACCGAGGGTTACGGAGATGCTATTGTTGTTCCGGAAATCGTTGCCGATAGCTTTGAACTTAAGACCGGGTTGCTATCCTTAGTAACCGCGAGTCAATATTTCGGATTTGAGAGGGACGATCCTCATTCCCACATTCGATGGTTTAAGAAGATCACCTCTACCATCAAATACCGAAATGTTCCTCAAGAGGCAATCAAATTGCTTCTTTTTCCTTTTTCTCTCGAGGGGGCCGCCCGAATTTGGCTCGAAAAACAACCCCCTCGTTCTATTGAAACATGGGAAGATTTGGTGTCGAAATTTGTGAATGAATTCTTTCCTCCATCAAAAACCACAAGCCTTAAAAATGAAATCACCAAATTCACTCAAAAATTTGATGAATCCTTTAGTGAAGCGTGGGACCGTTTTAAAGAATTACTTCGCAAATGTCCTCACCATGGTTTCTCCGAGTTACATCAACTCGACACCTTATATAATGGTTTGAACCATTCCGATCAAGACTCTCTAAATGCCGCCGCCGGTGGTAATCTCTTGTATCGGACGACTAAAGATGCTTTAGCCATCATTGAAAATAAGTCTAAGGTTCGTACTTCACGAAGCAAGCAAGTTGTTTCTCAAGTGAATGCTTCACCTTCTACTTCATCTCCCGTGAGTTCTTCTAGCACCGATGCTAAGATTGACAAACTCACGGAGGCTATTCAAGCTTTGGTTCTTTCCAAGCAAAAGAAACAATCTTCCCCACAAACTTCTTCACCCACTCAAGTGAAAGCGGTGGAAGAAACTTGTGTCACTTGTGGTGGTCCTCATGCATACTACAATTGTACTGCCACCGATGGTAGTCGTTATGATGTTAATGCGGTAGCCGGGTCTTTCAACCAAGGAGGTAATCAATACCGTCCTCAAGTTGACCCGAACTATCGTGTTAGCAATCAAAATGGACCACCCGGATTTTCTCAACCCAACAATCCAAATAGATTCAATCCAAACCAACCGAGAGGGCAAAATGTTCAAAATCAATTTCAAGCCCCGATCAATCAATACCCAAATCAAGGTGGTAATTTCAATCAAGGCTTTCAAGCTTTGAATTACCAAGCCCCAATTGCTTCCTCAAACGAACTTGCTAATTACATCAAGTCAAATGAGGCAAACATGAGGTCAATGCAAAATCAAATCACCACCTTGAAAAATGATTTTCAAACTTCAATTTCAAAACAAGGTCATGAACTTAAAAATGAGCTTAAGAATACAAATCAAAAGATTGATCAATCTCAAAGTAAAATTGAGAACATGTTTGCTAGTCTCATGTGCCAATTGAATCAACCTTCAACTTCGGGAACCCTCCCGGGAAATACCATTCCAAACCCAAAGGGTGAGTTGAAAGCTATTACCACTCGTAGTGGTAAGACAATTGATGGACCCTCGATTCCTACTCCTTCTCCAGTGAAGGAAGTGGAACGAGAAACCAAGGTGACAAAGGACAAAGTGCAAATTACTAGCCCACAAAGTACCGCAAACGTCCAACCTTCGGTCGTCCAATCTCCAATTTCGGAACCCGATGTTCCGAAGACAAATTCTAAGCCCTCGATTCCTTATCCTTCGAGGCTTAATGAACAAAAGCTCCGTGACAAAACTAATAGTCAAATGATGAAGTTTCTTGAAATCTTTCAAAAGATACACTTCGATATTAGTTTTGCAGATGCTCTTCTCTACATGCCAAAGTTTGCTTCAACATTCAAGAGTCTCCTTAGCAATAAGGAAAAATTGTTGGAATTGGCAAAGACTCCATTGAATGAGAATTGTTCGGCGGTGATTCTTAAGAAGTTACCCGAAAAACTAGGAGACCCCGGCAAATTTCTCATTCCTTGTGACTTCCAAAAGCTTGATGAATGCTTAGCCTTGGCCGATCTTGGCGCAAGCATCAATCTAATGCCTCTTTCCGTATGGGCAAAACTTTCTCTACCGGAACTTACTGATACACGAATGACACTAGAGCTTGCAAATCGATCGGTTACTGTTCCGAAAGGTATTGCCGAAGATGTCTTCGTGAAGGTTGGCAAGTTCCATTTTCCTGCTGACTTCGTAGTAGTCGATTTTGATGCCGATCCCCGTGTCCCCCTTATCTTGGGAAGACCATTCTTGAAAACGGCTCGTGCATTAATCGATGTCTACGAAGGTGAAATGACTCTTAGAGTCGGTGATGAAAAATTGGTCATTAATATTGAGAGTACTTCAAAATATCCTCTCAAGCGTGATAGCGAGTCAATTAACCAAATTGATATCATTGATGCTACATGAGAGGAATATTTTCATGAAGCACTAAGTGGCAATCCCACTTCTTTAGACCATACCGTTGCTCTCTCTTCTCCCTCTCTCACTCCGTTTGAGGGAGGTGACTTCATCTTGGAAGAGATTGAAGCTTGGTTGTCTTGTGATTCAACTCCATTTGATGATGGTGTATTTGACATGGAGGGAGACATTCTTCTAATTGAGAAGTTACTTAATGAAGATCCATCATCTCTCCCTCCGAAAGAACTTCATAATGAAGAAATCAAATCTGTTGAAAATTCTGATGATCCTCAGGAGGTCGAACTTAAGGACTTACCGCCTCATCTCGAATATGCATTTTTGGAGGGTACCGATAAATTACCCGTCATAATTGCTAAAGATTTAAATGATGAGGAGAAAACCGCTCTCATGAAGGTTTTAAAGTCACACAAGCGAGCCATCGCTTGGAAACTTTCCGACATTAAGGGTGTTAACCCGGAATTTTGTACACACAAGATTTTAATGGAAGATGACTTTAAACCAGCGGTTCAACATCAAAGAAGGGTTAATCCTAAAATTCATGAGGTTATCAAAAAGGAAGTTCTTAAGCTCCTTGATGCCGGCTTGATTTACCCTATCTCGGATAGTCCTTGGGTGAGCCCCGTTCATTGCGTGCCTAAAAAAGGTGGCATTACTGATGAAGCGAAAAGTGTACCGCTTTTAGGGGGTCATTTAAGCCCTAAATCGTATTTATTTGATCAAATATTGCCCTAAATCGTTCCTTTTGTCATTTTAGGTACTTTGGAGAAGAAATCTGGAAAAGGAAGCATTTTGGACGTTTTTGGAGCATAAAAGTGAAGAAAACGACAAAGTCTCCAAAGCTGCTGGAAAAGTACACGTGACGGCGTCACGGCTTGGCAAAAGAGGTGGATATGACAAAATACACGTGACGCGCCAGAGAGTTTTACAATGGAAATCTGACGGCGTCACCCTTTAAGGTGATCAAGGCCATCATGGTTTAAGTTAAAGAGAGACGACGTCAAGCACAATTCTGACGGCGTCAACCCTTGACGCGCCAGAGCGGATTTTGGAGGATTAAAGAGGGACGGCGTCAGGAAGACCATCCGGGAACCCTAGCCGCGGCGAGGTGACGGCGTCACCTCCTACAACGTGACGCCGTCAGACCCTAAACTCTATATATAGTTTTGCAATTTTTAGTCATTAGGGTGCAACTTTGTGAGGAGAAACCCTAAGACGAATTTTCTGCCATTTTTAAGGGTTTTATACCCTTGGATCTCCCATGTTTAGTTGAAGATAAGTAATCATTTAATCATTCAATATGTCTATGTGTTGTTTGATTATATCTTGTTCTTGTCTTTTAATTAACATGCTAGGCTAGATTTATCTTGTGTTTGCTTAGATCTAATGAAACCTAACTATTGATTATTAGTTGTTGGTGTGTTATTAATTGTATTGGATGATTGTTTATCGATGTTAGGCTTGAGAAAACTGGCTAACCTCCTATACGGTAACTTGCTTGAACGTCTTAAGAAACATGAACCAATGCGTACTAAGGTTTTTATGATTGTATTTAATGCATGAGCGAATTCTAGTGATCCCATGTTAGGAGCTTCTTAGCCGGCTCGACATAGGAGTGAAGTAGGAGCTTATAGAGTTGGGGAAGTATGTACGCCACCCCACGATTGGTATTAAGGAATACACCCGTCATCCACGTAATTAATGCACACTAATCAACCGGTAAAAGATAGTTAGGGAGTAAGGAAATCTAAGTAAACACATTTCTCTCCATATAAGTTCCACCACCTTTTCATTTTCAGTTATTTTATTTTATTTGCATTTGTAGTTATTTGGGTTAGTTGACTAGCAACTAATTCCGCCCACTCCTTCAAACCCGAGATTTTACTTGCTTTCATAAAAATATAAAAATACAAAAAGAATCTTCCCTCACCCTTAGACCTATTAGAGTAGTTTTTCAATCCTAACGACACTATTCCCCTAGAGAACGATCAATCCCCCGGTACTTGCCACTACACTATACTACATCGGTCAGGTACACTGCCTGGTGGGGATTGCAAGCCTCTTGAGATCCCTCGAGAGGTAAAACCTGTTGTAAGGTCGCAAAACCACGCATCAAGTTTTTGGCGCCGCTGCCGGGGAATAGTTATTGTTTAGGTTGAATTTTTATTTTATTAGGTCTACTCACTAGATTCCTTTCTAGTGAGATTTTTATTTTATTTTTCTAGGTTTTCTTTAGTCTATCTTTTTTCTTCGTTTCTTTGTTCGTAACCATTACCATCCGACATCATGGAAGGTGGTAATATCCTTGATCCCAACAACCCACCACCACAACAACACCCACCTCCTAGAGCCCGTACCTTAGGAGACTACTCCCGTCCTAGCCACCATGGCTATCGAAACACCATTGAGCTCACTCAAGGAGCTAATGTCACTCCCTTGCGATCCGACACCATCCGGTTGGTGCAAAGCGGATGCGCATTCCATGGACTTCGTTCCGAAGATCCTAATCAACATCTCAAGGACTTTCTCAAAATCGTTGATTCCATAGACCTTGATGTTGCCACTCGAGAGACGACCCGACTGCGTCTCTTTCAATTCTCTTTGCGGGACCAAGCTAGTCAATGGCTAGAGCGTCTACCCGCAGGATCCATCACCTCTTGGGATGATCTCACCACTCGTTTCCTCGCTCAGTTTTTCCCACCAGGAAGAACTACCAAGTTAAGGAAGGATATCTTGATGTTCGAACAACGTCGAGGCGAAACCCTGTATGGGGCATGGATTCGATTCAAGGACTTACTCCAAAAAGTCCCTCATCATGGCATAAATCTCTGGCTTCAAATCCAAATCTTCTATGACCATGTTGATTACCACACCAAGCGTGCCATCGATCGAGCCGCCGGGGGCAGATTGCGCGACAGAAGCGCCGAGGAATCATGGGAAATCATTGATGAGCTTGCATCCGACGATGATGAATTGTGGCAAGTTTCCCACGACGTACGCTCGGCGGTCAAGACATATTCATCGCCCGATAAAGCCAATCAAATCACCGAGGAAAGCGTTAGTGAACTTGAGAAGAGGGTTGCATATCTTATGGAAAAGCAAAAGAGACCCTTAAGTCCACAAAAAGCAACAGTTAACTCGGTCTCAAGCATTAAGCAAATACCATTGTCCGAATCACCCCGGAGGGAAAATACTAAACCCTTCCATAAGCACGCTCAACCCAACTCACCACCTCAGGAACTTAGTCCAACATTCGAAGCTCGAATGAGAGAATACATGTTAAAACACTCCGAACAGTTGGCAAAATTTGAGGAAGCTATCTACAAACAAAAGGAGGAGATGGAAGAGAAGATGGCTGAGATGATGGGCCTTTTGAAAGAATACACAAAAACAAAAGCTCCTGAAAATGTGTTAGTGCGAAAAGACGTTGAAGTTCCCAACACTAAATGTGTTAATGCCATCTCCGTCGTCCAAGAGGGCGAAAATGATGAAAGAGGGAAGTTGATAACTATGGAAGTTAACAAAATTAACCTCGTCCCACTTAATGACGGAAACACCAATGCCTACAAATGCGATTCCGACAAGGGAAAGGAGGCGCCCTTTGAGGAGCGCCAATTGGTAGAACCGCCAAAGTCACAACAAGTGAGGCATTACTTGAAGCACGAAATAAACAAGGAGACCATAAACGATTGGGTGAGAAAACTATCGACGTACTCATCTACCCAACAAGGAGTCCAAGAGGATGGAACCGGATGATGAATCTGACACATTACCCGGAGGGCAATTGTATGAGAGCCTCATAAGACAAAAGTTAGTGGAAAAGCAGGAATTCTACGGGGTCTTCGAAATACCATGCAGCATTGGAAAACTCAAGTATCTGGATGCGGTAGCTGACCAAGGTTCCGACGTAAATTTGATGCCTTTATCCGTTTATGTCCAGTTAACCGACGAACTGCCATCCATCACCCGTACTAAACTCTCCTTTGCAAAACATTCTTATGAGTACCCGTTAGGAATTGCAGAAGATGTGTTGGTCAACATTGCCGGATTCCTGTATCCGGTCAACTTCATGATTATTGAAAGAAATGATATGAATATGCCAATAATCCTTGGGGCACCCTTTCTCGCTACCACTAGGGCACAAATCGATTACGAAAATAGTACCATCCAAATGAAGAAGGGGAAGAAAACAATAAACTTCCCAACGATCCCACGTCATATACGAGATGTTGCTCTACAAAAGAAGATGGAGGCGAACCCCAATATAATCCGTGGTAATGTTCGAGAGAAAATCCATGCATGGGAGGCAAGGATTAAGAATTACAATGAAAATGAGATTAGAGAATGTAAGGGTGGAAATAACGATTATATTGAGGCTGATGAGCAGACCAATAACCCCGTTGAATTTACAAAAGGAGACTCAGTGCTCCTAAGGCATTCAGAAACAAAAGCACCTACCGATGAACCAAGTCCCTGGTGGTACGGACCATTCACAATTAAAAGTCTACACCAAGATAGGGTAGTAAGCTTGACCAGCAAGGGAGGAGGTGAAGTGACTGCGAATGTCGAGCGATTGAGACACCACCACCCTGATAACAAGGATTATATCTATCAGGGATACGTCATTATGAATGATGGAATCACGTAATGTACGTGACTTTGAGTCTAGCTACAAGACTCGTTAATAAAGAAAAGCGCTTCTTGGGAGGCAACCCAAGCTTTATTTGCTTTGTGTGTTTATTTAATTGTTTGTTTGATTTTATTTGCTTCCGTATGTATGTTTAATTTTTATTATTATTGATTCATGTTCAAAACTAAAATGTGAAAATGCTTTATCTTGTTTTTAACTTCGTCTTAACTACATATAAAGGTATTTTGCAAAAGATAAGTGTAAGGGAAATCCAAATCGGTTTATTAGAACAAATGAACATGAATCGTAACAATATTAAATTAACATACATATTAGTAATTGTTTGAGTCAAATGCTTGTATCGAGTCATAATGATGTTTTGCAGGAATTCCAGGAAGTAAGGTATAGTTTTTTTTCAGAAGTTTTCCGGAAACTTAACATGAGAATTCTGTCAGATCATTTCTGACGGCGTCAGGCCTTACAACCTGACGGCGTCAGGTTTTAATTTTTTGAAATTTTTGAAAGTTTTGTTTTTCTACCGGAATCATAAAAAGTTTTTATTAAATCTCTAACTTATAAATTCCAGGAATCTGCAAAATAATCATTCCACAAGCATTATATCCCTATATAGATTTATCCCGCCGATGTTATGCAGGTTTTCGTGTTTGTTTTCTCAGGTTTAACAGGTTATTTTGGACAAGGAGATGTATGTGGAATCTAGCTTTTGGCGATGCATTAGTCTTGAAGCTTCAACATTACCTTGGAAGAAGATCTAACCATGTTACCTCTTTATCCATCAAACGAATCAGGGGAGTATTTGATTTCATTCTTTTACCTTATTTACTTTTACATCTTGTTATTTGAACATTGGGGACAATGTTCATCTTAAGTGTAAGAGGGGGTAAAAGTACGATACTTTAGAGAATACAATTGCACTTGATTTTTGTTTGTTTAATGGTAGATGTGTAATAAAACTAAGAGAAATACCTGTTAGGGCAATTTGAGTGCCAAATTTAAAATTTTTTACAACATATAGGAGTGAAACTTTGATCTTAATGAGCGTCTCATGGATAGGAGTTATATGACTAGCACAAAACCGTACCACTAAAAAAAAATTTCACCCCCAAATATGTGAGGTTCGCCCCTAGAATTGGTAGGAAAAGCATTTATGCTATGATGTGTGTACCGGTAGCACTTAGATTCTAGAACTTGCGTTAGGACCATTCCGAGGCCACAAGTGAGACTACATTCGTGTAGTTAGATTTACTACATGATAAGAGGCATTAGGATTAACCCATTGTTTTACACCTGTGTTTTTGTCATAATTACATTGGCTACATTGGTCAAGTAATTCTCCCACACCCTTTGCGTTGTACTCATTTTTAGTACACGATACCCCTAGTACACTCCTCAGAGCCTATCTTTTCGTTTCTAACTTTAAGCATTTTACTTAAAGGAAGAATTTGTTACACCCCACTTAAATGTACACCCAAATCGCCTTAGCCTACCTTGTATGCACTCGTCTTTAGTGCATTATTGTGACAACATTTGTTTAAACCCCAAGTTAATTATCTAATTGATTACATGGTTGCTAAGTCGAGTCATATCCTTGTACATATTGTTTTGGGACGATTGGGACTCATGGGTAAAGTACTAGTGTAATGGAGTAATGGGGAAGAACAACATTATTACCCCCATATGTGCTAAATATTTTAAAAGTACTCCAAGTGTTTCGATTATCTTAATTCGAGTCATTAGAATAGTTATTTGTGAAGTTATGTAAAAGTTCAAGTGTAAGGGGAATGCAACGCCCCTATGATGTATTATTTTGGATGGTAGGGCAAGAGTGTATGAAAAAAAAAAAAAAAGAAAAATACAAAAAAAATGAGAAAAAGAAAAGTAGAAAAAAACATACGGACTACCATCCCGTTTCATTTTATGTTTATTTTATGTTTTTGTTATTTTGTTTTTAGCTTAAGTCGAGTCTAGTCTTGGCTTAGCAATTCCATATTGTACATGTAATTGATCAAGATCTTTAACTCGCCACCAGTAAAATATCCTTTATCCAACAAAACCGTGTTTATCATATCCCTATACCTAACGTTATAACCCGTTTAAAAGCCCTCTTTGATAGTTTATCTTAGGTGCTTACGCCTAGTGGAGGAGGTTTTTGATCCTTTCCCAAGCCTATGGTAATCTATTTGCTATGACAGGTAGTGATAGATAGTATCCGTTTTCATTTATGAGATATACTTTTATGACACCTGATAGATGTGAGTATCTAAACACTACTTGTGAGGTGCTAGTGTGTAATCTCCGTGCTTATTATGATTAAAGTGGAACGACTATTTGTTGTAATTACTTTTATATTAGCGTTAAATGACCCCTAACTTGTGTCTTGATTAGAATAAAAGCGCATTTGCTTGAGGACAAGCAAATCTCAAGTGTAAGGGTATTTGATGAAGCGAAAAGTGTACCGCTTTTAGGGGGTCATTTAAGCCCTAAATCGTATTTATTTGATCAATTGTTGCCCTAAATCGTTCCTTTTGTCATTTTAGGTACTTTGGAGATGAAATTTGGAAAAGGAAGCATTTTGGACATTTTTGGAGCATAAAAGTGAAGAATTCGACAAAGTCTCCAAAGCTGCTGGAAAAGTACACGTGACGGCGTCAAGGATTGCTCCTGACGGCGTCACGGCTTGGCAAAAGAGGTGGATATGACATAATACACGTGACGCGCCAGAGAGTTTTACAATGGAAATCTGACGGCGTCACCCTTTAAGGTGATCAAGGCCATCATGGTTTAAGTTAAAGAGAGACGGCGTCAAGCACAATTCTGACGGCGTCAACCCTTGACGCGCCAGAGCGGATTTTGGAGGATTAAAGAGGGACGGCGTCAGGAAGACCATCCGGGAACCCTAGCCGCGGCGAGGTGACGGCGTCACCTCCTACATCGTGACGCCGTCAGACCCTAAACTTTATATATAGTTTTGCAATTTTTAGTCATTAGGGTGCAACTTTGTGAGGAGAAACCCTAAGACAAATTTTCTGCCATTTTTAAGGGTTTTATACCCTTGGATCTCCCATGTTTAATTGAAGATAAGTAATCATTTAATCATTCAATATGTCTATGTGTTGTTTGATTATATCTTGTTCTTGTCTTTTAATTAACATGCTAGGCTAGATTTATCTTGTGTTTGCTTAGATCTAATGAAACCTAACTATTGATTATTAGTTGTTGGTGTGTTATTAATTGTATTGGATGATTGTTTATCGATGTTAGGCTTGAGAAAACTGGCTAACCTCCTATACGGTAACTTGCTTGAACGTCTTAAGAAACATGAACCAATGCGTACTAAGGTTTTTATGGTTGTATTTAATGCATGAGCGAATTCTAGTGATCCCATGTTAGGAGCTTCTTAGCCGGGTCGACATAGGAGTGAAGTAGGAGCTTATAGAGTTGGGGAAGTACGTACGCCACCCCACGATTGGTATTAAGGAATACACCCGTCATCCACGCAATTAATGCACACTAATCAACCGGTAAAAGATAGTTAGGGAGTAAGGAAATCTAAGTAAACACATTTCTCTCCATATAAGTTCCACCACCTTTTCATTTTCAGTTATTTTATTTTATTTGCATTTGTAGTTATTTGGGTTAGTTGACTAGCAACTAATTCCGCCCACTCCTTCAAACCCGAGATTTTACTTGCTTTCATAAAAATATAAAAATACAAAAAGAATCTTCCCTCACCCTTAGACCTATTAGAGTAGTTTTTCAATCCTAACGACACTATTCCCCTAGAGAACAATCAATCCCCCGGTACTTGCCACTACACTATACTACATCGGCCAGGTACACTGCCTGGTGGGGATTGCAAGCCTCTTGAGATCCCTCGAGAGGTAAAACCTGTTGTAAGGTCGAAAAACCACGCATCAATTACCGTTGTTACAAATGATGAGAACGAGTTGATTCCTACTCGATTGGTGACGGGATGGCGTGTATGCATTGACTACCGAAAGTTATGGAAGTCTTTATGGATGATTTCTCGGTCTTTGGGGATTCTTTCACCACATGTCTCTCCCATTTGGACAAAATGCTTCAACGTTGTGAAGACACTAATCTTTGTCTAAATTGGGAGAAAAGTCATTTCATGGTCAAAGAGGGCATTGTCCTCGGCCATAAGATTTCCAAGAGTGGGATTGAGGTCGATAAGGCTAAAGTTGATGTTATCGCTAAGCTACCTCATCCCACTACCGTCAAGGGTATTCGGAGTTTCCTTGGTCACGCCGGTTTCTATCGTAGATTCATACAAGATTTTTCCAAAATCACCTGGCCGATGACTCGTCTCCTTGAAAAGGAAACTCCGTTCATTTTCTCACAAGAGTGCATTGAAGCTTTTCAAACTCTAAAGAAAAAGCTTACTGAAGCACCGATCTTAGTTGCCCCCGATTGGGACCTACCTTTTGAACTTATGTGTGATGCAAGTGATTTTGCCATAGGTGCGGTCTTGGGGAAACGAAAAGCAAAACATTTTCAGCCTATACACTATGCTAGCAAAACTATGACCGAAGCTCAAGCACATTACACCACGACGGAAAAAGAATTATTAGCCGTGGTGTATGCTTTCGAAAAGTTTCGGCCATACTTAATCTTGTCTAAAAACATAGTGTATACGGACCACTCGGCTCTCAAATATCTCTTTGCAATACAAGATGCAAAGCCGAGATTGCTCCGTTGGGTTCTCCTCCTACAAGAATTTGATATCACCATCCGTGATAAAAAAGGAGCCGAGAACCTTGCTGCTGATCATTTGTCCCGATTAGAGAATCCTCACCAAAGTGTGCTCGAGAAAAAGGAAATAAATGAAACATTTCCTCTCGAGACACTTAACGTGGTATCTTCTCGTGGTGATTCTAGTACCCCATGGTTTGCCGATTTTGCAAATTACCATGCGGGTAACTTTGTTGTGAAAGGGATGTCATCCCAACAAAAGAACAAATTCTTCAAAGATGTGAAGCATTACTTTTGGGACGGCCCCTACTTGTTTAAAGTGTGTGCGGATCAAGTCATCCGGCGGTGTGTTCACGGCCAAGAAGCCGTTGAAATTCTTAAGGCTTGCCACAATGGACCCACGGGGGGACATCATGGTGCCAACTACACCGCCAAGAAGGTGTTTGATTCCGGTTTCTATTGGCCCACAATCTACCGTGACGCCTATGACTTAGTCAAATCTTGTGACTCTTGTCAACGTCACAGGAAGATCTCTAAAAAAGATGAAATGCCACAAAACGTCGTTCAAGTTTGTGAAATCTTTGACGTTTGGGGCATTGACTTTATGGGCCCGTTCCCGTCTTCACGAGGGAACAAGTATATACTCGTGGCCGTCGATTATTTGTCTAAATGGGTTGAAGCGAAAGCACTCCCCACCAACGACGCCCGAGTAGTGTGTAAATTTTTGAAATCTCTCTTTGCTCGGTTTGGAACTCCCCGTGCTATCATTAGTGATCGCGGTACGCACTTTTGCAATGATCAATTTGCAAAAGTCATGCTTAAATACGGTATTACTCACCGTCTTTCTACTGCGTATCACCCACAAACAAGTGGACAAGTGGAAGTTTCAAACCGTGGTCTAAAAAGAATTTTGGAAAGGACCGTAGGTGAAAACAGTGCATCTTGGTCGGATAAATTAGATGATGCACTTTGGGCCTTCCGTACAGCTTATAAAACACCCATCGGGTGTACTCCTTACAAGCTTGTGTACGGAAAGGCGTGCCATCTACCGATCGAGCTCGAGCACAAAGCTTATTGGGCCTTAAAGCATGCAAACTTCGACCTAAAGTCCGCGGGTGATCACCGCAAAGTTCAACTCAATGAATTAAATGAACTTCGTGATCAAGCCTACGAGAACTCTTTGATCTACAAAGAAAAGACAAAGAAGATCCACGACTCCAAGATCAAAAACCGCGTTTTTAACGTTGGTGATCGAGTCCTTCTTTTCAATTCTAGATTAAAGATATTCTCGGGTAAGCTCAAAACCCATTGGACTGGACCATTCACCGTTGCCAAAGTTTTTCCTTATGGTACCGTCGAGTTATCTCAAAACGACAGACCAAACTTCAAGGTGAACGGTCATAGGTTGAAGCATTATTTTGGAGGGGACATACCATCCATGGTTGTCCCGGATCTCCAAACTTTCCCCATGGACCAATGAATTCGGGGTCGAGTCAAGCTAGTGACTCGGTTAACAAAAACATTAGCACCACATGGGTGACAACCCATGTTTCTGACTTCTTTCTACTTTCTAACAACTAAGTGTGGGGGAATCCCACTGTGCTTGGCTCTTTTGTGTTGTTTGCTCTGATTTTCAGGTTTCCCTTGGATAGTGTTGACTGACGCGCCTGTTTTCAATCCAGCCGCCCAATATCCTATCCTTTTGCTAACGATTATCTAGGGATATCTTTTCAACCTTTTTTGTGAAAAATGGAGATTTCTGTTCCACACTTGGCTAGTGGTATTACCTTTTTACGTTCTAAGTGTCGGCATAGTAACCGGTACTTTGAATATTGAGGGCGATATTCAATTCTAAGTGTGGGGGTGAATTCTCTCGAATTTTGTCACATGTGTACCTTCTAGTCCCTAGTACCCCCGTTTTGGCCAAAATTTTAAAAAAATTTCGTTTTTAGATAAGAAATTGCAATAAAAAAGTAGTGTTTAGTCTTGATTAGGTTAGAACAAGGGGAATCCCGACTCTGCCAGAGTATTGATCTGGCTGCTTCCTTAACGTTTAGACTAAGGTTTTACGATTTGTGCAAATGAAAATGCTAAGCGTAGAATAGTTGGTTTTCTTTAAGAGCTTATACAAGTAATCTATGGCTTTTCCTCCCAGAAGATAACTAATCGGATTAAATACGTGCTGTTTTCAAACGTTTGAACGCCAAAATCATGTTGTTATGCAAAACAAATTTTTATACAATTTTGATATAGAGCCCGAGTTCAACTTTTTATTTTAATTTTGGAGAAAGCATATATGTAAATATATATATAAGTAAAAAAAAATGAAAAATGAAAAAAATGAAAAAGAAAAAAAATAAGAAAATGGAATGATATTGCAAAATGCAAAAATGGAATGATATTGCAAAATGCAATAAGTTTTGATGTTGTGAAAATAAAGATGTATGTGTTAATAAATGTAGGAAAATTGCTTTCTCTTAAATTTGAATCGGAAGTTGAACTTGGATTCGTCAATTTTGTATAAAAGTTAAACGGTAATTTAGTAGATTGTTGATTTCAAAGGCCCCGAAAGCTCCGGTATTATTCTCTGTGAGGTGTCAAAAGCCTGGTCACCTAAAATCAACTGGTTTGGGATGTGCCGAGAAGAAAGCCGTTACATGGAGTGATCTCGTCTTTGAGTTTCTAATCTCTAAATGATCGTTTGTTGTTATCTATTTAAGTATTTTAATACTAGCTTAGTGGGAATATCTTAAATCTTTGAAATCGAAATTCCGCTGATTCCGGTACTATTCTCTGTGGGGTGTCAAAAGCCTGGTCACCTAAAACCAACTGGTTTGGGATGTGCCGAGAAGAAAGCCGCTACATGGAAAAGGCCCTTTTGATCCTTAGATTTTCGAGGTTCCCGGTAAATTAGTATTTGACTTAAACGAATAACAACCATAATAAATGTCGATTTTTGCGGTCAAAATTTTGAAAATAAGCACAGTCACCTAACTTAGATAAATGCGGGAGTGAAAAGTTAAGTCTCGGCTTACATAGATTATTGGTATAAGTAGCGTTAGCATTTTTCAAAAACATTTGCATAATGAGTTTAAGCTTAGTTGGGAGTATAAAAAGAGGATGACGATATCAATTCCCTGGAGACACCCATTTTGTGTGAATCCCGTTCCATGATACCATTTTTGAAAATCAAGCATGTTATCTATTTTGTTCTAAGTTTAAATTTCTCGCATCAAATAAAAAGTCGAAACGGGGTATACTTGGTTCCTTTCATTACTTCACATGATTGGATTGCTAGGGACTAGCAATAGTTTAGTGTGGGGGATTGATGAGTGTGTAAATACTCATCATTTTACACCCATTTAAGACACAAAAATAACCAAAAACACCCAAATATATTGCAGATATCATTGGTTTTGTGTTTTTATGTGTTTCAGGTACAAAGGATTGAAAACGGAGCGATTGTGCAGTTGGTCAAGAAGAGTCAAAGTCAAACCCCAGAAATATCTAAACAACACAAATGGTCCTTGGATTTATTTTTCAGATATTGGCAGCCTAGGTCCTTGGGATTTCAGATTTTACATATTTGGTCCTTGCACTTTAAACCTTAAACCAACACCACCATTCCCTAAAATAAACCCAAAATCCAAAACAAATAAACCCAACCCTTTATCCTAACCATTAACCCAACATCCCAACTCAGCCCAACCTTTTATTAAATAACCCAACCCCAAGCCCACTTAACCAAAACCCAAACCCGGCCCTTTTGTGTTTTAACTAAACACAACCAGGTCTGACCTAGGTCAACCTTATCTTTCTCTTCTCCTTTCCCGCCCAACCAAAAAGTACCCCAACACCATCATCACCACCTCTGCCACACTCAACCTCCCCCTACTAATCACATGTCCTCTCCCCTACCCTTCACGAGATACCACCTCTTCACATGTTACCATGCCACGCTGGCAATCCACAACCCACAATGGCGCCAAAACTAATTCCACGGCTGAGATCATCCAAACTTTAATCCAACGAATGGGATTTCATCCAAAGAAGCACAAAAGGGTTTCCAAAGTGTTTATCTCACAAAAGAAACACAAGAGCCGAAGACCCTTAGTTTAGTTTTTTTAGTATAAATAGAGTAGTTAGTATCAATTGTACTCAGGTTTTATTTAGCTAAAAATTTCTAAGGTACTTGTATTTTTTCCTTTCAGTATTGTAATCCTTGTGTTTATTTAATGAAATTCTGAAGTTCTTCATTGGTCAACAAAAGTCAAAGCTTCACTGTACATGTGCTTAATTCCTGCTTATTTTTTGCTTAATCTATTGTTTTCTGCTTATTTGGTCTTCAGTATGCTCATTGATGTTAATCAGGGTAGTTAGTTTTGTCTGTTCTCAGTTTTGCTTAAAATCCATAGAAAAAGCCAAAAATATAGAAATAAGTAGCAGCTTATCTAGTGCTGATTAGAGGTTGATAAATACTTCTTAGACCTTATTTTAGATAGTTGTTAATCTGTGATCATTAGCCTTAGCTTATTTGGGCCTTAATCTATTTCAAATCTCAATTTCAGTTTTAAATGGGGTGTTTGGATTAGGCTGTGAAATGGGTCAAAAGGGTTGAGCACTGTTCACATACCATTTAGTTAAGTTAAGTTGACCTTATTGAAGTCCATATAAGCTCTTTTCAGAATATTAAAGCCTCTTTTGAACCTTTTGAGCTTTTTGCAAAGAATGGGTGAAAAATGGGAACTTCAACTTCTCCAATTAGCTCATGTTAAGCTAAGCTTGATTTTTCTTACTTTTGCATTTCTTTTCTTGTCCACTTTACTTGTTCTAAGGTGGGGTTAAGATCCATTTGGATTTGCATAGGCTGAGGTCCAAAACAAAAACTTTGACGGATACATCAGCCTATGCTGATGCATGTTTTTTTATTTTGTCCCAACAGCCCTTTTAGATCTCTAAATTAGATAAGATAAAGTAGGTTTTAGATTTAAAATTTTTGTTTTATAAATAGCCTTCTGGGTAGTCTAAATCTGTTTGTGCTTATTTGGAAATTTTGAGCTTATTCTCTAGCTTATTTTTGGGCCTGCAAGTCTGCCTCTAGGCCTGTTTTGCCCTGCATCATCAGCAGACCCTTATGGTCTTGTGGCTTATTTTGTGCTTATTTGCTGCCCTCTTGTGTTATTATAAGTATTCCTAGCTTGTTGGTGACTTGTCTTTGTGTTTTTCCATTTTTAGCTTTTGGTTTTAGCTTGTAATAGCTTATTCAGCCCTGGCCTCTTTCACTTAGCTTATTTCATTCTTTTGTTCCACTGTTGTGATTAAGGTTTCATTTCTGAGCTTATTTGTGAGATAAAAAAAAATCTCCCTTCACAAAAATTGCTTATCTGTTGTTGCTTGTTAAGTTTTAATCAAAAAATCAAAAAAATAAAATAGTTTCAAAAAAGGGCAAAACCAGGGTTCGAACCCTGGTCATTTACCACACAACACAACTCCTTAACCGTTTGCCCTTGGGACTTTCTCAGTAATAACATGCAATCTTAATTCTTTTAACCTTGTTTCATTTTTAGCTTAATCAACTGATTTGCTTATTTACTGCTTATTACAACAAGCTGTTTCTGTCTTTTTATTTTTCCTAGCTTTAGTTTGTTATAAAGTATTTTTTACAAAATTCCTAGAGTTTTCTTAAACGTTTTAATATTTTTAATCATTTAATTAGATTAACTTAGTTTTTAATTAATAGAAAATAAAATAATAATTAGAAAAATATAATTCTTTTTTGTAAAATTTTATTTTATCATTTAGGACGTAGGAAAAATAGGTTTGTACCCATAGAGTTAGCATTTCATTAATTTGACGTTTTTAGTATTCGTGTGTTCCCGTTTTAATTACGTTTCTATTTATTTAGCATTTTGCTTTGTAGATTTATATGTTTAGGATTCCCTTAGCCTATTTTTGCTTCCCGTAGTTGTAGGATATTTAATCAAACACCAAAAATCAAAAATCCAATCATCAAGCATTTTAATTCCGAACCAAAAACGAAATCCTCGATTCACACCTCGCTGGGACACGACCCGGGTGATCACTTGCCCGGTATCTCATACCGTATTCACGGGTTTTGCAAGTTTGACTTTTCCTAAAGATTTGAATTGTCATTTCTCACGTATCACGTGTGCACGATACTATATTTATATATATATACTCACACACGGATCAAGGAACAAATTCTATCTTGACTACGAGCATAACTCACGCACTTCGCAACGCTTCCGAAAATAATCCGTATAGCTACCAGTTACGTATAGCGTTAAATTGAATCACAGAAATGCACTACATGCATGACAGTTATCTGGCATCTCAAGTCTGAGGATAACTATATACTCATGATTTACTTGATGACAAGATCCATAAAGTAAACTTATGTCGGCGGGATAAGTCCTATATTCAAACATTTTGAATATCATGTGAAATCGGCATGACAACGCATCAATATACTTTAAGTATATTATACCAATACTCAGATTTGTCTTAGTTTAATGATATTCCCATATCATTAACAGACAACGGACAGTTTAGAATATATAAATATATTCAAGGATATAAACATGCAAATATAGGATACATTATTAAAAAAATGATAAACAAACATAACCATTATTTTATTCCATTAAAATAATAACTATTTTACAACATCCCATTATCCAAATACTAATCACAGATATGCATGAAACTATCAGCTTAACGAAGTCCTATGCCTTCAGAAAGTTGTTTAAGCTTTCCACCGGGAAGAGCCTTCGTTAATGGATCTGCTAAGTTGTCATCTGTGTGAACTTTGAGTAGTTCGATTTCGCCTATCTCCACTTGTTCTCTAACATAGTGATATCGAATCGGGAAATGTCTGGTGCCCTTCATGATTCCAGGCTCATTGGCAAATGTAATTGCGGCTGAGTTGTCGCAATACATTTTTATAGGTCTTTCGATTGAGGGCATAACTCCAAGCCCTTAAACGAATTTCCTAATCCAGACTGCTTCCATTGCAGCTTCTGAGGCAGCAATATACTCACTTTCTGTTGCAGACATCGCAATAGTACTCTGCTTCTTGCTCTTCCAATCCACAGCTCCTCCATTGATGACAAAGACGTAACCCGTCTGAGACTTCGTATCATCTTTATCACATTTTCAGGATGCATCGCAGTAACCTGTAACACACAGCTCTGCTTCTGGATTTCCCCCATACACTAAAAACATATCTCTCATAGATCTCAAATACTTGAGAATATGTTTCACAGCAGTCCAGTGGAGTTCACCTGGATTCTGCTGATAACGACTGGTAATGTTCTGAGCAAACGCCACATCAGGCCTTGTACATCGCACCGCATACATAATAGATCCCACAGCAGAAGCATAAGGGACTCTCTTCATGCGTGCCACCTCTTCAGGTGTTGAAGCACAAGCTTTGCTACTCAAGCCATGTTCTACTTGCATTGGAAAAAATCCCTTTTTGGAATTTTGCATACTGAATCTCTTCAATATCTTGTCAATGTAAGCACTTTGGCTTAAACCAATCAACCGCCTTGATCTATCTCTATAGATCTTGATTCCAAGAATGTATGCTGCTTCTCCTAGATCTTTCATGGAAAAGCATTTTCCAAGATAGGTGTTAGTGCAAATATTACGATATTTAAACTAAACGGTTTCTTCGGTTTTAATAATGACAAACATATAACTTGTAATACATAACGTAAAATGTACAAGTTACTTGTAAACACAAAACATCAATGCATACTTACATCAACACCTCCCGACGTCTCAAGTATGCTTCAACGAAGTCGTAGATTTCCATCCCGACATAAATCACTCAAGGTATGGACAAACAAATCTACTACTTGACAAATGATCAAAGGATTTTATTTTTCTAAACTTCACATTTTTAATGTGACAAAACATTTTTTTCAAAAATATATTTCACAAATTATTTTTGAATTAAAAAGAAATGTTTTATTTTGAAAAATATATTTGAAAATCCCAACAGTCAAATTTCCCCCCAAAACAGCTCCTAACTTCCCCAAATAAACCTTCCCCACAAAAGACAAAAAAGGGAGCGTCCACGGCACCGTTAAGTATGGACGGCTCCACTAAATTTAGTGGAGCCGTCGGGTATTTAGTGGAGCCGTAGGTCTGTAACGGTCAGATTTTCCCTTGTCTATAAATAGTGGACCATTCCACACTTCCAACTTGATTTTTCCAGTCCTTTTTCTCTGGTCTAATCCCTTCTCACTTAGATGACTTTCTTTGATCATTTGGAGAGTCTTAGTTTGTTTAAGAGTGATCCAATCATCCATTCAAGTGATCCTCTTCATCCCTCTTGATTAGCAAGAGAAGAACACAAAGTATCCAAGTAGATACAAAGTGTTGTCATCCCTCTTGATTAGCAAGAGAAGAACACAAAGTATCCAAGTAGATACAAAGTGTTATCATTCCTCTTCATTTGCAAGAGAAGAACTCAAGGTATCCAAGAAGATACAAGAGTCATAGTTGTTAGGTCTTGTAACATTTGTTACACTCTTGATTGTATCATAGCATACATCAAGATCATTTTACCTTTGTGAGAGAGAGTGAGTCAAGATCAAGTGTGATCTTGTAGAGATAGTGAAGATCTCTTGAAGCCATTGGGCTTGTGTGATTGATCATGTGGATCAAGGGTAGATCGGGTAGATCGTGGTAGATTGGTGCTAGCTAAGATTAGCACTCGACATCTAGCTTAGTGTCGGAAATAGGATAAGCGACGTGTAAAGTGTAGATCGGGTAGATCGTAGTAGATTGGTGCTAGCTAAGATTAGCACTCGACATCTAGCTTAGTGTCGGAAAACAAGTTAAGCGACGTGTACGGTTTTCTCCGCCTGAAGGGAGTTTGTTGATTAGTGAATTAACTCTCGAGTTGGGTACTCGGGGAGTGGAGTAGGGCGAAGAGGAGCTTCGTGACCGAACCACTATAAATCACCGTGTCCGGTTTGCGCCTTCTTACTCATCTCTTTACTTTCATTTTATTCTTTATCGCTTTATACTTATATTTGCATGAAGTTTATGCTTGTGTGACTTGTTGCTCATGTTATGTTGATTTAGTATGTGTCATGGCTTGATTGTGCTTGTGTTGTAGTTTACTATATTCATCTCTAAGTGTTAAATGACCATTGTTAACACTTTTCATATTACGTCACACTTGATCGGGTGTTTGATACAAAAGTTTTAAGTTTTTAAATGGAAACGTATTCACCCCCCCCCCCTCTACGGTTTCCACAATTGGTACCAGAGCCACGTCGCTCAAATTTTTAAAACAAATGGTTTTTAAAATTGAGTACGATCCATGTATCAAATTACCCATGAAGGTGATAAAAATATGAAAAGTATTTAGTTACTTAATACTTACAAGTTTTGTTGTTAAGTATATGTTGTCATACTAGCTTGAAGGTTTTCTTAAATTGATAAAAGTTGGTTCTGTTCAAAAACTGAAGTCAGACGTACGGCACCGTTAAATATAACGGACGGCTCCATTAAATATGGACGGTACCGCTAAATTTAACGGTACCTTCGTCTGTTTTTCAGAATTTGGTAATTTTCAAAAATTCGTACAAAATCAACCGTAAGTCCGTAGGAGTCGTGCCACCTATCGGTTTAAACGTAATTGAGTCTACTTTCACTTAAAAATATTTTTTGATAGTGATTGTAAAGTAAAATTTATGAATGTTTTTAATTCGTAACAAAGAGTCTTTTCCGGTCATGCCGATTGCACAAATTTTTTGTCAAATCACAAAGTGAACATCACACGTTGATGCATTCATGATTTCAAGGTGTTGAACTAGATCAAATTTTTGAATGGGGTGAAAAATTATTCATTTTCAAATAAAGTCAAGCTAAGTGTACATTGTTATACTTAATACACAAAATGATGATAAGTATCTTTGTGTGTTATGCTAAATGACTATTTGCTTTTTTTTGTGTCTTAGTATTATTAGTTAATACTTTTGTATGCTTATTGTTATCTCTAGTTGAGATAATTTTATTTATAAGCATAAGTATCTTTCATGCCTTGTTGCTATGTGTCGAATATTAGCTTTTCGGCTTATGCGTCAATAGGACTTAGGCTAGACTTCTTGCACTAAGTAGCGTAATTGATTTTGCATTGCATATAGGCATAGACCATTTTTCTTGCATTTGTTGCAAGTTCTTAAAATGGTTTAGTAACCTTCTTAGGAATAGAAACTAAGTTGGTAGATCATGTGTGTCGAAAGATATTGTCTTACACAATTATTTTTCCAAAGGTTTAAGTGTAAAAAGTATATCACCCCAAAATACTTAACACTTTCATAAAATCCGTAACATGATCTTTAAAACATTACATCATTTTATCTTGTTTGACCATGGGTTGTCTAAACAAGATAAAAGGTCATTTTAATACATTAGTACTTAAGTAAAGGAAAATGTATTAAACTTGCATTGATCTAACACACACACAAAATGTTTTAAACATTTAGTATTTTACGTATGTTGTATAAAAATAGTTAAGATAATTATTTTTATACAAATGAGGTGTCGAAAAACTAAAAATATTATACTTAATAATATAAATAGTTTTTCTCAAATAAAAATAAATGACATTATCAAAGTAGTAACTTAATATGTCATTAACCTCACACATACAACTAGTGTTAGAATAAATGGAACACACTCCTCAAATTTTTATTTTCTTTTTAAAAAGGAGTGATTGTGAGGGTCAAGAAAGATTTCGAGTACATATCAATTCATTATTCAAATTATGATTGATATCATTATCGAATCTAATTGACAAGTTTTCGAGTGTGGACATGAAATTAGAGTCATTATTTGTCTAGCTTCAAGATAACATCAAAATATGATGAAATATATTATCTTGAATCTACATACTCAATCACACTCGATTGTTATGAAAATAATGACGTCCTCTCAAGACGAAAATAATATGCATCGGATCATAACTCACACTTGTGTTGAAGATGCCATATTGAGTCTTCTTGTCCAATGGTTGTGTTCCAAACATTAAACTAATATGTTTAAAAGATGCATAAAATACACAACCAAGTAGGATTGACAACTTGGATGTTTCATCCGAAATATACAAGTAATTTACATTGCAATGCAATTGGTAAATGTGTCATTTCCGAAAAACCAAACACGAGCAAACAAACAACATATGTAAACTTTGCTCATGAATGACTCAACACTCAAAATCACATGTCTTGTAAAAATGTCACACATAATATGTTATTAACTATTATGTAAGTCATCAATCTTTGAGAATATCACATGTATTTCTCTTATCAAAAGATTGACAAAAGATAACTTATATCCTATGCATCTTATTCCCTTTGTAACATGAATGGTTATGTTACATGAGAATACATTGCATCCTGTTAACAAATATAGGATATTAGAGTTGAATAATAACCTAATACGACATGTGTCATTGCATAAACAAGTAAAATTGGTCATACACTAAAATACTTGTTTCACTAAGCATTCGTAAGAGTGATAAGTTTCCTCTTAGAAAAGCATACTTGTTGAAATAAACAGTATGTCTCATTTTAAATAAAATACTCACAAGATCTAATGAGGTAAGTAACCTCTACTAGATTCTTTCCTCAAGATATGCAAAGGAACATTCTTGAAACACTCACGATGTAGTAGATTCTACATTGTATCACATTAGAGTGTCTCTTGGTTCTAGGAAACCAAATCATGTTAAAATAACATATAACAACTCAACAAACAAAGATGTTGTCGAAGAGATCATTAAATACACCATCTTCATCAAACAACCTTTAAATCTCAAACACGAAATTAAAACATCTCGCTTGCCTTTGTTAGGAGTTGTGTAAGACATGTCATTTTCTTAACCGACTTTCAAAGTATGGTTAGTTGAGTCATATTAGGCCATGTATAGCAAAACAAGATAAAATCATATTTGCTATACTTCGATAGGCAAATATAGGAATTTAAATTCTTCTAACATGAGAATGACTACTGGAGAACCTATCGCACTAGAAATTCAATTTGACCTAACGGTTGGATTGCTTCCAGGAGAGAAGTTGGGTTCGTGTATAACCCGTAAAAAATGGTCGTGTTTAGCCTTAATTGAGCACCACTAGTGATAGTCTCATACTCATTCTCTAACTTGAAAAACTTTCATTCCTACATTTGACTAGAGATAGTTTACATCGGTGAACTTTATCTCCCATTAGGATGTCATCTTGAACAAGTAGTAATTAGGATCTTCCTTAGCAAACCTAGATTGCTTGTATCCCACATACATGTTTCAAAATGATAACATGTTCTCGTAAGATATGGTTAAATGTCTTCATGATCTTAAATGCTAAATGATTATCATGTTTTACATGATGCTTGCATTTATTCCTTATGTGCATTTTGCATGATTTACTTGTAAAGTTTGCACCCACACTATGTCCTTTTGACACATTAGGAATTAGGTATGCCCATCACTATGAACCCTTAGAAGTCATAGAGCCATACACTAGTGTCAAAACCCATAGGTCAAAGTAGTCGCGAAGTTACCCTAATTCCCCAGTCATCACTTCGCCTTCTTCCAAGTAATACACCCTTTTGTCATGGGAAGGTTAGGAACAAACCTAGTAGAACTCGGAGTAGGGTTGACAACTTAAATATTTCATCCGAAATATTCAAGTAAGTTTAACTTGCGATCGCAATTGTTAAATGTCATATCCGAAACATCATACTCAAGAATTTTAACAACATATGTTAAAACGCTCATCCAAAGGACTCACGAGTTACTATATAAGTAATTAGTAGTTCCTTTCATCCTCGTGTTAATATACACGTCTTAAGATCCCAAACCCTGCTGCAAATCAGCACCATAGGCCTAGCTTTACATCTTTCAAAACCCCATGAAACACTCACGTGCGAAGCACATAGAAACCCTTAAATCAACCAAACCTCTCAACCGAGAATCCCCTTACCATCTCCGTCTAGGTCTAGGAATGATGGAACATTTTTCATAAAACTTATGACTATTTAAATATTTCACTGGAAATATTAAAGTCATCTCTCGTACCCCTCTTATGATTACTTGAATATTTCACTGGAAATATTGTAGTCATCTCGTGCGTCTCGTCTCATGACTCTTTAAATATTTCACTGGAAATATTGAGTCATTCTTTAAATCCCTCTCATGACTATCTAAATATTTCACTGGAAATATTAAGTCATCCCTCACGTTCCTTGCATGATCTCTTGAATATTTCACTGGAAATATTGAGATCATCTATTCTATTTCGTGTCATGACTTTTAGATATTTCACTGGAAATATCAAGTCATTCCCTCGATCTCGTCCCATGACTGTTAGATATTTCACTGGAAATGTCAAGTCATCTTTCACATCGCTCTAATGACTACCTATGTATTTCCTCGGAAATATAAAAGTCATTTCTTCTCGTCCAGTACCGGTCAAAGAATTTATTAGGTATAAATTCTCTCCTCGTGTCGAAAGCGAAGATTTATTCGTAAAATCCTCTTAAACTCCAATGACAACTTAAATATTTCATCCGAAGTATTTAAAGTTTATTTAATTTGCGAAATGCAATTAAATGTCATTTCTCGTTCTCGACAAACGTTCATCGAATCCCGGTGGATTCATTCATAAAGGAATTTATTCGGTATAAATTCTTTTAATCTAAGGTCCAGAAAAATCACAACATATGTGAAATTTCTTTGTCAGAAATCTAATTCTGGGTCAAAACTGACCTCAGCAGGTCACGGTACTCTTTAATAGGGGACAGTATCGTTAATTTTAACGGTACCGTCGGACCGTTGTCTACTGAGACAGTTTATTCTCACTGTTTCAAAACCACTATCGAAACACACTCGATGTAGTCTTGAACCAGAACCGTATCCTATCAGAACAGATTGTATCTATCTTCTGATTCCTAAGCCTTCTTCCCTTTCACTTCCGCATGGTACTAAACACTACCAATGCTTCCGAATCCCACTCATCTCACACACACTTCAAACGAAGAACCATTAGGATACGTTGAGATAACCCTCCTTCATCAACTTAGATAACCCTATAACCTTATCACCTACCTCACAACCCTGAAGATTTTATCTACTTAACCCTTAGGATATCTCCAAGTAATCACATGCCTCATCATATAAATATTCTATGAATATTCACAATGATTGAGAAGAGCTACGTGACTTCAAAGGTGAAGTTTATTGTATGCTATCCACTACTTGTCATGACGTTACTAAGCTCATCGCTTCGGTCAACGTTTGTTTTCCTCTTTATCTTTTACATCTTTCCCGGATGGTCATAGATTAAGGGGGAGCGAAAACACACTCATATAGTCTTTCACCAAACACTCTCAAGAACACACAAATGTGGTTCTTATTCCCTAGGAAACTTCCCTTTAGCTACCCAGAACTAGGCTGTATAGGAAAATTCGTGACTTCCAGGTCAAGGTACCGTTAAATAGGCCACGGTACCGTTAAATTTAATGGTACCGTGTGGTATTTAGTGGTACCGTGCCTATGTTTGACGAATTTTCACTGTTTCCTTTAGATTCCAGCATCCCTAACCTCAAACCTGCAAAATTTTGCAAACTCACATACACCCTAGGATTCCGTCACTGCACCATAGGACTCTAACACCAACTTTAGTTCGAATCCCACAACTCTTGCCTATATAAGGCCTCACCATTGCAAGCTTATCTTGCATCTCACATTCAAACCTTTTAGCTACACTTCACTCCTGACAGTGATAGCTAGTCTAAGAACCTTCAACCCATAGATCATCACACTCAAACCTTACAACCTTCAACTCATGGATCACCACACTCAAACCTTACAACCTTCAACTCATCAATCATCACACTCAAACCTTACAACTACTCCTCACTTTGGATAAGTGATAGTTAGTTAAACAACCTCCAACCCTCACAATCACACAAAACCTTTCATGCACCAAATTATCTCTAACACACAACTAGGATCATCCAACCTAGAAACCTAGAACTTCGTTACCTCAACCCCGTTAGAGATATCCACCAACAACCCTGTTAGGATCACATGCACCTTTTCTTTTTCCCTTTTGAAATATATCATGCATCTCATTGTCAGTGCAAACGATATATTAACCTAAACCATCCTTTCCCACCTTTCCTCAAAGGGCAAAACCAACATCTCCAACCACATCATCATCATCCTCCACCTTTAGGATTCCTACACCCTTACCTCCACCAAGTCCACCACAACCCTTAGCTATCACACTAACCCTATCACCATCAAACCTCTTTGGACTTGGCACCAACACATCATCCTTATCACCATCACCATCACCACAACCTTTAGCTCTCACACTAACCTTGTCACCTACATCACCTTTTGAACTTGGCACTAACACATCATCCTTATCACCATCACCACAACCACTAATGGGTCATCCCATTATTTATCCCTACAACCACATAACCCAAGTTGTCCTTTAGAGTATGTCATAATAGTAATCATTTAGAGTATGTCTTATCAACAAACTATCCTTAACATCAATCATCTTAGGTAGATGATTATGTTGTTCAAAAGGTTTGTTAGAACTTTCCTTCCCAATGACAACTTGGAATAAGTCATTTAGTGCGTCAGTCAATGAACGAATCTCGTTCTTGATTAGTGTGATTGAGTGAACAATTACACCTTAGGTTTTCGGTCGGGTTGTGACACTTACGTGTTAACATAGTTTAACCCATGCATGTCTTGCTATGTGTATTCTATCCCTATAATGTTGCTCCTATACTGTTATATATTATGCTGCACGAAGCTAACCCTTGATGTAGGAAAAGCCTTTGTAAGAATTTGATCCATGGATCCGCTAGATACTAAGGTAAATAAACAAGGGGATTAAGTCACCATAGGGGAGCATTGAGCTAGGGGGAGCTCGGGAGTATTTGAATACATAGCATGGAGTCGTCTTCACAAGTGTTGATAGAAGGCTTCACTAGGATGATGCAAGCTCGCCTTTCGGGGGAGAAAGGATAGTAGTTCAATAAGGGAGTAGGGAGCGCTCAAGACAACTACCTTTTTGATTCGACAAAAGGGGGAGAAGGGGAGTGTAAACAGGTAACTTTTACATTTTACTATGTGTTACGGTTTACATATTTGTCATCATCAAAAAGGGGGAGATTGTTAGTGCAAATATTACGATATTTAAACTAAACGGTTTCTTCGGTTTTAATAATGACAAACATGTAACTTGTAATACATAACGTAAAATGTGCAAGTTACTTGTAAACACAAATCATCAATGCATACTTCATCAACACCTCCCGACGTCTCAAGTATGCTTCAACGAAGTCGTAGATTTCCATCCCGACATAAATCACTCAAGGTATGGACAAACAAATCTACTACTTGACAAATGATCAAAGGATTTTATTTTTCTAAACTTCACATTTTTAATGTGACAAAACATTTTTTCATAAATATATTTCACAAATTATTTTTGAATTAAAAAGAAAATGTTTATTTTGAAAAATATATTTGAAAATCCCAACAGTCAAATTTCCCCCCAAAACAGCTCCTAACTTCCCCAAATAAACCTTCCCCACAAAAGACAAAAAAGGGAGCGTCCACGGCACCGTTAAGTATGGACGGCTCCACTAAATTTAGTGGAGCCGTCGGGTATTTAGTGGAGCCGTAGGTCTGTAACGGTCAGATTTTCCCTTGTCTATAAATAGTGGACCATTCCACACTTCCAACTTGATTTTTCCAGTCCTTTTTCTCTGGTCTAATCCCTTCTCACTTAGATGACTTTCTTTGATCATTTGGAGAGTCTTAGTTTGTTTAAGAGTGATCCAATCATCCATTCAAGTGATCCTCTTCATCCCTCTTGATTAGCAAGAGAAGAACACAAAGTATCCAAGTAGATACAAAGTGTTGTCATCCCTCTTGATTAGCAAGAGAAGAACACAAAGTATCCAAGTAGATACAAAGTGTTGTCATCCCTCTTGATTAGCAAGAGAAGAACACAAAGTATCCAAGTAGATACAAAGTGTTATCATTCCTCTTCATTTGCAAGAGAAGAACTCAAGGTATCCAAGAAGATACAAGAGTCATAGTTGTTAGGTCTTGTAACATTTGTTACACTCTTGATTGTATCATAGCATACATCAAGATCATTTTACCTTTGTGAGAGAGAGTGAGTCAAGATCAAGTGTGATCTTGTAGAGATAGTGAAGATCTCTTGAAGCCATTGGGCTTGTGTGATTGATCATGTGGATCAAGGGTAGATCGTGGTAGATTGGTGCTAGCTAAGATTAGCACTCGACATCTAGCTTAGTGTCGGAAATAGGATAAGCGACGTGTAAAGTGTAGATCGGGTAGATCGTGGTAGATTGGTGCTAGCTAAGATTAGCACTCGACATCTAGCTTAGTGTCGGAAAACAAGTTAAGCGACGTGTACGGTTTTCTCCGCCTGAAGGGAGTTTGTTGATTAGTGAAGTAACTCTCGAGTTGGGTACTCGGGGAGTGGAGTAGGGCGAAGAGGAGCTTCGTGACCGAACCACTATAAATCACCGTGTCCGGTTTGCGCCTTCTTACTCATCTCTTACTTTCATTTTATTCTTTATCGCTTTATACATATATTTGCATGAAGTTTATGCTTGTGTGACTTGTTGCTCATGTTATGTTTATTTAGTATGTGTCATGGCTTGATTGTGCTTGTGTTGTAGTTTACTATATTCATCTCTAAGTGTTAAATGACCATTGTTAACACTTTTCATATTACGTCACACTTGATCGGGTGTTTTGATACAAAAGTTTTAAGTTTTTAAATGGAAACGTATTCACCCCCCCCCCCCCTTTACGGTTTCCATAATAGGCTTTCACCTTATTCAAACTTGAAATATCTTTACCCATGATCAATATGTCATCAACATATAGAACTAGGAAAATAACATCACTCCCACTAGCTTTGTGATATACACATGGCTCATCAAGATTTTGAGTAAATCCAAACCTTTTGATTTCCTCATCAAATCTCTTATTCCATTGTTGTGATGCTTGCTTCAATCCATAAATGGATCTTTGAAGTTTGCATACACGGTTTGGAAATTCTGGATTCACAAACCCCTCAGGCTGCGCCATATAGATGCCTTCATCTAGACGACCATTCAAGAAGGCGGTTTTTACATCCATTTGCCAAATCTCATAATCATAGTGTGCAGCTATGGCTATGAGAATCCTAATAGCCCTAATGTTAGCTACAGGAGAAAAGGTCTCCTCGTAGTCAACGCCATATGTTTGGGTAAAGCCTTTAGCTACCAAACGGGCATTATAGGTGTGTACATTTCCATCCATGTCAGTCTTCTTCTTAAAGAGCCACTTACTCCCAACTACCTTGGCATTGGGAGGAAGGTCTACTTCAATCCAGACTTCATTGTCTTTCATAGATTGCATTTCCCCATTCACAGCAATCTGCCATTTATCCTTTTCAGGATCATTCATGGCAGCTCTATAATTAGCAGGCTCTTCAAGGTCCCCTAATATAGTTTCCTCAACCTCTACGTTAAGACATAGACGTTCAGGTGCTTTCACAGTCCTTACGGATCTGCGAATGGGAATCACCTCAACTTCAGGTGGAGGACCCAGACTATCCGGTTCCACAGGAAGTTCACTAGTGTTTTCAGAAGGTAATGTATCCTCTTGATCATCTTCCAGATCATAGAGCCTCCCACTGAATTCTTGAGATATGAGATCCTTTTCAAGAAAGTCTGCATACCTAGCAACAATTACCTTTTGTTCAGGTGGAAAGTAAAAGTAGTAACCCATTGTTTCCTTTGGGTATCCTACAAAGATACATTTCACAGATCTCTGTTGGAGTTTATCTGCTGAGTCACGTTTAACAAACGCCTCGCAACCCCAGACCTTAAGATAAGACAAGTTAGACGTTTTCTTAAACCATAACTCATAGGGTGTCTTATCAACCTTCTTGGTTGGAACCATATTTAATATGCGAATCGCAGATTCCAAGGCATAATCCCAAAAGGATAACGGCAGAGTAGTAAGATTAAACATAGATCGCACCATATCTAATAATGTACGATTCATTCTCTCAGATACACCATTTTGCTGTGGAGTATATGAAGATGTGAGATGCTGAACAATTCCATTCTCACTCAAATAATCTTTAAACTCCTGACTAAGGTATTCACCACCTCTGTCGGATCGAAGAGCTTTAATCTTCTTTCCGAGTTGCAATTCTACTTCAGCTTTAAAAACCTTAAATGTTTCAAACACCTCATGTTTATGTTTAAGTAAATAAACATAACTATAACGGCTGAAATCATCCGTGAAGGTTAAGAAGTAGCTAGCACCTCTCTTTGACGTATGTCTAAGTGGTCCGCACACATCAGTATGTATTAAACCAAGTAGATCATCAGCCTTTTCAATACGGTTATTAAAAGGTTTCTTTGTCATCTTTCCAGATATACAAGATTCACACTTATCAAATGACTCATCATTGATATTCTGCAAAAGCCCATCACGTTGCAGCTTTTGCATGCGAGTCTTGCCTATGTGGGCAAGTCGACAATGCCAAAGATAAGAAGAATCCAAGACATTCTTGACTCTCTTATTGTTGATGCTATACATCGAATTATAATCACTATGTTCATTCATATCAATCTCAAAAACACCATTAACAGCAATCGCATTAAAATAGAAAACATCATTTAATGAAACAGAATTTTTATTGCCAATAATAGTATGATGAAATCCAAGATCCAACAAACAAGAAAAGGAAATTACACCTCTAACAATAGATGGTGCATAATGACAATTATTTAAATTCAGTATCAAGCCCGAAGGCAAAACTAATTCAAAAATTCCTATGGCTTCAACTACTGTTTGTGCTCCATTGCCCACTTGCAGAAATTGCTCCCCATAGGCGAGTCTCCTTCCCACTCTAAATCCCTGCAGCGTATTACAAATGTGAATACCGCATCCAGTATCATATACCCAGGAATTTAATTTACGAGTTAGTGAAAATAATTCAATCATGAAAACATTACCTGAAGTACTGGCTTTCCCAGTCTCACCCTTCAGCTTTTTCAATCTCAACTCCTCGAGATATAGAGGACAATTCCTCTTCCAGTGTCCCATCTCGTGGCAGTGATGACAACCTTGATCCTTCTTTTTAGGATTTGGCTTGTTCTTCTGAGGGGCCTTCTTAGGTTCAGGCTGATAGGCCATAACTGCTTTACCCTTATCAGCTTTACCTTTCCCCTTATTCCCTTGCGGTTTTGGTTTCTGAACCCTACCCCTTTGTATTGCTAGTACTTGTGGAGTAGGTGCCTTATCCTTGCCAGGTAAACCCTTTTCATAATCAACGAGCATTGCGAGCAATTCCGTTATTGTCTTCCCCGAGCAATGCATGTTGTAATTTTGAACAAAACCACTAAAGTCCTTGTTAAGAGACCTATTGATCAAGTTCACATTAACATTCTCAGCTAAGACATAACCCATAGTTTGGAGACGATCGATGTAATCTTTCATCTCCAACACATGTTCTCGCACGGGTTGACCTTCCTTTTGCCTACAGCTGTGAAATTGATCGATCAAATCATACAGTTCGACAGCTGGAGGTTTTTCATAGGTTTTCTGGAGTTCATCAAGCATATCCTTGGGAAAATAATGCTCAAATTGCTTTTGCAACTTGGGAATCATACTCCCGAGCATAAGGCATGCCACATCATTGTGCGCATCATACTCCTTTTGCCAGTCTGCTTTGACCTGATCAGATTCAGTCTCAGCAGGCTGCTGTGGGCAAGGCTTACTCAAATAATCTAGCTTCTTGGTCACTCGCAGGACAATCCTCAAGGACCGATGCCAATCATTGAAGTTAGGGCCAGTCAGTTTTTCCCTCTCAAAGAAAATTTTGAAAGCGGAACCAAGTTGAGTGTTATCGGGTTGAGCCATTTCTACAGAAAAAGTTCAAATATTAGTATTTTCAATAATACAAATTTCAAGAAAAGAAAACTACCCAGGATATACAATATAACCATTTAATTTTCTTGAAAACTAGGATCCAACTTTCCATAGTTCCACCACATCAGTTGATCTGCTAGCAGTGGAAGTACAAAAGATGGTAACTTGTCGTACAATAATCGCGAAACAATTTTCCGACTCCTAAATTTATGGGAATTACATTTGCCAAACAATTTGCAATGTAAGCATGTTTCTTCCCATCTCATGCTTTAAGTCTCAAGGTCTCACTTATAACTTAATTAAGTCGTCTAATTTAGAAACTTGCAAATCTACATAGTTTCATTACATTCAGTTGATCTGCTAGTAATGAAAGTATGTAATTTACCTTGTCATTAATATCTGTGTCAAGGTCTCACTTACACTAGATATTAATTCCAAGTTTCTCTTATAATTAGATAGCATGGACTTAAATTTTTAGGGTATTTATTTTGATGTTATAATCAAAATATGTACGAAGAAGCATGTACTCATCTTCGTATCATAAGTTTTCAAAACCATTTTTAGTTACCAATTCACTAAGAGTTAAATCAACAAAGTTTTAATTTTGAGGTATTGGGTTCACCAATCAAAGAATTACCTACAATTATCGCCCATTATATCCTACTGCTGCATGAGTCAAAAGACTCAAGTTATTCGGATAATTACCACAAAAGTGGCGCGTGGAATTGAGGTCAATTCACCTTTAAGATGATTTTGCACAAATTAATAGTGGTACTTGGTAAGTCCAATTTGACGCACAAGCAAGCGGAGAGACAGAATGTAGTCTCTTTAAGGCCACAATTTAATGCGAAACCAACCTTATACCTACCTTATAGTTTGTCAACATTGGGTCCGCCGTTCAACTATTGGTGCAAAAACTCATCAATCAAATTAAAAGTTTATGATTTTAAGTTTTATAAAAATATGTTGTAAATTATTAAATTGCTAGTCTCGCCTGAGAGAAAATTACCGTGCGAAGCGAACCACTGTCGGCACATAAGACTTTGCAATAAATAATTTATCACATCAAGGTTTCATAGTTATTAGGTCCATTTATTTTTATACGAAAAATTATCCTCTTTTTGCTTACAATTCAAGAACAATTTAAACAAAAAAAAAAAAAAAAAAAAAAAAAAAAAAAAAAAAAAACAAGTAATTTTAACAAAAATAAATAAACACATAATAACGCATATATAATCTTAACTATTAAATCATATAGCCACATGCAAACCTTTTGATAAATCCTATTAATAATCTCTATGCGAATTTATAATATACTCCCTCCGTCTCAATTTATTTGTCAGGAGAGAGAAAACACAAAGTTTAATAAAAGTGGGGCCACTTTAATTTTCAACCACTAAAATGGAATATTCCTCCATTAGATTCTCTAGTTTTTACTAAATAAGGAAAGTGGACAATTAATTTGAGACATCCATAAAAGGAAATATGGACAATTAAATTGAGACGGAGGGAGTATTTAATTACTAAAACTCCCATTGGTTTTCGAGCGCATTGTACCCAATGGACCACAGACACCAACAAGTTGGCCGCGTAAGCTTTAATAATTAAATATCACGTTGCACATAACTGATTCATTAATTTAATATATTAGGTCTTTCCTAATTTTAGATTTATCTAAAACATGTAGCATATAAAACAAAACCTTAATCCATGAATACCTTACATGAAGCATCATGGATCAACCAGGAACGTAACCCTTTATTCAAATAAACACATAAAACACAACATGTCCTAATTTAGGGTTACAAAACTAACTTTTTAATAAAAGAAGGGTCGAACCCCCCCTAAATTATGTACGATTTATATTTTTATGTTCTAAACTTAACACAAATCGATTAACATGTAAATCCAAATCAAGATTCGATTTTTATTATGCGTTTAGGTAATAACAATTACATGTTAAATTGGCTCGTGATGCCACTGTTGGAATTTAAATAACTTGACATTCAAATAAATAAATAAAACATCAAAGCACATATAGCGGAAGCAATGATCTTTATTTAACATGTATAAAGTATTATCGAATAATAAATAGTTAACGTACCGTTAAGATCCTAGCAAGAACAAGGATCAAACCCCTTACCGTTTTGTTTCACAATCCAAGATCAATAACTTAAGTAAGTTATATCCGAGCTCTTGTACACACGTACTATAAGCAACTAACGAATGGTGCTAGCAATTGGACACGATTAACCAAAACTATTTTGTTAACTTGAAAACAATATGGATCGACCCACAAAATATGGTGTACGATCGGTTTGGAGACAAGAAGAGGAGAACACAAATTTAGGGTTTAGTTACAATGCACTAGGTGAAAAACTAAACACCCTTGAGTTTGTATTTATAGTGAATTCTTGACTTGGAGCATGAGCCAATCGATTAGGGTTATAAACCCCTTATGGCCGATCGGCCTAGTCCAAACCATGGGCTTTCTAGATCCTTCCAAGTCACTAATTTCACTAATAGTTCTTCCACTATTTACTTAACGGTCGTTAGTCAATTCTGTTAACTACTTAACGTCCGTTAGTTATAATTTCTTGTCCAAATAATTAAATACATCGACTCTAACAATTATATATATTAATTATTTACATTAGTCATTCATATGTAAAGTGTGCAATCCTTCGGTCTCGGGTTCGATTCTAGTCATACACGATTAATATTTTTCCATTAAACTCTAACAGTAATGACGAATAACACGTTATTCGTCTGCCACATCAACGCCACCTCATCACCCTTCCAATAAGAACAGCGGACTAATAACACGAGGCACGGTTCAGCACAACGTGCCATTCGTGCGTTGTTGGGTCAATGGCGGACGAACAACATGCCCACAGCGAACTCTCTAATTGCCCACAAGTTTCTAATCTAAAATGACTTGTTTGACCTTATAAAGTCAAATATACACGCCAATCAGTAATGGACTAGCCTAACTACCCATGTGTTACACGGGCAAACTAAGTACGAATTTACAACATTCAACAGCTGCGCATTTTAGAAACAAAAGTCATTTACTCACAGATCCTCAGACTAACAATAATGTCACAATTTACATTGCCACTGAAGGGCCTGTCATAGTCCATCAGGTCCACAGTAAAATAAAACAAAACTCCACATAACAAACACAAGGACACAACGGAACAACCCTTCCCACAAAAATGGTGAAAGAAAGCAAGCAAATATAGAAAACAAAAATGGACACGAAAAACCCGCAATGTACAAACTCGAATGATAATTTACCAGCCGAAATAAAAATACATACAAATGATATTTCTTTAATTAATGGTACAATGATGGCTATTACTGACTCAGCACCATTTGTACAGCTTTTTTCTGAGCCTGTGTCAAACTCTGCAAGTTTCCAAGCAATATCACCACAAGTTACATACTGGAAAAGCGAATAGAAAAGAAATATATATATAACAAATAAAATCATGAAACCTGGCAAAGATGATCAAAAAGAGGTCGATCTCCCTGAGAGAACTCCCGAAAGAAGTTGGTAATATAATTTGCCAGGTTAATCTGATAAAATACATAAAGCTGTTAATCTATGTAAAGTTATCAGGAATCAGTTATTTTCAGAATTTGGAAAGAAAGTAGACCTCATTGAGAGGGTCAGCGGCACTTAGTAGGTCATCATCATTATCATCATCTTCATCCTATTAGCACATAGACAAAAGAAATAAAATCATATTGAGCCAGTTCATGCCAAAGCTTAATGAGAATACATTCTATTTAATTGATGCCAAAAGTAGTGTTTGTGATACATACCTCATTGAAGGCTTTTGCCATAGCATCTAGATAGCCATGTGAAGGTCTGCTGTAGGATGTGGTACCAGCTGAATATAGCAAATCTTGCTCTAGTTCAGCATCACCTGCTTCTACTTCTTCCCAATCACTATCCTGCATGACCAATACGGTATAGTTATAACATCTACGATAAAGAGTGCTTTTTAAACAAATTTGTGAGAAGGAGAAAAAAATACCTGATCGTCAGCTTCTAAAACTTGTTCTTGAATTTCAAGCAAGACATCTGCCAGTATAGCAATAATCTATGTTGCCCAAACGAAAATTAAACAATTATTAGGTTAATTTGTCCAAAACTTTTTATGCAGAAAAACATAATATTGAGTAGGCAAGTATAAACCTTAGCAGGAAGTGGCATCAATGTCCACTGGTCAGGCGAAAGTTTGGCCTTTGAACGAGTGGTAATCCCTGCAGAGGACTTCAATAAAAAAACAAATGTTAGTTTTCAAAGGGACGTACAATGTAAACAGCTTGTGAGAAATAAGCAAACAACAAACCTTCATCAAATGGCCTTGAACATTAATGTTTCCAAATTCAACATGTCTGGTCGATAACAGTAGAGCCAAAGCTGTGGTTGTGACTTTAATCTGATAAGATCCCTGAATTTCCCCTGTACTCGGTTGCAGTGGTCTTAGATTTTCAGTTCAGCATAAAAGATTTCACTATAATTGTTAAATGACACTCCTAATTCATGTAATTTGATGATTCTACAAAGAAAAATACGTGCCTTGCTGTTTGGTCCATTCTGACATAACGTAATGCAAGGCATTAGTATGGCCTTCAGCAGGGATGGTGATAAGCAAGGTGATAAATTGTTCAACATGTGGTACACTCATATGAACCTGTGTCAATGAAAAAGGAAATAAAGGCGCATGAAAAATAACATACATAATGTCGTTTTAGATTGTATCATACCAGTCGTCCAAAGATAAGAAGCAATGAGCTTCGCAATCCAGCAATTTGGGAAGATTGCATTCGCCTAACAAGAGCAGCAACAAGGTCTCTTATATGTTGTGCCATTTGTGAAGAAAGATGTAGAATAAGTTGCAAAATATAGTTTCCAACAAAAAGTGATCCCGAGCTTTCTAAATCTGGGTCGAGAAGCCTGCCGAAATATACAAAATGCCATTTTTTTAACAAAGAAGCAGAAAGATTAAATGTCTTTTAGGATAACCACAAGTTCAAAGGTAATCATTATGATTATACAAAAAAAAAAACACACCTTGAAGCTACATCAAGTAAGCATCTCATTGCGAAACTGGGATCACCACTCCAAGTGAGCATTTCTTGCTTTCCACCAGAGATAAGGGCAGCAAGGCATTGAGTTGCATTCTGTTTTTATTAATAAAAATAAACACAAAAACAAAAGTCATGAATGGGGTATAAAACCAAACATCCAACTAAAGTGCTTCTCATTGATAGAATACAGGTTTGGATTAATAAATAACCTGCATTTCACCATGGTCATCACTCTGAAGAACTGTACGTACAACTGGATCGAAGCAAACTTCATAAATTGCTTTTACCACATCAGTCGGTGCATTCTAGAAATTTCAGTGAGTACCAATGAGCCAGACATATACAATTAAGTTCAATGAAGGTACAGAGAGATGGTATCTAAGTAAAGTTAATAGCTTACCTTCAGTAACATAGTCAAAAGATCCAATGAACCAGCAACTAAACCATCAGGCTGTTGTTGAGGCTGAGAAAAGCAACATCAGTAATTGAAACGAATAAGAATAAAACTCTTCCCATGTAAGCAACATGAGTCAAAAACAATTTAGTATATTGATGTAATTTAAACAAACGTACTTCACTGAGGATTGGCCCCACGTATGGCAAAACACGCAAAACAAGAGGATGAACACATCCAGGAGCATTTTTTATTGCCTGTTAATAGAGTTAGAATTGTTAATGGCAGCCTTCACTAACTACAAGAACTAAAACACACATTCATCATTTATTTAATCAAGTTACCTCCAGAACATCTAGTGCATCAATGCTTATGAAAGGGTCCGAAACATGCAAAGCCCACATGTTAAGTATAATAGGAGAAATTACAGGTTCTATGGACAATGCAGCTTCATGGCCTACAATGAGCAGTTACCATAGCATGGAAAATAACAAAGTCAAGTCAGACACCTTTTAATTTGAATAATGAAAAACACTTTTGCTCGACACCTATAGGATAAGCCCAACCTGCCTTCACCGCTGCTTGCAGTGTTTCTAGGACAAGATGCATCGTCTCATCAGATGCCTGCAATGTATAGCACAATTAGAAATATAAGTATTTTATGTCTAGTTAATAAAAGAAATGATACAAAATGTCATATTACCTGTTTAAGAAGTTCTGTAAGTGATGAAAAAAGGGCCAAAATGTGAGGCTGTGGGATTCCTCTATTTGTATCAGGTAAGAGTTGAGAAAGTGCCCGACATGCACCGACTTTGACTGGCGCAGGCCTATAATTAGAAACTAAAAATTAAACAGTCGTCATCTACATATGAATTAAAGGGCATTGGGTTATAAAGAAAAAAGATCTTACACATCCATGCCAATTGCCTGTATAGCAGCATATAAGAGATGATCGATAACACCATGCTTGACCTGTAAAAAAGAAAAGCATAAATGTGAATCTTTTTCTTAAGACTATTGAAACATGATATATGAATAATCTAGATAGTTACCACAGATGAAAATTTAGCAATTGATGAAAACATGCGTGCATAGAGAAACGGAAATTCATGTACACCTGCACAATAAATAACGATTAGCTAAGATGTTAACTATATGAAAGCAATGGCAATGTTTTTAACCAGAATTCTACCTGCTGTCATGTCTTCAGTAAAAGTTTGCTCCAAGAGGTTCCCCAAATTGACTCCGGAGGGTCCAGAACCCTGAAAATCAATGTACATAAGATATTGTGCTTTAGATATAAAAAAATTGAAAGTATTAAGCTAATATCATTCACAATCAATCTGTATACTGTTATGCATGTACTAAAAAGTTAGTCCTAACCTCAATTTCAAGTAATTGTTCTGACACAGAAGACAAAGCAAAAAGAGTAGCCTCCCTCATCTGGCATATCAAAGTTAAGCAAACATTTAAATGGCATAAAGTAGAATACATAATTGTATACAAATTACTCAGGCATACCCTCCACCAGTCAGCAGAGCCTTTAGCCTTCTCCTGCTGAGACTCATCAAATCTTTGTTTAGCAGCATTTAATATAGCATAAACTCCATCAATACCACAAGAAATTACAATTTCCTCCAACAATAGAGAACCTGTGGAATAATAGCCCATATCAAAACTTGAGCACACTAGCAACTAGTGCCAGAACTGTTACTCATTAAGAAAAGGGGTATCAAAGGAGTGAGTGGGATACCAGAAACACGGCAACTGAAAGTGTTCTCATCTTCATCAGCAACATACTGGTTAGCATCCAATGACCAAGCATGGACCTGGATGAAGACAATTGAATGTGTAAGAGAATGCAAGAGCAATCAAAGTTCCCTACCGAATGTCCATAATATATAAACGAAAACCATATAATAATTTGCAGAGCTGATGCTGAGTATAAAATATAAACTATTAGGAGTAATCGGAATAGCTGGCGAATGCAAGATAATACAATACTAGAATATAAGACACAAAAGTCACCTGTTGCTCCGTTGTTTGCATAAAAGCAATTGAATAGTAGACCAGGTCTTGAATACTATTTCCAAAAGCCTATAGAATGAAATTTGACAGGTGATTAAACATCTAACAGGGAGGTACTAAAATCTTGCAATAAGTTGAATTTTATAAGATACCTTAACAAACTTTTTACTGCCAACAATCACTAACAGAAACTCGAACAACTGAATAACATAAAAACAGATAGTTAAAAACAGCACATGGAAAGGTAATGAAGATGTACATACAGAAGAACTTTTACTTGGATGATGAAGGCCTCGAGGCTTGTCTCTGAACCATCAGAATCATATCTTCCTTCATATGCATCTTCAAGTCCTTCGATTGATGATCGTTCATATACACCAAGAGATGACACAAATGTTTGCCACAATGGAACCAGAACTTCTGGAAAAAGTCTTTTATGTCATAATAAAAAATAGCAAAATTGATCAACCAGAAGTATGCACACAAAAGACAAACTCACCCATGAACTGACTTTCTGCCAGATTTGGGAAATTCTGAACAAATTGGCTCAAGCACTTTATAGCCTGATGATGAATATAAAATGAATGTGACTGAACGTTCCAGTATAAATATGCAAAAGGTAGATATATTTAATCAAAAAAAATACCTCCATCCTGATGCTCCAATCATCTGGATCTTCAGATTGTACAGGACTCTTAAGGATAGAGGAGATTTCAACCATCCAAACTTTCACTAATGGTAACATCAAGGCACTTGTTTCTGTCTACAAAACAGTTATTTAATGTAAGCATTCTATTTTTTTCATCCAAAATAGCAGAGCAATTTGACCAGCAAAGATTGTAAGGGCAAAGAAAGTACTTTGTACACGCCACTCATAACCCCCAGCATAGATGTACAAGAGTAAACTATTGAAAGAGCCTTTGTGCGCAACGTTTTGTCATATATCTGCGTCAATACATCAAAGATTAATAAACATTTGACCAAATTCTAAGTCTATTAAGGAAAAGAATCTTCTAAGATAAACCATTGATGTACAAGAAGCATGTGTGCTTTCATATTTTTTTCTACTTCATTTAAACAGAAAATAGCATATAACATGAAATAGAACTAACCTGGGGTGATGAAACAATGGCATGCAAGCACGGGAACAAAAATGGAATTATTCTAGGCACCAGCTTATCATCCATATCCGCAGAGAGAAGAGCTAAACATCTAAGAGCCCCATTCACTGAACATTTTGTAAATTTATACTAATTAAGTCAGGCATGAAATGACAAGATGATAAACTTTGTTAAGACACTTTCTCAATAGTGATAAAGTACGAAAAATAAATGACATACACATTGCATATGAGAGAATGGTGCAAAACAAAATCAAATTTTTCGATAAGCAGGTTGAGAGATAAGTACCTGCATTTGTATTACTTTGGTCATTGATTAACTTAATCAAGAATGGCAGTAAGTCAGGCCATTCGTCTGGCCAATCATGATGTGCGACTGACGCTACGGCCATACTAATAGCTGTGCAAATTTTTCTATGAGGATCGTCCAGTGAGAGCAACAGAAGACCGCGTATAACTGCCTGAGAATGCAAACAACATAGTTAGAAAAGTTGAATACATTCAGCTCAACAATGATAACAATAACTGGAAAACCAGCAGTAAACTAGATAAAATGTCACTTCGGAAAATAAAACCAATAATTCAAGTATCTCCGCAGATAATGAGGAAAAAGTGTATGAAGAAAACTTGGCAGAAACCTAGGAGAGATCAAATTAAGAAATAAGAGTGACCTTTTCCTCATTTGAAACAACCGGATGTTCAAAACTATCGTCATCCTCCTGCCAGTGCTTCTTAATAAATTGTTTTAGAAGAACCGCAGCTAAGTAAAAGTAGGTTAAGCCTCACAAGGGTATCAATGTTCAACATTTTTTCATGATTTTATATTTGGTTACTGAATATGAGGTCAATAATGTGAAACCAAGCTCATACAAATCATGCAGTAAAACATGGACATTGTAAAATTTTGTCTATGGTAGTAAAAGGATATTTGGCGAGATCCTAGAGGAAGATCCCTGTTAGCAGCAATCTTGGATAAAGCACTTCCAAAACCTTCAAACAGTTGCAACAACAGTCATTGTCAATACAGAGTAAAAGAAGGAAATTAATACATTTGCATAGTGACATGTAACTCGAATATATCCGGAAGCCCTCACGTACCAAGTTGATGCTTTTTAATCAACCTTGATATTACATTCCCTTCTACTCGTAGTCTATTACTTTGTTTCTTTCTGATTAAAGTTGCTTATCTTATCATAGTTTTGCAATGTAGTTGTTTTATTTTGTTACATATTTGTGATAACCATATCATATTACAATAGTAGAACTTTGTTTGAGAAACAATGTTTCTTGAATAGACAGTTGAAGTTGTTAACAATTTGGTGAGAGAACCCCAACTTTTTTACTGGTTATGGCCATTTATGGTCGTCTGTCAATAATTTTGAAAAAAAACATTTATTATAATAGTAGTTATTGGCTAAAAATTGAAATATATGGCACAAGACTTGATTTCCAGAATCTTTGGTCTGACTATAAACTCTTTAACCATAGGATCCTTTCAAATGGCTCTTAATAAAGCTGATAAGAAAACTGGCAATTTTTTTTACTACAATCGACACTAACACCAACATTCATACTCCTCCCGCAACAAACACCAATATATACACACTGCTTATCCACCATGGAAAATGTTGGCACTCCATTCGCAACATCAATGTTGGTCAGCCATAGCTTCTATGAAATGGGGCCACTTAGTTTTTTTTTCCTTACCTAAGCCCTTCCACTCCCTCTCCCTGCCTATTCATATTATGAAAAAATTAGTCTCGTCATGTCAACATCTATCAATTGATATCTCAATCAGTAGATGAACCTATACATGTACTCTCACATATCAAGATATCTTTATCGTGTGTGCTGAGTTTTCTTTTGCTACAACGCAAACCAACGACAGTCAAATGTCCCAACCTTTTTCAACGTTTCTTACCAACCACCGGTCCTTGCAAAACCTAACACCACCTACCAAATTTCTAACAACCCTTACTTCCCCCCCTTCCCTTCTCTCTTACTCAAAGAGACATCTCTACCATCCAATTAAATCGTATGTTCTTAGTTTGGTAACATAAAGCCGTGTTTCTATATTAATAGACATTTATAAACCTGCTAAGGGTATATTTGGCGAAATGTAGTAGTGGCAGTTAGCGGTAAGCTATTGCAGTAGGCTTTTAGTTGTTTGTTTTGTAAGTCCGTTTGGTAACATAGCATTAATTGTAATTATAAATGATTAAATGACGTAAATAGATATATAAACAATAAAATAAAATAAAGACCCATTATAAAAGTAATAAAGTTAACGTATTAACATAGCCATTACTTTACATATGCAACCTTATATAAATATTATGTATCTAGACTATTAATGACTAATATTAATACATCAACGACATAGTATGTCTCAGTAAAAAAAAAATTAAAAACATAAGGTATATCATATATGTATATATTTCTTTCATCGGCAATAATTACACACATATATAAATAAAATGAAGACTCTAAATTTGACAAGTCAACCAAAGTCTTTACCAAACTCTTACAATGACATACTCATTAATTAATAGGTATGGGCATTATAGTAAATATCATTCACAAATGATATTTCAATTTTGTCAATGCTCATGACAAGAGCATTTGGAAAAAGAGCATTTTGGGTGTGTTTGGCGAAGAGCGTTTAGGAGCATTTAAGAACATTTGGGAGCTGTGAGCTTTGAGTGTTGTGAATTTTAATGATCGTTTGGCAAGAAACATGCAGCTTTAATCTTTTTTCCGGAATGCTCCTTTTTCAACGCTTCATGAAGTCGCATTTTGAAATGTTGAACATTTAGGAGTTGTTACTGCTTACTGCTGCTACTGTTATTTTTGCCAAACACACCCTTTGACTAAACCTTAAATGCTAAGGGTGCGTTTAGTTGGTGGAAAACACCTTTGTTTTCCACAAAATGAAAACAAAGATCGAGTTCAAATAAGCATTTTCCAACAAAATGTTTTGTAAAACACAAAATCCCTTATTTCCCAGCTTAACAAGGAAAATTACAAAACAAATTTTCCTTGTTTTCCTTTGTAACCCCCAACTCTCCCTCCCCTTCTTCAAAATAGAAATACAAACATCAACTAAACGCGTTTTCTATATTTTCAAGTATTTTGTGGAGATAAATTTCCTTTCCAAATTTTTACAAAACTAGAGATAGAAAACAAGAGAATTTTTTTCCAACTAAACGCACCCTAAATACTTGTTGCCAAACAAGCTTTTAAATCTTAATGCTAGATGCTTAACGCTAAACGCTCCAAAATGCTCAAAAACACTTGTTTCCAAACACAACCTAAGTATTCAGTACCTAAAATAAAACAATGTAAAATTTTATTTATCCGATAAATCGAGTTATAGTTCAATCAAAATTGTCGTTGTAATCATGTCTTAAACTTTTAATCCCTGAATACAACAATTTTGCTTCTTATTAACTAAATAATAAAATACTAATAAAATCTATGAATATGTTATCATCAGTAACAAACAGTTCAACAGTGTAACAAAATAAACAACAAGAAAAAGTTAATAAAACACTTTTACACAAAGTAAGGGGGAGTTTGTTTCGGCTTATAGCTTATTTAGTTTTGGGCTTATGTTTCATAAGCTCATTTTTTGTGGCTTATTTTGAAACTTTCCGGCTTATTATATATATTTATTATGTCATATAATAATCCTATATAAGCCGAAAAGTTTTAAAATAAGTCACAAAAAGTGAGCTTATGAAACAAAAGCCCAAAACCAAATAAGCCATAAGCCCGCTATATACGCCGAAACAAACACCCCCTAAATAAGAAATAAACAGAAGAAAAAAAAAAGTAGATAGATGTAGACCAGGTTGAAGTGAAGCTTGATTCAAAGAAGCTTCAGCAAAAGATCGAGCTTGTTGATTAGTATCAAGTGTAGCGTTCAATGAGCTTATCAGCCACTGCTGATCTTGATCAATCATTTTTCACACTTTTGTGTGTGTCTTTGACTGTGTGCGTATGTTTCCCGCTCAAATTGGGGGAAAGTGAAGCTCAGTGGTCCGAATTTAGGGTTTTTAAGTGGGAAGCATAAATGGACCTACTGTTTTCGGGTTGGGTTGGGTCGGGTCGGGTTTTTGTTATTGAGTGCTACTACTACTTTTAGATAATTAAAGATGGGTCCCTGTAATTCTTTACCATCAAGCAACATAAATATTCTTATTCTTTTATGCCGAGTTATTATAATCGTTTGTTCAAAAAAAAAAAGTATATATATGTTTGAGGTTAATTAACAATTAGCATGAATAAACTTGTAATTTAAGTTGTGCTGAAAAGTAGGTATAAATCATCTATTTGTGTTTAACAGGAAGATCGCTTTCTCACAAACCAATTATATAGTGAAATGCAGGTGTACAAGCTATAAAAAAAACAAAAAAGTGATATTCTCGTATTAGTTAAGAATGTCGAGCACTTCACAATCACGTAACTCAATCATAAATCAACAAGTAGCAAAATCTAACAATTTTTAAATTCGGTTAGGTAAAGTTGAGATTTGATCGAACAAAAGTACAACTTCTTTTAAAAGTTTTCTGTTGATACAAATAATGTCTAAAAATGTTATCTCTATCTTTCGATATCTTTACGTTTTGATGATAACAAAATGTAAAAACACTTTACGTCAAAATTAACGTAAACAAGTTTTTAGTCGAAATATCCCGTTTCTACGTAAATCACTCTAGGTAAGAACAAACAAATTTACAACTTGACAAATGATCAAAGAAGTGAATTTGTGTTTCAAACTTCACATTTTTAATGTGACAAAACATTTTTTCAAAAATATACTTTACAAATTATTTTTGAATTATAAATAAATGTTTTAATTGGAAAAATAAGTTTAAAATTTATAATAGCTATTTTTCTCCCCAAATCAGCTCCTAACTTCCCCAAATAAACTTTCACCACTAAAAACAAAAACAGGAGCGTTTTTGTTTGGCACGGTACCACTAAATTTAGTGGTACCGTCGGGTATTTAGTGGTGCCGTCCCCCTGTAACGGACAAATTTTCTTTGCCTATAAATACCAGTCCACTACAAAGTTTTTGGGCATCCTTTTTCATACAAAACTTTCTGAGTTTAATCCCCTATTCACACTTACATTTCCTTGATCATTTAGATAGTTTTCTTTTGTTTAAGAGTGATTCTTTCATCCAATCAAATATCACCTTCGTTCCTCTATTATTCCAAGAGAAGAACATAAAGTATCAAGAAGATACAAGGTGTTAGAGTCATTGTGTAGTGCACTTGCATTACTTGTAGTTTACTTGTTGTATCTTGTCATACATCAAGTTGTCATTGTGTTGTTTAATTATCTTGTGTGGATCATTGTGATCGTGTAGAGATCGTGTGGATCTTGTGTTGATTGTGTAGAGAGTGTCTAGATCAAGTGGATCTAAAGTAGAGTGTGTGGATCGTGTGGATCGTGTGATTAGTAAGGATCGTAAGTGAGATTGGTACTAGCTAGATTAGTACTCGACATTTAGCTTAGTGTCGGAAATTGTGATAAGCGACGTTGTACGGTTTTCTCCGCCTGAAGGGAGCTTGTTGACATAGTGCTTAGAACTCTCGAGTTGGGTACTCGGGGAGTGGAGTGGGGCGAAGAAGAGCTTCATTGCCAAACCACTATAAATATCATTGTCTCAGTTTGATCTTTCCATCTCTACTCTTTATATTTATTGTTTAGACTTGATAGTATAGATAAACTTTCATATTGGTGTTGGTTGATTTCATAAATAATCGAATCAAAGTTTTTCACAAGTAAACTTTTATAACTAACGAAAAACCGATAAAACTATTCAACCCCCCTCTAGTTTTCCACAATTGGTACCAGAGCCACGTCAGGCAAGATTTTAAAATAAATTGTATTTTAAAACTTGAATCGATCAATGGATTTCGACAAATATTGTTGTTCCCCTTACACGATTAAAATTAACTACAAAGTTAAGCTAACCGTGTTCCATGACTTAGTAATGTATTGATTAACAAGTGAATAAGTAAAAAACGTAAATGATAAAGACAAGAGTTTTTCAACGTTTAAATTCTTATTAGATGTTAATCAAAAGAATCTATACCCAAGTGTTTGCAGAAAAAACACTTGGGATTGAAATGACAAGTATGGTGTTGTCTCCTCACTAAACTCAAGCTAAGCTTAAGTGGCAACTATAAGGAACCACTGAGCTATCTCAGGGACTAGGTTGCTCTTTGGAGGAGTAAAAGTGGTTTGTGAATGTCTAAGCATTAATTGCACAAACTTGTCCACTTTTACTCCCTTATGATCCTATTTATAGACAAGTAAAAAGAGCACCCGTGAATTAAAAGACAAAAGATGACCTAAGCTAATCAGGACAAAATACTGATGTATTTTGTCCTTGTTACAAGAACCTATTTTGGGTATAGGACAATAGTGCTTTTCGAGTAATAGTGATGACACTGTTCTTGTTATGAAGCCTTTCAGGGAAAGTTTGACTTTAGCCTGATAAGGACTTCTCCTTATCTTTTCAAACCTTTCTCTCATTGTCCAGCCTTTCTTTCAGTCTTCAAGTTCTTCAGTCTTTGGTCTTCAGTCTTCAGTCTTCATTCTTCATAGTTGTTGAGGAGACTGGGGTTCAGTGAGTTATTGTCATCACTTACTGAACCCATTATCTTCTTCTTTGGCATAGGTGACATTCAAGGAGTTCCGCCTCACTGAATGGTGAATACTTCTTCTTAGACTCGTCCTAGGCATCTTGAAGATAACTCACTGAATGACTGTTCACTCAGTGACCTGAGAGCGTTCAAGGTTATTTGACACTTAGGATCATTTGTATTCAAATCCTTGTTTAAGGACGCTTGGGTACTGAATGGACCAAACAATCTCCCACTATTTGGATATAAATTTAGCCTAAGTGTTTTATCAATATAAGTGAGCAACTGGGCTTCTTCTTATACTGAAGATACTATAAAGCAATTAAAGGACACTGATATAATAAACATGGGTCATCATCTTATTCATAAATATTACATCAGTCCTATCATATAAACAAAATACTCAGGTTTAAGTACTCAGACTTTCTTAATTCCCATGAGTTCTAGTTTTGCCTTCTTAGACACCAACACCTACTTGTCGGGTCTCTCACTCATCATCTTCTCCATCAGTCTTATGAACTTATTGTTTTCATGGCTCTTCACATGGAGTGCCATCAGCTTGTAGGCCAGAAGAGTTGTTGTCTCCACCAAGTGTATGTCACTGACTCTCTGGAAGGCTTGTTGACCAAACTCATCAATGAAGAAGATACCAAACTCAGGGTGCTTGATCACTTTGTTGGGAATGAACTTGGCACCTTCAGGAAGAATTCTGTTGCAGTGAAGAGCAGCAATGAATTGTTCAAGTTCTTGGCCTATTGCTTTCTTCTTCCTCCCTATGCTCTGAGTTGGTTCAGGGATTGTTAGTCCCTGAGAGGCAAGTGCCTTTTGGTGGTCAATTCCTAAGCTTTTGGCCACCCTTTCCAGTTCCTCATACTTGTTTGTCAGGGCAGCCAGAAGGTCAGGGACACACCTGTTCTTCTTCTTCTTCAAGATGGGTCCCATCATGTCCCATTCCTTGATCCTATATTCTGAGAACTTGAAGGGAGCATTCTTCTCAGACTTCCTTGGTCCTCTATGAATAGTTATGGCTATGGGATCAGTGTTTGCATGAATAGTCATGTCAGTGATGGGACCTTCACCCTTGGTCTTCGTCATGGTCTAGACATACCTCTCATAGTTCCTCTTTTTCCTTTCAGTGTTCAGCTTGACCTTTAGGTTGTGTTATTTAATTAGGCCAGCCTGAAGTTTGAGGAACTATTCCCCCCTGATATTCTGCTCAGTCTCTCTGATGACTTCCTTGGCAACTTCAGCAATAACTAGCTTACTGAGCAATTCTGCCTTGATCCTATCCTCTTCATCCAAGACAGCAGCCACTTCTTCACTGGTTCCCTTGAAGATTTTCCCATTATGCAAGATGATTTCCATGAGCACTGGTGCATCAGGGTCAGGACGCACTTCTCTTGGTGCCTTAACCAGTTTGGGAGGTGAATCTTCAGTCTCAATGATTCCCTTCCCTTTGTTAGTGGGTGGGGGTGTACTGAAGGAGGATTCAGGGAACGTTGTGGTTGTTGTTGCTTCAGTTGGAATAGGAGTTGTGGCAACAACCAGTGCTGAAGATGTAGTTCCTGGCATGAAGCTTTGAAGAGGGACGGCTTCAGTGATGACTTCAGTTGTAGGCTCAGGAATTGGTTCATCAGAGGTAGGTTTCTCCCCCTCAACAGATGTTGGAGCTTCAGTGAAAGCATCTGTTGATTGAGGAGCCGGGGGAACTTGAGAGGACTGAAGAACTTTCAGAATAGTGGAGACCATGCTCTTGATTTCGGATGTCTCGTTCTTCAATGAGGAGATGTCTGTGGCCATGGTGACTTGAGCCTCTGAGAGTTGAGTGACTTTGGTGGTGTAGTGGTTGACCAACTCATTATGTTTGGCTGAGAGCTGGTCAAAGGCTGTGGAGATCTGGGTCAGGCATCCTTGGGTATTAGTAACTGACTTGTGAAGGGCTTCTTGCTGAGACCTAAGAGTTGTAAGATCCACCTCCTTGAGGAGCTTAAGAAGTTCACTAATGTTGGAGGAGGTGGTCTTTTGTGAGTCCATAAACTCAGTCAGCTTGGTGATGAGAACTGAATCATCGTTAAATTCTGCTTGAATGGCACTAAGAGACTGTAGCGAATTGTTGAATTGCGTCCTTGATCAAGACCCAGATTCTAAATGGCGGTCTTCAGGTCACTGACATGTTGATCAGTAGAAGCAGCGACCTGGTGGAGTTGACCGTGTGAGCCTTCAACAGCAGCCCTGAAGTCAGCATAAGAGGCTGCTGCTTCAGTGTGCTTGATCCTATTGCTCGTTGATTAGCTCATTGAAGAGGGCAGTATTCGACTTCCTGAGGAACTTGACCAGCTGCCATTCAGTGAGTGGGAGCACATCGTTATACTTCTGTAGATAGTCAGGGACTGCAGCAGTAGAGTCTGAGGAGCTTGATGAGTTGTGTGATGATGATGCTGATGATGATGATGAGTGATGTGGATGGTGGGGTTGTTGTTCTTCAGGAGGAGGAGGAGATGAAGTTGGTTGCTCGGTGTGCTGAGAGGAGTTGTAAGCAAGAGGTTGATCATCAGTATCCAGGTCTTCCCCAGCAGCTAGAACCTCATCATCCTCAAATTCGACCATTTCCTCTTCTGACTCTTCATTGATAAACATCTGTAAGTCAGCAAGAGTAGGAACCAGGGCTAAATCCGGCTCCCCCTCAAAAGAGGGCTTGCCTTTGTTTTGGCCAGGTCGTGAACCCTCCAGGTGAACAGATTGGGTTGTCTCTGCCTGGTCCGCGGATTCAGTTCCCGAGATATGCGCAATGCCTTGAGGGGGTGTAGGTTCCATATCAGCGGGTGGTTGCATGCCCCCTGAGTCTTTGTCCCCTGAGGTTCCTTCAGGGACTGGTGGGTTTGAGCCAGTACCATCACTAGGAAATGAGATGTTTAGGTCCCCTTTTCTATCAGGGTTGTGCTGCCCTGACAACGATATAGGGACTGGTACTCCCTGAGACTCTGATTATGATTGATCAGAGCTATAAGCAGGATGTGAAATGATGAGGTCCCCCTTTCCACCAAGGTTGTGCTGCCCTGATGAAGATATAGGGACCAGTCCTCCCTGAGACTCTGATTGTGATTTATCAGAGCCATGAGGGGGTGTGGGTCCCCTTCTCGGTAGAGTAGTGCTGCTCTACTAAGGATTCATGACCCTTTTCTCCCTCAGGCAAAAGTGGTGATTTACGAATGCCTTCATCGGGAAGTGATTGTTGAATGGTTCCTGACTCCACTAACTTGTGTATGTCAGCAGAGTCTTTAGGAGAGGGTTTGCTCGAGGACACTGAGTGTGATTTCTCAGTGCCCTCCATTGGCATTTGTTATTTGGCCAATTGAGTACTGGCCTCCTTAGTGGGTGTCTCAGTGGGCTGAGCCTTTTTTAGCCTTCTTTTCTCTGGCTGAGAAGCAGAGGTCTCAGTGTCGAGTGGTTTGGGTTGAACCAACTTCCTGGACCCTTCTTCTTTTTCTTCTTCTCCTTCTTGGAAGGAGAAGGCACATGTGATATGGCATTAGCACCCTGAATGACCATCAACATGTATGTGGTCAGGGCGACTGGTATAACCTCAGTGAGGTCTCTAGAGTAATTGGCCTTATGTAAGACATCAGGGTCAGATCTCTGTATATTAGGCCTAACATACTCAGAGCCTAATAAGTCTTGAAGCACAAAGGAAATGAACCTAGGGTAAGACATGTGTCTTTTCCTGGATTTCCCTGAGAGCTTGACTATGAGGTCTTTGAAGATAATTTCCCTAATGTCAATTTTTCTATCCACCAGGAGACTGAACACTATCATTTATTGAGCAGTGTTCAATTGCTCCTTGGAGGACTTGTTCCCACCAAGGACCTGAATGACAAAAGTCATAAGTATCCTCCAAACGGCAGGAAACCATGTTTTTATGATGGGGGCTTTGGCCAATAGAGTCCCTAGGGCTACATCAGGGTGTTTATCGTCATGTGGCCCAAGTAAAAGCAATTCCGCTTTTACTTCACTTTTTGAGGGTTGAGGGTCAAAGGTCTCAGTGAAATCAAGGCATGTGGCTTTGATGAAGGTTTGGTAGTCTAAGGAGAGGGTTTTCCTCCCATTCTTCACTGAGAAGGTAATGATGAAGTCCTTGGTGACATCAGGGTTGTTGACCACCGCTGTGCACCAAAACTCCCTCAAGTAGTCATGGTATATGACTGAGGGTGTCTTGGTAAATGCGGTAGAGAGAGCAATTTTGCAGGTATTTTACCATGTCCTTATAGGCCGGAAATTTCTCCGGATAGGCAAAGTTCCCTACGACATTATTTTTTGTCATGTCCACGCTCACTAATTGGAATTTCACATTTGGAGCGTAGGTAATAGCCCTAGAAGTAGCCATTATAAAAGAAAGGTCTTGATTTTGAAAGAAAAAACTGGTTATGAGTTTTAAGAACACACAGAGGTTTTAAGAAAAATAGCAAGAGTTTGATTAATAATTCAAAGCGTGTGTGTGTATATATAGGAAAGTGGAGAGGAGGGGTGGTTTTTGTAATATTGCGAATTTTCATTAAAAATTTGAAAACTGTTTTGTATAACCATTTGATATCCGCATTAAATGCCACCAATCAACTTTTCCGGGTTTTGCGCAACTGTCAAGGTGAATAATCGCGTTGTTCTGCAAAAGTGCAATTTGCAGTGTGACATCACCACATATAATATCAAAAGATATTACTTGTGAGGAGAGGCATTAAATGCCAAGTGGGATATGTGGTGATGATGTGGGGGGGCCAAGATGTGGATGCCAGAAGGTATAAGAACATATATTCATATATTAAATAGGTGTTCAGTTATCAACCTCGGACATTTACTAACTATATACTTAGAGCATTTAGTATAGCACTGAATGTCATTTGTTGATGTCTTGAGGCCCCTGAATGACTTTTCATTCAGTGTGAGGGTGTTTTAGGGAAGGCTATTCAGTGAGACATAAGATACTTATTCACTGAGAGATTTGTTGAGTCAGGGACCAATGGTTATCATTATTTACACTAAGTTGGATAGGTTTAGTCAATGGGCTGATTATCAATATCCAACATTCCTAATTCAGCTTTAAGTCTTGTGAAAGTTGGTTCATCCAATGGTTTGGTGAATATATCAGCTAGCTGATACTCAGTGGGAATGAAATGTAATTCAATGTCACCATTCATGACATGGTCCCTAATGAAATGATATCTAATATCAATATGCTTGGTTCTCTGATGAAGAACAGGATTGTTTGAAATAGCAATGGCACTTGTTTTGTCATAGAAGATGGGCATCATTTTGCAATGGATGTCATAGTCACTGAGTTGACTTTTCATTCATAGCACATTTGCACAACAACTGGCTGCTGCAACATATTCAGTCTCAACTGAGGACATGGCAACTGATTGTTGTTTCTTACTACTTCAACAGACTAGTTTACCACCAAGGAATTGGTAGATGCCTGAAGTACTTTTTCTATCCATGTTGCAGCCTGCATAGTCAGAGTCTGAGTACCCTTTGAGATCAAAACCTGAACATTTAGGGTAGTACAATCCAAGATTTGGAGTACCTTTCGGGTACTTGTTGATCCTTTTTACAGCTGTGAGATGTGATTCTCTTGGGTCAGACTGATATCTGGCACATAAACAGACTGAAAATTGGATGTCAGGCCTTGATGCAAGTAGGTACATCAGTGACCCAATCATTCCTCTAAATAGAGTTTGATTGACTGGTTTACCAGTAAGGTCAGGACCTAGGTTGTTTGGGGGAACCATTGGAGTTTTCACTGAAGCACAGTTACTGAGCTCATACTTCTTCAGTAGACTTCTAGTATACTTTTCTTGACTAATAGAGGTTCCTTTATCAGTCTACTTGATTTGTAGTCCAAGGAAGTAAGTGAGTTCTCCCATTATGCTTATTTCAAATTTCTTTGCCATCAGTTTTTCAAACTGTTTGCAAAGTTTGTAACTTGTTGAGCCAAATATGATGTCATCCACATACACTTGAACAAGAATGACATCTTCTTTTATCCTATAGATAAACAAGGTTTTGTCTATCTTGCCTTTGACAAATTTGTTTTGGATGAGAAATGATGAAAGAGTTTCATACCATGCCCTAGGAGCTTGTTTCAGTCCATAAAGGGCTTTGTCAAGCTTGCAGACATAGTCAGGAAACTCACTGCTTTCAAACCTAGGAGGTTGTTGAACATAAACTTCTTCTTTCAGTGATCCATTGAGGAAGGAACTTTTTACATCCATTTGATATACTTTGAAGTTCATGTAGGTTGCATATGCAAGGAAGATCCTGATGGCTTCCATTCTAGCAACTGGTGCAAATGTTTCTTCATAGTCAATGCCTTCTTGTTGATTATATCCTTTAGCAACAAGTCTGGCCTTGTTTTTAATGACTATGCCATTTTCATCAGTTTTATTCTTGAATACCAATTTCATGCCAATGATGGAAATACCCTGAGGACATTTGACCAAGGTCATTACCTTATTTCTGTCAAATTGTTCTAGTTCATCATGCATAACCTGAATCCAACTAGGATGTTTCAGTGCTTCTTTGACACTCTTAGGTTCAATATTGGAGATGAAGTCCACAAATAGACATTCATTGGCTGAGGTTGCCTTAAGTTTAGTAGCCATGCTTCTAGTAAGCATTCCTTCAGTGGGCTTTCTAATTATGTTGACAAGTTCTATACCTTTAGACCTGGTCCAACTGTCCTGAGGTCTTGGATATTGATTTGAACTTGTAGAGGCCTGATTAGGTGGTGGTGTAGGTTCAGGTGCAAAAACTTGAAGATCTTCAGGATCTTGAGTATCTGACTGACCTAGTTGAACACTAAGATTGATTGGTTCCTGAACAATTTGTTTAGACTGATTGATTTCACCAGTACATGTTTGTGCTTCAACAAACTCAGTGATGGTTGGATAAGGGAGGTTATGAGGGATAATGTAATAGGATATATCAGCATCTGCTTGATATTGAGTGGAGAGATTACTATCAGGATGATATTCATCAGGAGGGTATCTTGATGAATCATCAATTCCTATCTCTTCCACTGATGTGTTTGAGAATCTGATGGCTTCAGTACTCTCATCAAAGGTGACATAGAATATTTCCTCAGTTTGTTGTCTCCTTGTATTGAACACCCTGAAGGCTTTAGAGATAAGAGAGTATCCTAGAAAGTATCCATCATCAGCTTTTGCATCAAATTTCCCTAAGTGATCCTTGTGATTATAAATAAACACAGGGCACCCAAAGACATGAAAATAGCTGATGTCAGGGATTCTTCCTTTGAATATCTCATAAGGAGTTTTGCTATGTCTTTTGACAATGATGGATCTGTTTTGAGTATAACAGGCAGTCTTAACTGCTTCAGTCCAAAAATGTTTGGATAGGACTGATCCATTTAGCATTGTCCTAGCAGCCTCAATGAGTGTTCTATTCTTCCTTTCAACAACACCATTTTGTTCAGGTGTGTAAGGAGAAGAGAAGTTTTTAGAAATTCCTTTCTCATCACAGAAACACTCAAGATCATGGTTTTTGAACTCAGTCCCATTGTCAGTCCTAATTTGTTTGACTTTTATGTCATTTTGGTTTTCAATGTTCCTGACAAAGGACATGATTTTTTCAGTTGCTTGACTCTTTTTTGTCAAGAAGTAAACCCAATTGTATCTTGAGTATTCATCCACAATGACCAGAGTATACTTCTCATGATGAATGGACATTGGACTGACAGGTCCAAAGAGATCCATATGGAGAAGATGAAGGCAACTTTTGATGGAGAAGTTTTGTTTGGTTTTAAAGGATGCTCTATGATGTTTACCTTTTTCACAGGCAGAGCAGGGTTTATCCTTTGAAAACACAAGTGATGGTAAGCCAAGGACCTTGTTTTGTTTGACAAGATTGTTTATGTTTTTGAAATTTAGATGGGATAGTCTCTTATGTCAAAGCCAGTTTAGAGTTTCAGTGGCTTTAGCAAAGAGACAAGTTCTATTCTGAGTTAGAGTAGACATATCTAACACATAAACATCCTGTCTCCTTGGTGCAATAAGAACTACTTCTTTATTTACATTAAAGATGGTACATTGCTTATCATCAAATTGAACTATGTATTTAGCATAACATAGTTGACTGACATTGATAAGATTGTACTTGAGGCCATTAACATAAGCTATCCTAGTAAAAACTATTTCACTACAGTTTACTGAACCATAACCTTCAGTGAGACATGATGAATTGTCAGCAAATACCACCTTAGGTCCTGGTTCCTCAACATATTTGTGCAGATATTCCTTCACACCAGTCATGCTCCTTAAACATCCACTGTCTAGATGCCAAATAGGCTCCCTGGCATGTCTCTGCACAAATAGTAAACTGTGTCAGTTTTTTTTTTGACCCCACTTTTTGGTGGGCTTGGCTTTGATGGCCTTTTTGAAAGATACAATTGATGCATGGTCAGTAGTGGTATGGACCATGCTTCTATAAACTTTATATTTGGTTGTTGATGTGGACTCAATAGACTGAGAAGAGGACTTGGTGGTACCTCTTCTAGCCTGAATAACCTTTTCATGTCCTGAGGTGTCATGAGAGGGATCTCCACATATGTCACAACAAGGATCCATTAGAAAATCATCAGGAAGATGGTCATTAAAACCACAATGTGGACAAGGTGAAAAAGGCTTTGCCTTTTTGTCTTTGTTTTTAATTAGAATCAGAAGGATACTAAAAAGCCTGTGCTTTAAAGTGTGTTGCAACATTGGATGAAACTGTGTTTGGCAGGTGATCAGAAGTCTTGTGATCTTCCTTTTTGCATATCATGCAAAAGAGAATTCTATAACAATCATTAGTGGAATGATTTGTATAGTTACACAGTTTACATCTTTGCTGAGGTTTTGGTGAAGATTTTGGTTTGGAGGTGCTTGAGGAAGCTGGTTTGAGTTCCTTACTCTTAGATTGAGGTTTTTCAGATGATTCAATCTTTTCACTCAGCTTCCTGACAAGCTTAGCCAACTGATCATATTTTGAATCAGTGCTTTAAGTGTTCACCTCAGTTGAGACTGAAGGTGTTGAGTCATCAGTGGAAACTAAGACTTCAGGTGCGGGTCTCTTCAGGATTGTTCTACCCAATCCTGATTTCTCCTTTGGAGAATGTTGAGAGTAAACTAATGGTGTTAGGTCCGAGCATGGTGCTGCTCCCTGAAGGACTTTCAGTAGTGGGAGAGGTGTTTGTGATTCTGATTCAGACTCATTGACAGACTCAGTGTTGTTGGGTTTATCAGTGAGTCCAAGCATATCTTTGATGGCCTGACTTTCAGGTTGCAAGATTTTCCCAGTTTCAAAGTTAGGTAATTTACTATCTGGGTTGTTTCTTTTAACCCAGTCACTAGACTTGGGTTCTATTTCTTGCTCAAAAGATATGCCAGCTGGTATAAAGGCCTTTTCACTATGACTCTCACTAAGGGATTCAGTGAGTTGGTCTTTGATGTGCGTGTGTATTGCTCTAATTTTTATAACCACGGCAGCGGCTCCAAAGACTTGGTGCGCGCATGTTGTGTCGTTGTGGTTTTAGCAGTATTCAAGTTTTAAATTTATATTTAGCCGACTTATCAATAACACACACTTTAACGAGCAGTGTACCCGGTCAGTATGAATATAATGGTAAGTAGAGTGTCGATCACTAAGAGTGGAACGTATTATCTAGTTATTCTAATCAGTATTTTAATATCTGAAGTTAGCTATACAACCTAATCTAACGCAAGGGGGGTCAGCCTGAGAGACTGGCACGGTTTGGTTATGATTAAATAATAAACTAAACTAATAAGCACGAATCAGCGATTAGCACACACGTACACAGATAGATACTTGAGACAATAAGAAGACCTGTCCTGATAATTAAGTAGCTTGTCACTTGTTTTATTGCTAGTTTTATATGAAGTGTATGTAATTAACCCTTTCTCGTTGGCTCTAATCTTATCGGCGAGTAAACCCTTAATGATTACTTATGTCTATCCTACTTACCTTTCTTCCTACTTTTCTATAGACGATAGAATGCATAGGCGATAGAATAAATAGGCGAGGACAGAGGCATGGCGACCCGATCAATGCTCAGCTAGACACAGAGGTTATCAATACACTAATAAAAGTCACCAAAGACATCAACATATAAACTTTAATTAATGGGAAAGCAATTTTAAGGGGTGCCCATGGTTTTCCGTAGTCACATGGAATCGGCCCATCAATCCTGATGAATTAAAGTGTACTAATACAATAAAACAAAACTACTTAATGAATTGAATACATGCAGGACCTTCTTACAGCTCTTGTATCTTCGTTTAAGGTGTGTCTTGTGCTGCTACTTCATCTGAATTCGGCCTTAGGGTTTTGTGGTCTTCGGTCTTCTTGTGTTGAATCGAACCCCGAAATTCGTCTGACTTTGGGGTATTTATAGTTTCTGTCTGAGGGCTAGATGCGGCGCATAGGATAAGTAGATGCGGCGCATTGACTTAACTTCGCGTGAGGTCCAAGATTAATATATTCAGGAATATTCGTACACCGCCAGAAGATGCGGCGTAACTCCATTTCTCTATGCGGCGCATGTCCTTTGCCGTCTTGGATTATATCTTGTGAAATCTTGATAGTGATGCGCCGTATGTAATAAGTATGTTGCGGCGTATCTGGAGCAGAATGATCTTGATCTTGTACATTTCAGTAGACTCTTAACATCTTGCTTGTTTTGCTCCATAATTGGTCCAAAATCGCCAAGTTTCACATAATACTTGTTTTTACCTGAGAATTACAAAAGTAAACATTAACGTATCAATTCTCACAGATAATATAATAAAACAAGTTAAATAATTAGGATAAATGATGGTAATAAAATGTACTTATTTGAGTTCATCAAATATCCCCCACTTGAACTTTACTTGTCCCCAAGTAAACCTTAGAATTAATCTTATGAAAATGTATCCTAAAAGATATTAGGATTTATTTTTATATTTAAGCATGTATTCGTTTTTTGTCATAATTGCACAACCAAACACTTAACGAGTTAGAATAAAATAAAATATTTTGATAAAAGCAAATCTAATCGTTTAACTGTCCAGTCGTGACGAATATTCTATCATAAGCTTGGCAAGTATACGCATCTCCTCCACTAAAGCCAAGGAATAACAAGTCTAAAGCGGTAAAAAGGGTTTTTAGGTTAAGGGTTAATCATTCTTCTTAATCTCTATCGATCTCAAATTCCAGAAAAGGCGACAAAATCACAAATACATGATCGAATCCACGAACACGATACTTGCAATTGCTCAAATCCTTAACTCGAATAGGCTAAAGATAGGACCAAGTAATCTTTACCAATAATATTATATCAAAAAGGGCGACAAAATCATAAATACATAGCCGAATCCGCGACTACGATACTTAAGATTGCTCAAATCCCTAATCTCAATAAATCAAAGGTTTGGATAAAGAATAATATAGGGTATGGATAATATTTGGGATATAAATTGGTGTAAAATGAAAAATAAACAAAACAGATAAATTAAAATCCTAAGTGTGGTAAATTACTTTCCCAACCATCCCATGAATAAGACTCATATCATTGAATAACTCACGCTTTAACACTTGAAACACACGCTTTAGGTAGACACGAATTATACTCAACAAGATCTCAATCAAAGAATAACCTTAGTTGGCGTTCCCATAACGGTCAACTCCCATTCAATCCATAAATATAATATACAACAAATAGTGGTGATATCGACCACTTAATACAAAACTTTACATAAGTTGGTTAAAATAAACTTCCAACTTTTCTTTCTTTTTCTTTCCTCATTTTTTCGATTTTTTTTTTTTTTTTTTTTAAACTTTAAACATAAACATAGATGTGTAAAATTTCACCACATCACTATAACGATAACTCTGGATAATTTTTCCATACTTTTTATGACTTCAAAATAACGGTAATAGTGAAAGTAGTAAACACACGAAAAATAAACTCAAAGATATACAATATTTACATTCACTCCAATTGCATTGTGCAATTTCCCGACCTAACCATAGATAATGAATTACGCACGCGAACACAGGTAATGCAAGGAAACACACTTTGCCTAAAGCAATTAACCAACCACGGATTTTAATCTACAGGGTAGGCTAAGGTGTAAGGGTGTAACGAAATATTATAACAAAGGTGTAAGAAACGAAAGGAATGGCTCTAAGTGTTTTTCTAGGGGTATCTTACTCTAAAAGTGAGAGTAACAAAAGGGTTTATACGGGGGTTAACTAACCAGTGTAGTTAGTTAATATCACATAACATATAAAGGCTATTTGGGTGTAATCCTAGAAATTTACCAATTTAGACAAGTCATTCCAATTATATAGATAATACTTATTATGGTGGTCTCGAATAGTATACAAGCCAAGTTCTAAAGTTTATAAGTCACCGACACACTCATAGATTTGTGAATTTTTGAAAAGTTCACAATTTTTTAAAATAACGTCACGTGTGCAGCTATGTAATTTAGACTTTAAACAAAAACATGCTAAAATTTTTTAATTTTGATATATTAAGCGCATTTTAAGCATATTTTGAAAAAGTTTAGGACAAGTAAGTGTTCTAATTCTCCAATCCCCCCACTTAAGTTAAACAACGTCCTCGTTGTTTGTATCAAAGGTTAAAAACTGGAAAATAAAAGAATTAGAACATAAAAACTCCCCTGAGATTTGCTCGGTATGATCCTCCATTATTCGTATAAGAGCAAAAATCATCTTTCTTGTGGATGAGAATGTTTAAGCTTCATATTTTATGTATCCACGGGAAATGCAGGAATCTATAATACCATTCAGACTTTAACACACCTGAGTTAAGAAAGTTCAAACTTGCATAATACATTAGTAGTTAGTAAAAATAAAATGTAAAAATTAAAACTGAAAATCATCAGGTCAGTCGATACGCCGTATCTTATGGAAGAAGATACGCCGTATCGAGCCTGGAATAAATACGAATCAGAATAGAAAATGCGTCGCATCCTTAACCAGGGATGCGCCGCATTAAAATACTGACAGAAAGTTTTAAGGTTAAAAATAAAAATGCAGAAAATAAAGTAAGATATGACCAGTGCAGGAGATGCGTCGCATCTAAGGATTGAGATGCGCCGTATCTTCTGCGGGCCTGACTGACTCGACACAGAACAGAATAGTAAAAATTTTCCTGGTTGTCTCCCGGTCAGCACTTGTCTTTATTCCAGAGTCTTCAAGTTAGACTCACGTTCAGCTCTTTATTTTGTTCTTGTTACGTGCCATCCTTCTTCTTTCATCCGAAAGATGTTCCCGTATAGCTCCGCAACATTTTCTTCCGTTCGACTTAATCTAATATATGCTTTGGTCTTCGTCGCAACATATTCCTCATCAGGTCCCAAAGAGTATTTGATGACTTTAATTTTTTCAGAAATAATCATGGGTGGGTCATTATAAGGGATCCCAAGTAGTCGACATTTTCTCTTGGTGAATTCTTCATCATCTTTATCAACAAACTTAAAATAAGGATCCTTATTCAAATAGTCATCAAGTTCATCAATCAATTCTTCTCGCGACTCATCGTTATTATCATAGGGATCATAATTAACCACGTTAAAGGACTGATAATAATCTTGAATCCCATCCCACTCATTTTTCAATTCCCATTGCAAGCGTCGACTAAGCTTTGTGTAATCATCGAATTGTCCATGCACCCATTCCCAGAAAGTAGTGTCCGATGCTCCCTTAAGTTCTTTTAAGTAGTTGATTCTACCTTTTTCTTGCAAAGCCTCTGCTTTACGTGGGCAGTCTTCAACTTTTTCATACCAATCGTCGTCTTCAAAGTATACATTGTTTCCAACCCGTTTCATTCCAATTATACTTCCCCCATTACAGGTTCCATCATTCTTATAATCACAGGTTGGCCATACAGTACTTTCATCCTTGAAACAGAAAGGTGTACAAGTGTGATTAATATGCTCAAATTCCCATGGTTTATCCCAAACCCACGGTATTTGGTCATTCCATTCGTAGTACCAGGTGTTTTTGAAATCATCATAAGTTTTGAATCCTGGTAGATCTCCAGTAAGCACATCAGCGTCGATTTGAAGAAGGTAATTAAATTCTTTGAATTGTTTGCACAAAGGTGTCTCGTAATTGAACACATCAATGTCAATGCTGAATAGTTCTTCAATGCCTTCCTCGATTGTTGAATTGTCATCTGGCGTTCCATTGTTGCTCTCTACCTCCTCATCTTCACCTCTCATCCAATATACCCATAACACATCTTTAGTAGCTCGGTCCGTGCTCTTATGGCTATTGAACTTACTAGCTAACCAATTTGAAAAATCAACATTGTTAGGATCGTGGTTAACGTCAAAGCTAGTGTTACCAATCATGTTCCTTCTTATCTCCATGAACTCATTAAATTGTACTTTAAAGCTTCATGTCAACCATGAGGTCACAATCCGTTTGACTTCATTCATAGGAGCAGATCCGAGATTGCCGTATTTAAGTTCAAGGCACTCTTCTAAAGAGATATCCATCAACCTTACCAACTTTCCATGAAATAGTATCTCCGATTCAGCATACATTCTTTCGTTATCCAGATAGCTCTTATCAAATCCCCAATACTGTTCGGAATAAGGCACATAAGAAGTTTGTATAGGTCGGACTTCATAGCTTTTGTTGCTCGATTTGTTGACTACATTTGGTGAGTTCATGTATTCAATTTGGAATTTCCCATCTTTTTCTTCGATAGTTGTCCAAGTTAATCCTTTAGATTCAATGATGGGCCATAAGAGTAACAATTCATCTTCAATGTAGCTCATTAGTAAATCATAAGAGAATATCCCATCTTCAAATTGCATAAGCGCTTGAATTCCTTATAAGTAGCTTCAAGAGGGGTCTCCCAAGAGAATAAATCGGCTTTAATCATGAGCACATTGAAGTTGACATCATCAAAAACTTCCTCTTCGAATGAATCCGAAAGCAAGAGTTCCGTAGCAGGATATCCGTTCACTGACATGTCTTCCATAGCAAAACCTGTCATCATAGGTAAAATCGTAAGTAGGATTTGTTCGCTAGAAGAGAGATTAATGAATTTAGAAACGGATATAAGAATAAAAATAACTGATATCTGCAGATGATGCGCCGTATCCAAAAAGTTGGATACGCCGTATCTTATAATCGTTAAAATTTAATCAGACTTTTATTCAGAAAATAGATACGCCGCTTAAAATTTTAGAATGCGCCATATCGGTTTAATTTATCAAAAATCTATTATACTTATTAAAATTAAATGCGTCGTATTAACAAAAGTTAATGCGCCGTATTTTCGTTACGTTTCAAAATACAAGATTTTTTATTCAGAAGATGCGCCGTATCGATAAAAATCGATGCGTCGTATCTGTTTAATAATTCGAAAAGATGTTTTTAATTTAAATAATAAATACGCCGTATCTGCAAAAACAGATGCGTCGTATGGCGTTATCGTTTAGAAAAATTTCTTATTAAAAACAAAATACGCCGTATCTTGGGGAAAGATGCGCCGTACTCGAATTTATTAAACGCGTTGTATTTTATAAGAATTAAACGCAATACGCCGTATCTGTGAAAACAGATGCGCCGTATCGTTTGAATTAGCACAGTACAACGATAGCAGTATGCAGAAAAACAGAGAAAAAAAATAATAATAATAATAAAAACAAAAATAAAAACAAGCAAAAAGAAACAAAAATTAAACACACAAAAACAGAAAATATGCAAATAATACAATGAATGCAAATTAACTAATATACAACGGAGTTAGTGATTAGAATAAAAAAATTAAAACCTAATTAAAATACTAATCAAATTAACAGATAATAACAATTCACTCCCCGGCAGCGGCGCCAAAAACTTGATGTGCGTGTGTATTGCTCTAATTTTTATAACCACGGCAGCGGCTCCAAAGACTTGGTGCGCGCGTGTTGTGTCGTTGTGGTTTTAGCAGTATTCAAGTTTTAAATTTATATTTAGCCGACTTATCAATAACACACACTTTAACGAGCAGTGTACCCGGTCAGTATGAATATAATGGTAAGTAGAGTGTCGATCACTAAGAGTGGAACGTATTATCTAATTATTCTAATCAGTATTTTAATATCTGAAGTTAGCTATACAACCTAATCTAACGCAAGGGGGGTCAGCCTGAGAGACTGGCACGGTTTGGTTATGATTAAATAATAAACTAAACTAATAAGCACGAATCAGCGATTAGCACACACGTACACAGATAGATACTTGAGACAATAAGAAGACCTGTCCTGATAATTAAGTAGCTTGTCACTTGTTTTATTGCTAGTTTTATATGAAGTGTATGTAATTAACCCTTTCTCGTTGGCTCTAATCTTATCGGCGAGTAAACCCTTAATGATTACTTATGTCTATCCTACTTACCTTTCTTCCTACTTTTCTACAGACGATAGAATGCATAGGCGATAGAATAAATAGGCGAGGACAGAGGCATGGCGACCCGATCAATGCTCAGCTAGACACAGAGGTTATCAATGCACTAATAAAAGTCACCAAAGACATCAACATATAAACTTTAATTAATGGGAAAGCAATTTTAAGGGGTGCCCATGGTTTTCCGTAGTCACATGGAATCGGCCCATCAATCCTGATGAATTAAAGTGTACTAATACAATAAAACAAAACTACTTAATGAATTGAATACATGCAGGACCTTCTTACAGCTCTTGTATCTTCGTTTAAGGTGTGTCTTGTGCTGCTACTTCGTCTGAATTCGGCCTTAGGGTTTTGTGGTCTTCGGTCTTCTTGTGTTGAATCGAACCCCGAAATTCGTCTGACTTTGGGGTATTTATAGTTTCTGTCTGAGGGCTAGATGCGGCGCATAGGATAAGTAGATGCGGCGCATTGACTTAACTTCGCGTGGGGTCCAAGATTAATATATTCAGGAATATTCGTACACCGCCAGAAGATGCGGCGTAACTCCATTTCTCTATGCGGCGCATGTCCTTTGTCGTCTTGGATTATATCTTGTGAAATCTTGATAGTGATGCGCCGTATGTAATAAGTATTCTGCGGCGTATCTGGAGCAGAATGATCTTGATCTTGTACATTTCAGTAGACTCTTAACATCTTGCTTGTTTTGCTCCATAATTGGTCCAAAATCGCCAAGTTTCACATAATACTTGTTTTTACTTGAGAATTACAAAAGTAAACATTAACGTATCAATTCTCACAGATAATATAATAAAACAAGTTAAATAATTAGGATAAATGATGGTAATAAAATGTACTTATTTGAGTTCATCAGTCTTCTCCTATGATTTTCTTTTTAGAACTAGGAATAAGACTAACAGTTTCATAGACTTTAGGATTCTTTGTTGTCCAGCTTTCAATGACAGCCTTTTCTTTGTTGAGTTTAGTTTGAAGAGCTTGGTTTTGTTTCAAAATTTCAGTGTTTTGAATTTGAAGTGTAACAGCTTCTATCTTGGCTTGTTTTAAGACAAGTAGTTCATCTCTACACTTTTTTAATTCTTGAACAAGTTTATTGTATTTTGAAAACAAATTAAGTCTTTGCTCTTCAACAAACTTAAGGTCAACATTTATGTAATTCAAGTAAAATTGTCAGTCAGAATCATCATCCATTGATAGTAAAATATTTACCTTTTTCATGGTGATGTTAACCCACTCTCCATTTCTTGCATGGCTTTTTCCAACAGTCATCTGGTCATTATCTGAAAGTGCCATCAGTGCACTGACTCTTACTTCTTCCTCGTCTGAGGAGACATCTTCTTCATCCCAGTCATAGGCTTCAGCCACAAGTACCTTGTTCTTTGTTTGAACAGGTTTAGTGGTTTGAGCAGCCTGAGATACTGAGGGAGTGGCCTCAAGGAGAGCAAGTTTAGCTTTAGCTTTTCTATACTTTGCTTCAAAGTCTTTTTGATCATTTTGAACAGTTTTATTTTGAAAATGTTGAGTAGACTGAAGCATTTTTTGTTGAAACTTGCTAGTTCCTGAAGAAGAACTATTACCAGAGAATTTATATGAGGGTTCTTAGGTGGTTTTAGAAAAATGGTCTTTTGCAAAATGACCCTTTTTACCACATTTGAAATATTCAGTGGTTTTATTTGCTTTTGCTTTAGAAAAGTTTGACTGATTTCTTTTAATAAAACGTTTAGAGTTAGCAAGGAGTGCCCTTTCTTAAAATTCAGTGTGCAAGTCATTAAGGTACTCCTCACTGGTTCTCTCATCAGCCTCATCATCAGAATTCTCTTGGAAGTCCTGCACAACACCATTAGAATAAAAGGCATTAGATAAGGGTAAGGTTGTCAGGGCCTTTTTGGTCTCAAGAGCTTTCTTTGAGTCTGGGTATCTCCTTGAGATTAAGTTTTCCTCATAGACAAACTTCCTATAGATCTCAGGGAGCTCAAAATTTTGAATGTGATTAGCATTCCTAGGACCCTGAGAGAAGTTTAACCACTTCTCAGGGAGACTGTTGACAAAGCCAACATTGATTTCATGCTTAGACAAGACTACACCATCATTTGATAGTTCATTTATCAAGGTTTTGTATCTTGTATAGGTTTAAGAGAGACTTTCAGAGTCTTTGGCCCTGAAAGTGTTATTCTCAAGTTTCAGGTCCATAATCCTGTTTTCATTGGTATTTGAGGGACCTTCAAAGCTATGAACCAAGTCAAGCCAAGTTTATTTGGCTGTTGTACAGTTAATGACTGATTCCATTGTATCATCAGGAAGACATGATGTAATGATGCTTTTCAGGCGTTGGTCTTGGTTAACCACCCTCCTCTCATCAATAGTCCACTGAGCTTCAGGTTTAGGTAACCCTTCAGCAGTCTTAGGGACAAAGGGACCTTCATTGATACATGTGATGTAGTATGGTTCCATACTAGTCAAGTAGCAAAGCATACGCTTTTTTCACTTGCTAAATTTACTAGCTTCTAGTCTAGGGGCGACAGCTGAATAGCTTCCTCCCTTTTTGTCAACTAGCTGGGGTACATTACTATCAGCCATGGTAGGATCTTGGTTTTAAAAACCTTTTGAGCACTCTTTAGTTTTTGAAAAGTTTTATAAACCAGAGGCTCTGATACCACTTGTTGTTCCCCTTACAAGATTAAAATTAACTACAAAGTTAAGTTAACCGTGTTCCATGACTTAGTAATGTATTGATTAACAAGACAAATAAGTAAAAAACGTAAATGATAAAGAAAAGAGTTTTTCAATGTTTAAATTCTTATTAGAAGTTAATCAAAAGAATCTATACCCAAGTGCTTGCGGAAAAAACACTTGGGATTGAAATGACAAGTATGGTGTTGTCTCCTCACTAAACTCAAGCTAAGCTTAAGTGGCAACTATAAGGAACCACTGAGCTATCTCAGGGACTAGGTTGCTCTTTGGAGGAGTAAAATTGGTTTGTGAATGTCTAAGCATTAATTGCACAAACTTGTCCACTTTTACTCCCTTATGATCATATTTATAGACAAGTAAAAAGAGCACCCGTGAGTTAAAAGACAAAAGATGACCTAAGCTAATCAGGACAAAATACTGATGTATTTTTTCCCTATTACAAGAACCTATTTTGGGTATAGGACAATAGTGTTGGTCCACACAAATATGGATCTCTAAGTAGCCTTTAACAACTTAGTAGACGACTTGAATAAATCAAATCAATCTAAGCAGAGACTTTAACACTTTGTTTATGCTAATGCGGAATCTTAACACAAACAGTGAAGAATATAACTAACTTTTTATTACTAATCGTTTACTGAATTACAATCTTCGTCGTCATCTCTAAACTATGAATTAGGGTTCCTTTTATACACCAAGGAAACCCTAGATACAAAACTTGCATAAGGATTTACGTATCTTCTCTAAAGATAACTTCAAATCCTTTCCTAACTTATCTCTAAAATACATAACCAGACTTAACTTAATAAGTCAACCAGACTTAACTATATTATACTCTACCAGACTTAAATCTGTTTTCCCATTAAGTCTTCTCTTGATAATTCCCAACAATCCTCCCCTAACTTGATCTTCATGCTCCATGAACTTCAAGTTTCTTCTGAGTAAGCTTCTGAGGATTTAATCTTTAACTCTTGGAATTATCTTGATCTTCAAAAATACTTTGTATCAGCAACTTTAACCTTGATAATTTGTCCACCATCTGATCTGATCTTTGCAGCATCCATCTGATATAATCCACTTGATCTTCACAGCAACCATGACTACTTGTACATCAATTCAGTTTAAGTTTCATACTATTCTCATCACTTCCAGGTGTGTTAACTCCTGTGAGAGGTGAATCATTGAAAATTAATGGATTTGATGTCTCTTTACCAATAGCCATCACTACTGGAGTAGCCAAATGTTTTGGTGTGTAAGACCATGGTACATTGATAACCATATGATTTTTAGTAAATCATCAACTATCAACGGATTTGTTTTGTCTTTACCAAAAGCCGTACCCTTTTGGACTAGTCAATTCTTTGATGGAATACACCTCATCATGGTGAATTGATTACCACTTATGGAATTTCACAGCCTTTACCAAAAGCCATAATCTTGTGGGCTAGTCAACTCTTTACTTTATGAGATATGGTGAGTTGAATACCATACAATTTTTGGTAAATTGCCAACCATAAACGGATTTGGAATATCTTTACCTGTAGCCGTTTGCTCAGGATTAGCCAGTCTGTAATACCTGAAATTTAGAAAGCATGAAAAATGACCAAAATGCCCCTGAATCCTTAAAAATAAATTAAAACACTTATAAAGTACCAAATAAATTCCAAACTTCTGGTAATGAATTACATATGACATGAAATAATTTTAAGACAACACTTTAATATTTTTGCATGTCCCAAAATTATTATAAAACAGAAAATATTAATTTTAGTATTTAATTGTATTTATAAATCCATTTAAAACAAGATAAATACAAGTTAAATTAGGAAAATGATACCAAATCAAATCCTTTTTATTTTATTTGTTTTTAGCCAAATCTCCAGCCCATATTCCCCCTCCTAAGTCGGCCTCTTCTCATATATATCAAATCCTATTATTTTTTTTAAAAGAAACAAACCGATTAGAATAAATCCCTAAACATCGACAAACCAAAAATCCCTTTTGCCTCCATTTGACCTTCTGGACAAGATCTAGTATTTTGCTGGTGTTCATCAAGGATTAAAGTAGCTAAGAAAAATAAGAGTTGGGTTGGGGAAGGCTTGATTCGAACATGGTCTCTTATTTTTGTCGAATTATTCATACGGTAAGGTACAAATTCCAAATATCCCTTCCACACGTTCTAAATTTGATTTAGCATTTTTATAGTGTTATTTGGATCACATATGACTCATAAAAATTGATAAAGTCGAATCATGCAAGCTAGAATAACCATACGAATTTTAGAGAGCTAAAACACACTTAAATTAAAAATATGATTATACGAATTTTCTGGGGTGTATTCATAATTTTTACAAGTTCTATGATGATCATATAAGTCTTGAAAAATAGCCATGTGATTTATTGAAGCTTAGATTAATTGATCTTGAATTTAATTGTAATCGGATTTTAAGTAAAATAGAGGAAAATTAAGAAAAACCCTAAAAACGAATTAGGGTTAGGTTTTTCTGGTATGATCTGAGTAATAAATGCATGTCATGATTGTTTAATGATTGGTTTAATGATTGGTATAAATTAGGTTTAGTTTTGGTGATTTTAAGTGTAAACCGATTAGGGTTTTAAATTAAGAAGGACCTGTTTTGCCAACTTTGAAAATTGTAGGGTATTTTTATAATGTTATATACTTCTGTAGGAATGTGGGAAAAATATAACTTGAGGGTCCTAAGTGTAAATATTGCAAGATAATGAATTAATTGTATTTATAAGGGTTGTTTTGTAATTAATTAAAATAGAGGGACTAAAAGTTAAATTCAGGAAACTTAGAGTTATTCTGTGTAAATAATGATATTAGAAGTGTAATATGTAATTTTGGACATTTAGGGGTTTAATATGTAATTATTGATAATTTGTGAATTTAATTATGAATTAAGTAAATATAGGGTTTATTTGTAAGACTAGAAGGGTGTAACTTGTAAATTGTGAAACTTAAGGGAATAAAATGTCATTTTGAATAACATGGGTATTTAAATCAGTAACTTAAAGTATTTTCATGTTAAACCTTTAACTTTGGTATAATTACAATTAAAACCCTAATTTATGAAAACTTGTCATAAATAACCATAGACTTTTGTAACTTGCTAAAATATACCTAATTCCATAATAAGGCTTAATTAATGACTTAACCTAATTTTTGATATTATAATCTTGCTAAATATGGAAATCTGCTAAAAATGGAAACTTACTTAAAATGAAAAGATAACTAAGAATCCTTGTCATTGTGTCTTCCACTCCTTTAGGTTCGTGAAGGGAGTAATTTGATCCTTGTCATTTGCTATTCTTGAGTTCTGCAAATAAGGTACAGATATTCTGCCCTTCTTGTAAGGAGCCTTCGTTTCTCTTGATCTCTTGTTTTGATTCGTTTAGGATTCCCCAAGCCATTGCTATGTTTCCCTTGTTTTGTGAACCTTAGATTTGAAAATTCGCTTTGAACTCTTGTCTTGATCCTTGTTCTGAACCTTGCCTTGAACCCTGCTATGTTTCTTTTGATACTTGACATGACCTGTTCATCACCTGGTAACCTGAATGATTAAGACCCTTGGATACTTGAAGGTTCATAGGATTTTATAACTGTTTTTCTTAGTTACATATGAAGAGGTTTTGAACATTTCTTTTAAAGACTTTTATTATGAAAACTGTTTTAACGATCGCTTTTATTAAAACCATTTTAAAAAGATTTCTTTTAACGAATTGTTATGAACCTTCTGGTATTTGACTTTTCTGATATTGACCTCCTGGTAGTGAACCCCTGCATTGATCTCCTGCTATGAACCTTGACATGAACCTTGCCATGAACTTTGACTTGAACCTCGATTTACTTGATATGATAATTGATAAGAAAACCTTTTTGATTACATGAAAATGTTTTAAGAAGACCATTTTTAAAACTAGCTTATTGAAAACTATTTTAAAGACCATTTTTATGAAAACCATTTTAAAAGATTATTTTATGGAAACTATTTTAAAGGATTGTTTTCAAATGAACTTTTAGATTAAACCTTTACTATGAACATTTGCTACGATCTCTTGTCTTGACCATGTGAATTGAACCCATTGATATGTAACTTGAAACTTGAACTTGACTTGTACACTTGATACTTGACCTTGACCTTGACCACAGTTTGAGACTACGAGCCATACTAGGCATGAGGGTTTCATGTCCTTGTCATTGATGCACCGATGACTTGACTTTTGGGTAGGAAAGTGATACCTATCCCGTCCCTGCCATGACTTGATAATGGAATTGTACACGTAGATGAAGACATTGTGGCAGCCTACAGGGGCGCATGGATGCATCCTAGATTTGTACTTGACTTGATTACTTGAATTGTTTAGTGACATGATGGGTGTGTGCGATACACGTCATTCACTCTTGGGAGCTCATGACTCCAACCCTTGGAGGTATCCCCTCATATTATACTTGGCATACCGAGGTCACCCCTCCGTATACATGTATACTTGTTTACTTGACTTGATTTGATATGTTCTGGGTTCGTATTGGATTCTGTTTCTGTTACCCTATGACTTGATATTTGACTCGACTTGAATTGAACTTGGGCTGGTGGTGGGTTACGGGTTACTTTTCACCTACCTATTGTAAACATTTCTTGATAACCTTTTCATTTTCCTTCCTACTCTTGTTACACCTTGTATTATTCCATTTACTTCACTATTCCTTTACTACTGCTTTGTATCGTTATATCTGTTCACTGAGCTTTCGTAGCTCAGCCGCATTTCTTTTCCTGCGGCAGGTTTTAGTTTGGAAGCTGGGTATGAGTGGAGAGTATCATTGGATTTAGAAGAACCTTACTAGCTATTGAAGATGACTAGAAGAATTTATAATTAGATTTAGAAGATTATGTATTGTAACCTTGTAGTTTCATATTCCCTTTGTAACCATTGAATCCTATTGTATTATTAATGTCAAATGCTTGTGTTTGTTCTGATATGGAACCATTGTTGTGACATCTTTACCCTTGTCGGGTCGGGGTGTTACAATTATGGTATCAGAGAAACGGGCTGACGACTTGTAATACATTTACCCTGTCCTGTGAGTTTAGGACCATTAGGCTTCCACTGTAAGAACATAGGAGAACACCTTGAGGACTTGCTTTAGGATTCCTTATATGAACTTAAGTTTTGACCGGTGAGGAATGGGTAGACTATAAGGCATTTAGGTATCATCGTTTCCGCATCACTCTGATTCGTGCCTTGTTATGACATTTGATCTTGTTGACCTCCGAGACTATAGAAATACTAGGTGGATTAAGATAGGTTGTTCTGCTTACGACTCGAGATAAAGTATGATCATCATGAAGGCATATTTATGTGGTGCTAGTATTATGACGCCTGATCAACGTGATAATACTTACACCATATAACGTGCCCTCATTGTGGCCATAGCATGTCTTGGGAAGTACCTAAGAAGTTTAGAAATTGACCTCCGTGGATTATCCATGATTAGTGAGACTTTAGGTTCATCCTACCTGTTCGTATACTCTACCCTTGTTCATTGGATTCCTGGATAAGTTTGGACCCTCGTTTTGCGTCCTGTTGATTTCAGTTATGAATCTTGAACTCTTGTAGAGCTCTTTACTGTTGACACGGTTAAATTGATTTGAAATCTTGTTCGCATTCCGTATGAGTTTCTGTTCTATTGCCTTTCCGTTTCCTTGCAAATTTCGAGGACGAAATTTTTTTTTAGGGGGGAAGAAGTTTTAATACCTGAAATTTAGAAAGCATGAAAAATGACCAAAATGCCCCTGAATCCTTAAAAATAAATTAAAACACTTATAAACTACCAAATAAATTCCAAACTTCTGGTAATGAATTACATATGACATGAAATAATTTTAAGACAACACTTTAATATTTTTGCATGTCCCAAAATTATTATAAAACAGAAAATATTAATTTTAGTATTTAATTGTATTTATAAATCCATTTAAAACAAGATAAATACAAGTTAAATTAGGAAAATGATACCAAATCAAATCCTTTTTATTTTATTTGTTTTTAGCCAAATCTCCAGCCCATATTCCCCCTCCTAAGTCGGCCTCTTCTCATATATATCAAATCCCATTATTTTTTTTTAAAGAAACAAACCGATTAGAATAAATCCCTAAACATCGACAAACCAAAAATCCCTTTTGCCTCCATTCGACCTTCTGGACAAGATCTAGTATTTTTCTGGTGTTCATCAAGGATTAAAGTAGCTAAGAAAAATAAGAGTTGGGTTGGGGAAGGCTTGATTCGAACATGGTCTCTTATTTTTGTCGAATTATTCATACGGTAAGGTACAAATTCCAAATATCCCTTCCACACGTTCTAAATTTGATTTAGCATTTTTCTAGTGTTATTTGGATCACATATGACTCATAAAAATTGATAAGGTCGAATCATGCAAGCTAGAATAACCATACGAATTTTAGAGAGCTAAAACACACTTAAATTAAAAATATGATTATACGAATTTTCTGGGGTGTATTCATAATTTTTACGAGTTCTATGATGATCATATAAGTCTCAAAAAATAGCCATGTGATTTTTTGAAGCTTAGATTAATTGATCTTGAATTTAATTGTAATCGGATTTTAAGTAAAATAGAGGAAAATTAAGAAAAACCCTAAAAACGAATTAGGGTTAGGTTTTTTTGGTATGATCTGAGTAATAAATGCATGTCATAATTTTTTAATGATTGGTTTAATGATTGGGATAAATTAGGTTTAGTTTTGGTGATTTTAAGTGTAAACCGATTAGGGTTTTAAATTAAGAAGGACCTGTTTTGCCAACTTTGAAAATTGTAGGGTATTTTTATAATGTTATATACTTCTGTAGGAATGTGGGAAAAATATAACTTGAGGGTCCTAAGTGTAAATATTGCAAGATAATGAATTAATTGTATTTATAAGGGTTGTTTTGTAATTAATTAAAATAGAGGGACTAAAAGTGTAAATTCAGGAAACTTAGAGTTATTCTGTGTAAATAATGATATTAGAAGTGTAATATGTAATTTTGGACATTTAGGGGTTTAATATGTAATTATTGATAATTTGTGAATTTAATTATGAATTAAGTAAATATAGGGTTTATTTGTAAGACTAGAAGGGTGTAACTTGTAAATTGTGAAACTTAAGGGAATAAAATGTCATTCTGAATAACATGGGTATTTAAATCAGTAACTTAAAGTATTTTCATGTTAAACCTTTAACTTTGGTATAATTACAATTAAAACCCTAATTTATGAAAACTTGTCATAAATAACCATAGACTTTTGTAACTTGCTAAAATATACCTAATTCCATAATAAGGCTTAATTAATGACTTAACCTAATTTTTGATATTATAATCTTGCTAAATATGGAAATCTGCTAAAAATGGAAACTTACTTAAAATGAAAAGATAACTAAGAATCCTTGTCATTGTGTCTTCCACTCCTTTAGGTTCGTGAAGGGAGTAATTTGATCCTTGTCATTTGCTATTCTTGAGTTCTGCAAATAAGGTACAGATATTTTGCCCTTCTTGTAAGGAGCCTTCGTTTCTCTTGATCTCTTGTTTTGATTCGTTTAGGATTCCCCAAGCCATTGCTATGTTTCCCTTGTTTTGTGAACCTTAGATTTGAAAATTCGCTTTGAACTCTTGTCTTGATCCTTGTTCTGAACCTTGCCTTGAACCCTGCTATGTTTCTTTTGATACTTGACATGACCTGTTCATCACCTGGTAACCTGAATGATTAAGACCCTTGGATACTTGAAGGTTCATAGGATTTTATAACTGTTTTTCTTAGTTACATATGAAGAGGTTTTGAACATTTCTTTAAAGACTTTTATTATGAAAACTGTTTTAACGATCGCTTTTATTAAAACCATTTTAAAAAAGATTTCTTTTAACGAATTGTTATGAACCTTCTGGTATTTGACTTTTCTGATATTGACCTCCTGGTAGTGAACCCCTGCATTGATCTCCTGCTATGAACCTTGATATGAACCTTGCCATGAACTTTGACTTGAACCTCGATTTACTTGATATGATAATTGATAAGAAAACCTTTTTGATTACATGGAAATGTTTTAAGAAGACCATTTTTAAAACTAGCTTATTGAAAACTATTTTAAAGACTATTTTTATGAAAACCATTTTAAAAGATTATTTTATGGAAACTATTTTAAAGGATTATTTTCAAATGAACTTTTAGATTAAACCTTTACTATGAACATTTGCTACGATCTCTTGTCTTGACCATGTGAATTGAACCCATTGATATGTAACTTGAAACTTGAACTTGACTTGTACACTTGATACTTGACCTTGACCTTGACCACAGTTTGAGACTACGAGCCATACTAGGCATGAGGGTTTCATGTCCTTGTCATTGATGCACCGATGACTTGACTTTTGGGTAGGAAAGTGATACCTATCCCGTCCCTGCCATGACTTGATAATGGAATTGTACACGTAGATGAAGACATTGTGGCAGCCTACAGGGGCGCATGGATGCATCCTAGATTTGTACTTGACTTGATTACTTGAATTGTTTAGTGACATGATGGGTATGTGCGATACACGTCATTCACTCTTGGGAGCTCATGACTCCAACCCTTGGAGGTATCCCCTCATATTATACTTGGCATACCGAGGTCACCCCTCCGTATACATGTATACTTGTTTACTTGACTTGATTTGATATGTTCTGGGTTCGTAGTGGATTCTGTTTCTGTTACCCTATGACTTGATATTTGACTCGACTTGAATTGAACTTGGGCTGGTGGTGGGTTACGGTTTACTTTTCACCTACCTATTGTAAACATTTCTTGATAACCTTTTCATTTTCCTTCCTACTCTTGTTACACCTTGTATTATTCCATTTACTTCACTATTCCTTTACTACTGCTTTGTATCGTTATATCTGTTCACTGAGCTTTCGTAGCTCAGCCGCATTTCTTTTCCTGCGGCAGGTTTTAGTTTGGAAGCTGGGTATGAGTGGAGAGTATCATTGGATTTAGAAGAACCTTACTAGCTATTGAAGATGACTAGAAGAATTTATAATTAGATTTAGAAGATTATGTATTGTAACCTTGTAGTTTCATATTCCCTTTGTAATCATTGAATCCTATTGTATTATTAATGTCAAATGCTTGTGTTTGTTCTGATATGGAACCATTGTTGTGACATCTTTCATACTCTTCCTCAGGGACATTATCTCCATGTTTAATGTTAACCAACTTATATAACTCAATGAGATCTTCCCTACTCACATCATGTACAATTGCAGGGAAATTCATATACATCACACTAGAATAATCTTCTCTTATTAATTGATATGTTGCCCTTTGACCAGACTTAATGATTTTATACCTGACAATCTTAGCTGGCTTCTTTGAGCTTTCAATAGTTCCCATAGTAAAACCCTCAGATGAAGCTTCTTCTTCTTCTGACTCCTCTTCTTGACTTTTCTTCTTTGACTTTCTTTTTCTAGCCATACTCTTTCTTCTGTTAAATTTCAATATAGGCTTTCTCACTTCCTCTTTTAATTCAGTTGCTGCTTTCTCAGTCTCAGATGCTGTTTCCTTCTCCTCATCAATTACCTTTTCTGTTACTTTCTCAGCTTCAACATCTTGCACAGTCTTTGTCACTTTCCCAAAACTGTGTCTCAAGGAATCTTCATAATCCACTGGTTTATAACCATGATCCCTTTGATAAGCTCTTTGATACATTTGTAGAAGATCTTCATATGATTTGCTCTTCATATGCTCCCAACTTGAATACATCATATTCTTCAAATACATCTTCATACTATGCATCTGTTCACTCTTAGTCATCTTCTTTTGAACTTTGGTTTTCTTTTGAGTTTGTCTCATTACAGACATAAAATCTCCTAAAGTTTCTTTACTTCTTCTGATATTGATGAACTCAGCTAGTTGTTTAGCTTTTTCTTCTATAGTCAACCCTGGAGTTGACTTAAGTTCTTCAAGTTTTGCTCTTAGTTCATCATCTCCTTCAATCAATTGCTCTTCTGCTACTCTCCTAGCATACAATTCATCTTGTCTTTCCTGTTCTTTTTCCTTTTCCAATTCTTCCCTTTCTTGAGCTTGTAATCTGTCAATCAAAGCTTGAGATGCTTGATCTTGTCTTTGCTGTAGCTTTGACTTCTTTGTTTTAGGAGATTCAACAAAAATCTCCTTTCCTTTTCTCTTTTCTTCAACAGACTTACCATCAGACTTATCATCACCAGCATTATCACCAGACTTATCATCACCAGCATTATTACCAGACTTAGCAGAATGAACCCCTTCATCTTCACTTTCTTCAATCCTTAACTTTCTCTTTAGCTTCCTTTGTTGTTTAATCTTGCTGAAAGATTGAGCTAAGGTCTCTGCTGCTTCCCTTGTTTCTGGACTTACATCCTTAATACCAGCAGACTTATCTTGTGAAGGTGTTCTAAAATCTTCTTCTTCATCAAAATTCCTCCCCTGTTTGGAAGAATTTTCATCCCCTTCTTCTGCACTGAACTGAATCCCCTTATCTTTCAAAATGGTTTCCAATTTCTTGACCTTTTTTACCAAAGTGAGAATAGCTTTACTCTGAGTATTATTTGCCTTTTCCAAAGCATCTATTCTCTTGAGTAGGGTTAAAAGATCTTCCACAGACATCTGAGCAGGTTCCTCCTCCTGTATAGGACTTGGAACATGTGTAGGCTGTGGTGAGGGTGTAGGAGATGATATAGGTGTAGGTGTTCTGATGGGAGATGGTGAAGGACTTGGGTGTGGTGTGGATGACTGAGTTGGTTCATGGGCATGCTCTTCATGAGTTGGCTCTTGTGCAGCCTCAGATGTACCTGCAGGGTTAGTAGCACCACCAAGCATAGCAGGCAATAAAGGCCAATGGGCTCCATTAAAATTTCTTTTCATGTTTGCAAAAAATTTTGGTGTAAAGCCTACACTGAGATATGGCAATTTATCCTCTGTTTCAAAAGTAAAGATCATTTGTATAAATATTGGATACATTAAGAACCTAGATTTTTCCTTTTTAAAATTTGCAACCATGCCATCAAAAATCAATTTTGAAAAATTAAAAGGCCTTCCAAGTGCAAGACAGACCAAGGCAGAAGCAATGTTGCTTCCAAACTGATCCCAGCCTCCACTTTTAGGACTTAGGCAATGGAGCAAGTGGTGTATTAAAAACCTCCACTGTGGTGTGAAATAGCTTTTCCAAAAAGTAAAACTACCATCAGTAGGATATCCTATAGTTTTTAGACCCGCAAACAAATCATCATTAACCAAAATATATTCCCCTGAAGCATCACCCAATTGGAGACTACTCCGAATGGAAGCTTCAGTAATGGTGAAGTCATGTGAGTCAACAGTTCCCCTCAACTATGGTGTATCATCAGCAAGGGTTTCATAGGTCACAGACCCCAAAATTGTCTAATAAGAGATGCATAAATATTTGGATTAGCAGTTAAAGCGTACCGAAGATTTGAACCTCTTAAGAAATCAACAATCTCTTCAAAGCCATCACTCTGATATGGTTTCTTCAAGAATCCAACTTGATTATGCTTGTCAACAAACTTAAGTGAAGCCATAGATGAGAATTGATTAAGTGCTGGTTGGAGATCGAATTAGGGTTTAAGTGCTGGTAGTTAAAAACAGAGTATTTTTTGTCCGAAAATCAAGTGATTTAAAATTGGAAGTAAATAAGTGATAAAAATAAGAAATTAATTAAAGTTTATCCTTATATACCTATTTCCCTTCGAAAAATACGCAACGGTCGTATTTTGATAATAAAAATCCTGATTTGACAGACCAGACCTAACGGTAAAAAAAAAATTATACTACCAGACCTAAGTTTGGTCAACCAGACTTAAACAAGTGACTCACCAGACTTAACTCAAAAATGTGACTTACACATTGAGCAAGCACGAACAAAACATCATATTATCACCAATCCAAGTTGTTATCTGCAAAAGCTTAGTCCAAAGCACCAAGAAAAAAATATGGTAACAACTAATTGTACAAAGAAAAATAAACATTAACTAATAGATTTAAGACTTAAAGCTTCCTAAAAAAAATTTAAAATCCTAGTTAACGAAATAAAAACCAAACAAAATAATTTTTTTTTTACTTGAAAACTAATTTACCATAATTAAAGTTACAAAACTATACAAGATACGGCAACTTCCCAATGTTACCATAATTAAGACCTTAATTAATTCCATGCCTGCAGGAATTAATTCATATACCAACCAACCATTAAATTGCCTTAAACCTTGATGTTTGCTATAAAAGCCCTCTTTTAGTCAACACCTAACCATCTTATTATCAAAACTTGTTCCACCAAAACTTAACATAATGGATTCTTCCCCAACAAACATCATTGAGATTTCATCTGACTCTTCCTCTGAGTCATCTGATGGAGGATGGGAAGGGTATTTTCCACCTGGTTACACTTCACGTCTAAGGAACAAGCTATCAAGGAAGACAATACTCAAACGTTGGCTAGCTGCTTATGATCTTACAGCAAAAGAACCAGAAGATGAAGCAGCAAAGACTTCAAAGAATGTGTCTTCTAAGAAAAGCATTGTGTTGCCTCACCCAAATCCAAACAAGCAGGTTCTAGGACTCTTAAGCCCAAAAGTGAGAGATCAACTTGGGGAGAAAGGGACCAAGAAAACCATGCCTGATTTGAAGAACAAGGGCAAAAGGAAGATGTAGGTGATGACAGCTGGCTTGTTTATATTTAGGCATTGATCTTATATTTGTTTTGTAGCTTGTATGTAACTGATGGTTATGAATGATAGCTTCCTTTTTTTGATCTTATTATTTTCTTGTATCCACTAGCAACAATAAAAGTTGACTTCTGCAAAACAAAGTTAAACACAATATACAAAGAAACAAGTATACAAGAAAATATTTTAAAAACCACTACCAGAACTAAAAAATAACTACAAGACTTAAAATGTAGAACTACCAGAATTAAAAATATCCTAAGTACTGGTTTACAAACTATACATATTGACCTCCCCTTAAGTTCAACCTCCCCTTAAACTGAGCTATGGGTTCATCATTCCAATGCTAACCACTAAGTAATTAAACCTAGGGCCATCAAATGCTTTAGTTAAGAGGTCTGCAACATTAAAATCTGTGTGTATTTTCTCCACTCTAATTAGCTTCTTTTCATAGCAATCCCTGATAAAATGATGCCTGATTTCTATGTGCTTAGTTTTTGAGTGGTATACAGGATTCTTAACTATGCAGATAGTGCTCTCATTATCTATGTGAATTATAGTGTTCATGAAATTTAACCCATAATCCAACATTTGATTTTGAATCCACAAGACTTGACCACAGCAATTTGCAGCTGCTACATATTCTGCTTCAGTGGTAGATGTAGCTACAATAGTCTGCTTCTTGCACTGCCAGGAAATCAACCTTCTTCCAAGAAATTGACAACCTCCTGTTGTGGATTTCCTGTCAAGACTTGCTCCAGCATAGTCACTATCCGAATAGGCTTCCAGGTCAAAAGATGATTCTCTAGGATACCAAAGGCCCAAATTGGGTTTGCCCTTTAGGTATCTAAAGATTCTCTTCACAGCATGAAGATGTGAAGTCTTTGGATGTACCTGAAAACGTGAACAAACACAGACTGCATACATAATGTCAGGTCTAGAAGCAGTAAGATACATTAGAGAACCTATCATGGATCTGTAGAGGTGGACATCCACATCTTCAGCATCCTCATTCTTTGTCAATGGAACTTTGTTCTCCATAGGGGTGACTGCAGCCTTCATATTGGTAAAGTTGAACTTCTCCAGCATCTCAGCAACATATTTGTCTTGAGAGATAAAGAGTCCATCTTCGGATTGCTTCACTTGCAGTCCTAAGAAAAAGGTGAGTTCACCCATAGAACTCATCTGAAATCTCCCCTTCATTAATGCTTCAAATTCCTCACACCAAGACCTTTTAGTAGACCCAAAAATAATATCATCCACATAAACTTGAACCAGGATGATATCCTTCTTGTTTCTTTTGATGAATAAGGTCTTGTCAATTACACCTCTTATATACCCATGCTCTTCAAGAAACTTGGAGAGAGTTGCATACCAAGCTCTGGGAGCTTGATGGAGACCATATAATGCTTTTATGACTTTATACACCTTGTCTGGATTAGCAGGATCAATAAAGCCAGGAGGCTGATGAACATATACTTCTTCCTCAATGGTGCCATACAGAAAGACACTCTTCACATCCATTTGATAGACTATGAACCCCATGTAAGATGCATAGGCTAAGAATAACCTAATGGCCTCAATCCTTGCTACAGGAGCAAAGACCTCATCATAATCTATCCCTTCCTCCTGTCTATACCCTTGTGCCACTAGTCTTGCCTTGTTCCTAACAACCACTCCTCTTTCATCCCTTTTATTTCTGAAGACCCACTTTGTGCCTATAACTTTTGCTTCACTAGGTAGATCTACCAGAACCCAAACTTTCTGTAACTTGAACTGCAACAACTCCTCTTGCATTGCTTCCACCCAACTCTCATCATCAAGTGCTTCAGAGACTTTGGTGGGTTCCTTCTGAGAAAGGAAGCAGGCAAACAAGCAGTGTTGTTGATCCTTGTGGTTGACCCTTTGCTGCTTCTTGATAAAACTGATAAGTGCATGAGATGTAGGAATCTTTTGCACTTTACTTCTGGTTTGAACAGTTGACTTTGGATCACCAATAATTTGACTTTTGGGATAGATGTTATGAACTCTGAGTGTTGGAGCTGGATCAACATCAACTTCTGTAGGTAGGTTATTGAAGTCAGTAACTACCCCTTCTTCATCATAAGAAGCCCCATCAAAAATACCCTCATCTGGATGATCAAAGATCTCATGGTCAGGCATCTCAGAATCATCAACATCAACATTTGGAGTAGATTCAGGTTCAACAGACTTAACAGCATCACTACCAGACTTATCTAAGTTAATACTGGTAGCAGTATTATTGAGTCCACTACCAGAATTAACCAAGTTAGTTCTGGTATCAACCTTTCCAAGGTGTTTATCAGCCAAAACATTTACTTCTTCTCTGAAGGACAAGATATCTTCTGAAACCTTTGTAGGAGTAACTCCTTTGTCCATTGGTTGAGGCTTGTGAACAGTCTCCTTCCTTGTTCTTGAAGATCTCTTTGTTCCTTCATTAACAGCAACATGGTTGACCTCTGTGGTAGGAATCACAACAAGCTCTGCACTTTCACTTTCTTGATCAGTGTTCCCTGCATTTGAAGAATCTTGGGTACCTGCATCAGGGTTAGCTTGATTCTCCTTGGAGACAGGAATATAGTTCATAGAATCTGTTAAGTAATCAATGTCAAACATCCATCTATGTCCTAATCCCTGCACATTGGGTTTTTCTTCAAGAAAGTTAACATGAAGATTTTCCTCTACTCTCTTGGTCACTAGATTGTAAACCCTAAAGGCCTTACTATTCAGTGAATACCCAACTAGAAACCCTTCATCAGACTTTCCTTCAAATTTGCCTAGAACACTGAGTGTATCAAGAATGGTCACATGACACCCAAAAGGCCTTATATAGCTAACAACTGGTTTTTGGCCAAAAATAAGCTCATAGGGTGTTTTGTTTTGAGGCTTGGTCACTCTAACCCTATTGAAAATGTAGCAAGCAGATGCTACAGCTTCGGCCCAAAAGGTTGTGGGTAAGAATGAGTCTGCTAGCATAGTCCTAGCTGCCTCAATTAGTGTCCTGTTCATTCTCTCAGCAACTCCATTCTGCTGTGGAGTCCTAGCATTGCTAAATTGCTGCTTAATTCCTCTATTACCACAAAAATCAATCATGCTCCTATTCTTGAATTCAGTGCCATTGTCAGATCTAATGATTTTAACCTTTTTATTAAGTTGGTTTTCAATTTGCCTAATGAAAGTTTGAATCAATGGTGAAGTCTCATCTTTCCTAGACATAAAGAACACCCAGCAGAATCTAGTGCAATCATCAGTTATGACAAGGCAGTAACTTGCATGGTTAATACTTTGAATGGATGTGGGGCCAAACAGATCCATATGTAAGGTATGCAAAGGCTCAGTAACAAGCCTATCTAACTTAGCCTTACAAGATGCCCTATGCTGTTTCCCCTTATTACAAGCCACACATGCATGATCATTCTTAAACACTTTAGAAGGCAATCCTCTAACCAAGTTATTCTTTACTAACTTATTAATATTTTTAAAGTTTACATGCCCTAGCCTTCTATGCCACAATTTAGATTCATCTAATGTAGCTTTTGCAAGTAAACAGGCATAAACTTTTGAAGAATCAGGTTGCTTCATATCAAAACTGTACATGTTGTATTGTCTAGGAACTTTAAGAAGGATCTGACTTTCATCAGGCATCTTAAAGTCCGAAGTCAAGACAAAACATTCAGTTTCACTAAAAAGCACTTTATGCTTCTTATCACAAATTTGTGATATGGAGAAAAGGTTAAACTGCCATAGTTCCCTTACAAAAGATACATTGTCAAACTCTAAATTGCCTATCACAATTCTACCTTTACCAGTTATATAACCTTTACTACCTCCAAAAGTAACAGAACCTCCTTGGAATTCTTGAAAATCTTTCAGATGGTTCTTGTTACCAGTCATGTGCCCAGAGCACCCACTATCAAATATTCCTTTGTCTTCCATGTACTTCAGTGGATGTTCCTGCACAAAAGTAGAGAGATTAGTTTCTCTTCAGGACCCAAGCCACTGAGGACTTGGGTCTGCCCTGTGGATCAACATATTTATAGGTCTTGTATGAGCTTGATCCACCTTTGGTCTTGGATTCATAGGTAAGTGTGTTCTGAAAAGGATCCCAAGACCAATATGCTGGGGACTTAACAGCAGATTCCCCATTTTCCCTTACAGCACTTAAACTTGAAACTTGTGCTGTATTATTAACAAAAGGACTCCTCACAGGTGACTTTGGTTTATAAAAATTGGTTCTCTGATTATAAGAATTCACCTGTGGTTTATTAACTGATTGTCTGGGTCCAGAATGATTAAACCACCCAGAATTAACACTTGGCCTCACATAATTAGCATTTTGACCAACAGAACTCACATTTGGTCTACCAGAACTAAAATCTGATCTACCAGAACTAAAGTTTGCTCTACCAGAACTAAAGTTTGGTCTACCAGAACTAAAGTTTGGTCTACTAGAACTTGGTCTAGCAGAACTAATATTACCAGAATTAACTTGTGCAGGTCTAGTCACAAACTTATTTGCATGATTAATCCTGTTAGCATTGTTCCAAACTGGTTTATTATTCATGTGGTCATTAACACTCTTATTCTTTCTTAGTTCAGCCTCTTTTTGCATCCTTTTCTCATGAAAGTCACAATCCTTAATCAGGTGACTTAAACTACCACACACAAAACACCTCTTAGGACCAAAGTTGTGATTTTTTTTAAACTCTTGTCGCATCCTATCAGGTTTTGGTGACTCTTGATTCTTAACAGACTCCCTAGGAGTTTTCATGTGATTGACACACCTAGGTCTATCTGTATTTGATTTTGATTTTATCACCTCTGGTTCACTCTTTTTGATAGATTCTGCTTTAGAGGACTCTTTTGATTTACACTCTGACCCTGATTCAGATTTCTCAGAAACATCTCTTGTGGATCCTTCACTGTCATTGTTTTGACAAGTGGAGTAGTCACTTGATCTGTTATCAGAGTTGTCTGTTTCAGGATATATAGGACCCTTTTTACCATATACAAATAGAGAATCATCAAGGTCTTCCTTTTGTAAAGGAGTGTAATCTCCACTTAATGGAGGTGGCACCCCTTTAAAATCATCAGTTTTAATGAATCTATTGTATACTGGCCTATCAATAGATTCCTCTTTTCTACATTTGAACACAGATCTATCCATTTCTTCCTCATAGCTTAGAACTTCACTATCTGATTGTATCCCATAACCTAAGCCAATTTTACTTGTAGAGCTCATTTGACAAGCTATGAGCTGATCCTGACACTTAGCAGAGTGTTGCCATTTATCTATTTTCTTTTGCAATTCATCTCTTTCTTTAACAGCTTTCATGCCTATTCTTCTATATCTTTTAAGTTTCTCATCTTTTTCATATATTTCATTTGCTTGAAAAGTGAGTTTTTCATTCAAAGAGGCATGTTGTTTTTGTAAGGTGACAATTTGTGCTTCTAACTTTTTAACTGCATTAGTATAAGCTAGAATTTTTGCTTCCTGGTCACCTATTTCTTTCAATTGTTCATCACACACAGATTTGAGATGATTATATGAATCAATGCATATTTTTGAACATAAGGATACCTCATTATTAGTACCAATGGCCATGAGTGCATGATTCTTTACGTCCTCCTCTGGCAAGTTCTCAGCAGTTCACATATCCAGCTTCCAATGTCAGCATGCTCATCTGGTTCCTCTCTGACCTATCATTCTTTGAGTAATCATTGCTTCTCTTCCTGTCTTCATCAACAGACTTCTTCTCCTTGCAATCTCTAGCAAAATGCCCATGTTTATGACAATTATAGCACTCAACAGTCCTTCTAGTGTACCCCACTTGAGACTTGTTATCAAAACGAATAGGCCTTCCATGCTGTTTTTGGAACCTCTTAACCCGCAGAGCAATCATGGCAATTTGCCATTTAATATCTATCTCTTCTACTTCAGCATCATTGATCTGTTCCAAATCTTCACTGATAAACTCATCATCTTCTTCTTGATAGGAAAAGAATGAATGAAGAATCTCATCAGTGACGCCTTCAGAAGCAGCTCTTTCCCTTGTACTGCTAGCAGGAGTCTCATAGCTACCAGAATTAACCTTGCCAGACTTAACTCTAGTAGTGCTGCTTTTGCCTTGAGAGACAAAGGCAACATTTGAGGAACTGGAAGAAGCTTTAGAATATCCTTTGATTTCCTGTTCAAAAACCCTAAGGTTATTGTACAGGTCATCAGTTGTCACGCTGTCCACTTCATCCGTTACCCTCATAGTCATAGAAACACTTGACCATTCTAATGGAAGTGCTCTGAGGAGTTTAAGATTGGCATCTTCCTCTGATACTGGAGCACCAAGAGATTCCAATTATGCCAGAAGGAGTTGAAACCTATCATAGCCCTTTTCGAGTCCTTCTGTACTAGATATGCTGAAGGTCTCAAATTGTTGCTTGAGAATAGACTTCTGCATTCTCTTTGAGTTTGCATTCCCACCAAAACGCTTCTTGATTGCTTGCCAAATTTCTTTGGCATCGGTCATGTTATGAAACGTTCTCAAGTGCTCTTTAGGAAGAGCCATCATCAGCACAGTTCTTGCCTTTTTCTCCTTTTCAACAGCCCGTATCTCCTCTGCAGATACTGGTGGTAAAATTCTAACCGATCCATCTGCTCCAGCCGACACCCTTTTCTTTGAATTGCCTTTCTGAATAACCTTCCAGATTTCACTATCAGTATATTCCAAATAGTGTTCCATCTCCATCGCCCATATATCGTACTCATCTCTTTTCAGGATTGGAAGTTTTATATTGGATATGGTTGTGGTTGAGGGAATGATTGGTGTTTTAGTGCTGCTGGTTTCAGGTTTCTCTTCATCATGAATGGATTTTTCATCATCACTGCCATGCATGGAGAATTCATCATTCTTGGGAGGGGTTTGATCAGGAGGGATTTCGGTTCCAGTCATGTTGTAGGATGATTTTAGTGATTTAGGGTTTGTGATTCTTCAACCTCAGAGTCTCTTTTCAGGCTCTGATACCACTTGTTGGTCCACACGAATATGGATCTCTAAGTAGCCTTTAACAACTTAGTAGACGACTTGAATAAATCAAATCAATCTAAGCAGAGACTCTAACACTTTGTTTATGCTAATGCGGAATATTAACACAGACAATGAAGAATATAACTAACTTTTTATTACTAATCGTTTACTGAATTACAATCTTCGTCGTCATCTCTAAACTATGAATTAGGGTTCCTTTTATACACCAAGGAAACCCTAGATACAAAACTTGTATAAGGATTTACGTATCTTCTCTAAATATAACTTCAAATCCTTTCCTAACTTATCTCTAACTTATCTCTAAAATACATAACCAGACTTAACTTAATAAGCCAACTGGACTTAACTATATTATACTCTACCAGACTTAAATCTGTTTTCCCATTAAGTCTTCTCTTGATAATTCCCAACAAATAGTGCTTTCTGAGTAACAGTGATGACACTGTTCTTGTTATGAAGCCTTTCAGGGAAAGTTTGACTTCAGCCTGATAAGGACTTCTCCTTATCTTTTCAAACCTTTCCCACCTTGTCCCGCCTTTCTTTCTTTCTTCAAGTTCTTCAGTCTTTAGTCTTCAGTCTTCAGTCTTCATTCTTCATAATTGTTGAGGAGACTGGGGTTCAGTGAGTTATTGTCATCACTCACTGAACCCATTATCTTCTTCTTTGGCATAGGTGTCATTCAGGGAGTTCCGCCTCACTGAATGGTAAATCCTTCTTCTTAGACTCGTCCTAGGCATCTTGAAGATAACTCACTGAGTGACTGTTCACTCAGTGACCTAAGAGCGTTCAAGGTTATTTGACACTAAGGATAATTTGTATTCAAATCCTTGTTTAAGGACGCTTGGGTACTGAATGGACCCAACAAATATCAAGAAGGGCAATCTATGCAAAGACCACCACTTTTTGAAACTAATTGATTTATCTATTGGAAAACAAGATTGGAAACGTATGTGAAATCAAAAGACATTGATCTTTGGCATGTTATTACCGAGGGTGACTTTAAACCTATTGAAAAGAATCTGGTAACTAAAAAGGATGAAATTATTCCTTGTGACCAACAAAGTGATAATCTTAAAAGAAAACTAACCAAAAATAATGAGGCTAAAATGATGATTTACAATGCTTTGCTGAAAATGGAATTTGAAAGAATTTTTATGTGTAATACGGCAAAAGATATTTGGAAAACTTTGTTAGTCACCCATCAAGGTAATAATCAAGTCAAGGAAAAACAAGATTGATCTTCTTGTGCAACAATATGAACAATTTTCCATTCCGAAAGATGAAACTATAGATAATGCTTTTGCTAGATTTAATACTATTATCACTAGTCTTAAAGCTCTTGATGAAGGTTACTCTAGCAAGAACTATGTTAGGAAATTTCTTAGGGCTCTACATCCCAAATGGAGAGCAAAGGTCACCGCCATTGAAGAGTCAAATAACTTGGTGACATTATCACTTGATGAACTAATAGGAAACTTGGAAGTTCATGAAATGATAATCAAGAAACACTCCGACATAGTCAAAGGCAAAAGTGAAAAAGTTAGATCTCTAGCATTGAAAGCCAAGAAGGAGTCTAGTGATAAGGAAAGTTCGGATTCCGATAGTGAAGACGAAGAGTATGCATTAGCGGTTAGAGACTTTAAGAAGTTCTTTAGAAGAAGAGGTAGATTTGTAAGACAACCTCGTGATGAAAAGAAGTCGTTCCAAAAGAACCGGAATGACAAGAAAGAAAAGAGTGATAGAAAATGCTTTAGATGCGGAGATCCAAACCATCTCATCAGAGAATGTCCTAAACCACTGAGAACCAAGAACCAACGAGCACTCGTAGAAGGTTCTTGGAATGATAGCGGTGAGGAAGAAGATGAGACGCCAAATGTCGAAACATGTCTTATGGCTCAAGCTTCAAATGAGGTACATTCCGACTCTTCTTACTATAGTGATGATAATTCGTCAATAGATGATAATATATTATATGATGAATATAATAAATTATGTGAAGTAAGTTCTAAAATTATAACTAGAAACAAAACGCTAAAAGCAACTTTGCATAAACTCGAAACAGAAATTTTAGAGCTAAAAGACCAAGTCAAAATACTTGAGAAAAGGAAAGAATGTGATGTTGGATGCGAATCATGCCATAATATTAGATTAGAAAACGTAGAACTTAGGAAAAATGCGTTAAGGATCATTAAGTTCGAAAAAGGAACAAAAGCACTTGATGACATGTTAGAAAACCAGACCTCACAACCCAAATTCAATTACACTCTTTCAAAATCAAATTCGATGCATTAATTTTCAAAATTATCAACCACTACCACTTTCACAACATCAATTGTAAGTCATTTAACTCTAATTTTCTTTAATTTCGAGTCTAGGGTTTGTTTATACACACAAATTCGAATTGGGGCTTTTCAGTTTTAATTAAGTTTTTATGCAATTTGGACTAGGATAAGACAATGTATAACCATCATGATTTCCTCAACATAGGATTTGCATAAACCCACCTATATCATACGTTTTGGTCCAAATTTTGCTTCTATAATTCGAATTAGATTAAATATTTTTAAGAGGAATTATGTCTAGGATACTTGATGAGTGTGTAAATACTCATCATTTTATACCCATAAAAGACACTAAAATGACCTAAAACACCCATATTATATTGTAGATATCCTTGGTTTGTGTTTATGTGTTTCAGGTACTGAAGGATTGAAAACGGAACAAAAACGAGCATTTTTGGATCGACTCGACAATAATTGTGCATTTGAGCAAGTGAAGACGAAAGTCAAAGACAGAGTCAAAGTCAACCCCCAAAATGCCAAAATGACACAAATGGTCCCTGGAAACAGTTTTGATTTTTGGCAGCTTTAGTCCTTGGATTTTCAGGATATTACAACTTTGGTCCCTAAGATTTAACTAAAATCCAATTCCCAATTCTAAAACTAAACCCAACTACAAACTCCAAGCCCAAAACAATTAACCAAAGCCCAATCATAAACCCAACCCAACCCACCTTAGCTAAAACCACGTTTGACCCTTGGTCAAACCTTTCTTCAAAACCATCAAACACGCCAAACCATACCAGAAACCACCACCATCCACCACCCTTATCCTGACACATCCACCCCCTCCTCCTATCCCACTTCACCTAACAAGCCAAGATACATTAAATGCTTCTTCCTTATCACACTCCATCAGTTCAGAACCAAGACTTTTACCACTTTATCTTTTTCCCGCCAAAATGAGTTTGGACGACTAAGATGAATTAAAGGCTATCCAAGGGCTCAGAATGGTTCAGAAGAAGATAAGAGATAAATCCTGATGTGCGTGTCGTTGTGTTCATGTTTTAAAATTTATAAACACGATTTATCCAATTCTCTATTCACACATACGAGCAAGTATACTCGTCCGTGGTAGTAAAGGTGGGTAAGTCGAGATCGTCCCAAGGGAATTGGGGTTTAGGTTTAGCAAATAAGTTTTAACAAAAAGGGTTGTCAATCCAATTTGAAGTAAATTCAAAAACAAGCAAAGTTCAATCAATCAAAAACAAATATACTTGTGTACGATTCTATGAAAAATTGTTTAGAGTAACCAACCAAGTTGGGTGTGACTTGTAATGATGCACAACTTAAAATGAATGATTCACAATCAATGGTTTTTATCATGAGAAATCATATCTAAGAATTCAATCTCCTAGTTAATTCCTTTCGGCCATGATTAACTATTACAATAATTCTATTAAGCTCTTTTGTTGTTTGAAAGCATTTCTTATCTTAAGAATTCCTACGAATCCTTTCGGCCTTTTTCGTGATGAAATCGTTTCCAAATCCATTTTAATGAGTAAAGATGGTGCTTGTCACACACCACAATCCATACTAATTCGTGCACTAACTTTTTGGAATAAAAACATAAAGAAAACTCCTTTCGGCCTTTGTAAGTCCTTAAAATTGTTTTTACCAACCAATTAAGCAAGATTAGATTGTATTTCAACAAACTCATAAAACAAGATATGTTTTCATGCATCACTATGATAAGATTACTCCAACAATTGCCACATCATTCACACACAAGTATAACTAAAATTACTCCATAACAATCATAATCAAACACAAGTAATTAACCAAACTTTCATTCATCATATAGTAAAAGTAAAAGTAGTTCATAATAATAACTCAACAAGAAATACCTAATCAAGGAATTACAAGAACTAGAATTGTGGAACTATAGCAATCCACACTCCTCCAATCGCCTATTATCACACGTAAACAACTCCACACACGGACACAACTCTTGAGACTCGAACTCAAGGCTTCCTGGACGTTTTCACAGCAACTACAAGCTTTTGGGCAATAATAATAAGGTGGTGTAAGCTTTTAGGTTATGTCACTTCCCCAAGAACTTCTCCCCTTTTGTAAATAAGCTAAAGGTTCCTTAAATAAGTGAGGAAACCCTTACTCTTCAAGTAAAAACGTCCCAAATGAGTTAATAGCCGAGAAATGATAAGCCATAATGATTATAAGACTTAAATTCTCATTTTAATGCAACTTTGTAACTCCAGTGTCAACCAACCGATCGGTATTTGGCTCTTACCGATCGGTTGGCCCTCTCGGTAACTCAAACTTCACCCATCCGATTCGGATGCGGGCGCCATCCTGATGAGGCGAAAAGTGTACCGCTTTTAAGGGGTCATTTAAGCCCTAAATCGTATTTATTTGATCAAATATTGCCCTAAATCGTTCCTTTTGTCATTTTAGGTACTTTTGAGGAGAAATCTGGAAAAGGAGGCATTTTGGACGTTTTTGGAGCATTAAAGTGAAGAAAACGGCAAAGTCTCAAGAATCGGCTAAAAGTTACTCTTGACGGCGTCACAATTAACATGGGACGGCGTCATGCCTTGGCAAGAAAAGTTGGATGTGAAATTTACTCATGACGGGCCTGTGAGTTAGCATGAGAATTCTGACGGCGTCACGCTTTAACTAAATCAAGGGCGTCACGGCTTAAATCATAAGGGGACGGCGTCACGTTCATGATCCGACGGCGTCAAGCCTTGATAGGCCAGAATGGATTTTTGAAGAGCTAAAGAGGGACGGCGTCAAGAAGGTCACCCGGGAACCCTAAAAGCGGCGAGGTGACGGCGTCACAATGCATAAGGTGACGTCGTCAGATCCAAACATCTATATATAGTTTTCTAATTTTTTGTCATTAGGGAGAGCTGAGTGTGTGGAATTTTGGGATAAAACCCTAAGACGATTTTAGCTACTTTTTCAGGGCTTTTAGCCTTGAGATCTTCCATGTTTCATTGAAAGATAAGTAATCAATTAATCATTCAATATGTCTATGTGTTGTTTGATTCTATCTTATGCTTGTCTTTTGTTTAACATGTTAGGCTAATTTTATCTTGTGTTTGCTTAGATCTAATGAAACCTAGCTATTGATTATTGGTTGTTAGTGTGTTGTTAGTTGTATTGGATGATTGTTTATCTATGTTAGGCTTAAGAAAACTGGCTAACTTCCTATTCGGTAACTTGCTTGAACGTCTTAAGAAACATGAACCAAACGCGTACTAAAGGTTTTTATGGTTGTATTTAATGCACAAGCGAATTCTAGTGATCCCATGTTAGGAGCTTCCTAGCCGGCTCGACATAGGAGTGAAGTAGGAGCTTGTAGAGTTGGGGAAGTAAGTACGCCACCCCACGAATGGTATTAAGGAATACACCCGTCATCCACGCGACTAATACACACTAATTAACCGGTAAAAGATAGTTAGGGAGTAAGGAAATCTAAGTAAACACATTTCTCTACACATAAGTTTCTCACCACATTTCATTTTTGTTATTTTATTTTATTTGCATTCGTAGTCATTTGGGTTAGTTGACTAGCAACTAATTCTGCCCACTCCTTCAAACCCGAGATTTTACTTGCTTTCATAAAAATATAAAAACATAAAAAAGAATCTTCCTCGACCCTTAGACCTAATTAGAGTAGCCTTTCATACCTAACGAACACTATTCCCTGTGGAGAACGATCAATCCCCCGTACTTACCACTACACTATACTACATCGGTCAGGTACACTGCCTGGTGGGGTTGTAAGCCTCTTGAGATCCCTCGAGAGGTAAAACCTGTTGTAAGGTTACAAAACCACGCAATCACATCCGATCGGATGGATGACTCTACCATGCAACTTTTTATTTTTCTTATCTTTTCTCGTTACGTGCTTGATCCTTCGCTGTACCACTAATTCCTTTTATAGAACTTGATCTTCTCTTGATATATAAAGCATAGAAATCTTGAACTAATCAAATCCTTGAAGTATCACGTGGTTTCTTTCTTGTAATTCTCCATATGCGCATAATCTCTTCATTTCATCGTCATTTCATCAACTTTTCCTGCACTTGGCTATATTTACTTGCATACACACTTTTCCATCATTTAGCAACAAATACACGCAAATATAATCAAATATGATGCATAAAACCAACAATAACGCGCCTAAAAACATGTTAGATTTAAGCGTTATCAAATCCCTTACACTTGAGTTTTGCTCGCCCTCGAGCAAGTCTAATTTTTAGAAAAACTGAATTCAATGGCATCTTCTTTAAAAAGCTAACAATCATCCCAATAGGACAATAATCCTTGAAATATATGCAAGTTAAATCAAGCTTGATAACATCACTAAGCATCTCACAAAGGAAATTTCAAATTCACACAACACTCAAGGGTAGATTTGATTGTAGATCACTCAATTGCCCAGACATGATTCATGTCTCTTACCATAAGCTTGTACTTGTATCAAAACACAAAACAAAACATCAAAGAGGTCTTTTATTTGGGTTTAAGGTTTAAAGGTTTTAATTACCTAGCTAATGTCTAAATACTTCATACAAGAACATCATAGCTCGCTAACAACGAATCCTTGTATAGTCAAGCAACGGATGGTCACTAGATTGTGCCTTGGCTCGCTAACGACGTTACTTGCATAACAGATGGTCACCAATTTACTCACTAGATTGCTAACAACGTTTTTTAACTACCCAAAAACTCGGATGGTCACTAAAACATCCATGTACTACATATCTAAACAAAGCCATCACTAAATCCGGATGCTCGAAAGCTAACGACGAATAAAGTAATTGGTAAGGGGTGAGGATAAGACATGGGAATTTGATTTGGTTCTATAAAAATAAAAATCAAACAAGAATCAAGTCCAAATTCCGTCCTAACTCTTTATATCACAAATGATTACTCCACCAAACTTCTTCGATCATTATTCCGCATTTCATATAAACTCCATTCCATCCAAAATAGCTCCCCGACTATTTTATTTTTATCACTCCATACTTTCATAGCTCATTGGCTTTCTTTTTTTTCTTTTTTTTTTACTCCCACACTTTGGATGAGCACACGCTACAAAAAAAATACAAATAAGAGTAACGACCTCCTTCTTTATTGGAACAACATATACACATACAAGGTGTGGTCAACATTCAATCATCAAAAATAAATAATTTCGGACTTCATTTGAACTTGATTCGGGAAAGTCTAAGGTGTAAGGTGCAATGATTTTTCTGGGTTAAATCAAAAGAAAAGATAGGCTCAAAAGGGTGTAACTAAGGGAATTTAGCATATAATGCTAACAAATGGGTTCCAATTACTTAGGGCAACTAACCGATGTGGTTAGCAAAAATGTATTGTAAACGGATGGCCATTTGGTGTAATTCCTAATTTGCCTCTTATCATCTGAATATATTTGATTACTTAAAAAGTAATTTTAACCGTAATGCATAACAAGTACAAGTTCTAGAATCGACATAATCACCGGCACACTCATAACGAAATATAAGGCATAAATCCTCACAATTTAAGGTGGTGATAAAATGTACTAGCACTAGTTATCAATAACTCTCAAAACTTGACTACATTCCAAAAAAAATTCTAAAAAAAAAAAAAAAAAAAAAAAAAAAAACTCATTTTGACCATTGAATCAATTCATCTATCAACTAGAAAGTCAAGGGCAAACATGATCACACATTCTAGTTCTTGAGATCCAATAGTAAAAAAAGATCAAAAATCAAAAATCAAAAATCAAAACCAATCTTTCCTATTTTCTTCCCTCCCCCACACTTAAGTTTTGCATTGTCCTCAATGTAATAAAACTAACTTCAAAGTAAAGGAAATGGGAAATAAAAATAGAAAAAAAATAATAATAAATAAAAACTACCCGGGAAAAAATTAGCATCCTCATAATTCTCATCACCCTCAAAAACTGTGTACCTTTGCCTTTTCTCTCCAACACCCCTTGAAGAACCGCCCACATCAAAACTTGTGGCTCCAATGTTAGGAACTCTTCCATAAACCGGCACTGGGTCAGGAAATGGTGCGTACCCAGGATATGGGTAAGGATATTGGCCAGGATACGGATCATATTCCAATGGGTAGGGTGGAACATTTGGTGGGTTGTAGGGAGGTACCTCATAATTAGCTTGATGAGCCACATGTTGAAGCATCGGCATTGAGTAATCATAGTTATAATTCTACCTCAACATTATAGAATCTCTCCACACGTCCCTACACTCAATCTCACTTAGCTCACGGTTCCAATCTCCCCATCCCGAGTCAAAACTACCCGGGGCATGAACATTTCCAATATGTGGTGGTGGTTGATACGGTTGTTGTTGATAAGGCTGTTGTGGGGCTCCTTGAGGTGCGGCCATTCGTGGCTCTATCTATGCTCCCAACGTCCTTGTTTTTATATTCAATGCTGTATTAAAACTCTTGTCATCCCATGTCTCACTGTCAATCATTTCCGAACATTTGGCTAACTCCACATCCACATAATAACCCAATCTTTTTGCCAACTTGGTCACATAATGACCTCCACAAATCACACTGTTATCCTTGATCCCCGGTGCTCTTCTTGAAAGATACTCGGCTATTATCCAAGCCGCATTCCCATTCTTCTCTTCCAATAACTTCATTACCCAAAGATCCGGTTGATTGCACTTGTCACGGCTCCCTGTCCTATGCAAAACACTCCAAGCTAACAATTTCTGTAAAATTCTCAACACTGGATTCCTTAGCTTGGATGAATTCCTTCTAGTGCAACTTGGGTCACCAACACTGTTCCAATACTCAGCTAGCCCGGCATAATCATTATGCCTCCTCACTAATCTCACAAAATGAGATGCAAACAAACGATCCTTGATCTCATCTGGCTCGTATAAGCCAAGAACAACAGCAAACTCAGGTAAAGTAAACACATGCTCTCTACCACAGAGCCTAAACCAAATACATTTGTCATTCATAAGATCCACAACCTTCCTCTCAAAGTAAAACGTGGAGAAAAACTCCAAACACCATTCACGGTTAACATTCTCGTGAATGCTAAACGCATTTTCCCACGAGAAATCCTCAAAACTATCACCGTCTCCTTCATATACATATGTCATTCTCATCAAGTTCCTTAACTCTATTTCACATTCATACTCATGAAATAAACTCCAATCAACTAACCTTGGTTGGCGATTTTCCTCCCTTGTAACTTCGAGAGACGCTCTCGAAAAGCGTGCTTCTCCTCTCTGCTTAAGCCGCCAAACTTCAAATTTTCATTGTGCTCCGAATTCACAGTATACTTAACTTTCTCTTTGGCATTCCTCTTCACAAACTTTTCCACAATTGGATTCCCAATTTCATGCGACGAACTCGATCCTCCTGCAAGAAACCTCTGTAGAAATCATGATTATTCGTTAGTATAAGAGTATAAGAAACAAGGTTGCATGATTTAGAAGTCCTAAAGGTTCGTTTTGAAAATCTTCAAAAAGTTTTACCGAGGGCTCCATCCGATCGGTAGCTCTCTCCATCCGATCGGATGGAGTATTGACCTTGTCCAGCCGATCGGTATCAACTCGCAACCGAATCGGTTGGATTCACTGTATCCAAAACAAAAATTATGCCGACTTCAAATCAATCCTATCTAGTTCCACTCTTCCCTATCATGCATTTGATCAATCAATGTAATTCCTACAAGTCCCATTCATCTTCATAACATTCCATAACTTCATCTAATGATTCTCCATTACTCCAAGAACACTACCAAATCAAAATTACTCATTCGGTATTCTAATCACAATGCATCATCCTAAAAACATTAACAATCATCTAAACAACTCCCAGGAATCATTAATTTCAAAATAAATTGATTCAAAGTTTTGACCTATTTTTGATCCGAAAATCAATTCTTCAATTCTTCCTCAAAACTAAATCATTCTATCTAATCCTTTATGCAATGGATTCCTTAGTCATTTACCCAGCTACTCCAGAAAAATCGCATCTTAATTCGAACTAAATCAAAAACGCCTAAATTTTGACCTAATTCAATCAATTCGAATTAAAACCTAATTGACACAAATTAATGATATTACTTACTTGTTTAGATGCCATTTATGATCTTCCAACTCTCCTGCAACTCCTAATACCCTTCTAATGGTCGAATTAATGAACCCCAAGTGTGGTGGAATGAGTGTGTGTGTGTTTTTATGATTTTTGAAATTTTGGGTATATATACTTCACTCCATCCGATCAGTATTTCATCCAACCGATTCGGATTGAATTTTTGCAAAACTTCACTTTTTCTTCTTTCTTCAACACTTTAACACTTGCAAGAACAAATGAGAAATGTTTTGACTCCTTTTGTTATTCCAAAATACTTCTTTTTAAGTATTAAAAATACTCAACACACTTATTCTCCCAACTTGTTATTCACTCTATCTCTACAACTTCTTAAACAAAACTTAACTCCAAATTAAAACTTAATAAAACCAAGATAACCAAAAAGGTCTTAACTTAACTTAAACTTAAATGCAAACATTAAACTACTAAAAATGCATTAAAATAAATGAAACAAACAAACACTAGCACAAGCCTTGTGCTTTATTCTTCAACTTTTGTCTTCAACCTTCAAAGTATTCGTGCTTCAAGATGTCTTCACTTTGAAATTTGCCGGACAACTTTCAATTAGTCATTTGCGTTTTGAACTTCCTTGCAAAATTTCTTCCATCCGGACAAACTATATCAAACTTCACATGCCATTCTCCATCACCTTCTTCTTTCTTGTTAAACACTAGCTCCTTCGGGTCCCCATTCCAAATTCTTCAATTGAACCGGTAAAGATCCAAGAAAATCTGTCAATTTATTGAACACAAAAACATTCTTGAATGGGTTATAGAAAACCTCCATAGCTAAAGCTCTTTCCAACTCATCTTCAATACCAAAGTAACTAGGGACAACTGGCCCATATTTAGGCCTACCCTCTTCATCTCTACCAACTTCGAAACAACCTAAATGATTTTCTTCCTCATCTTCTTCATGCACTTCCTTCACAATCTTGCCTCTAGGTTTAGGATAATAGGTATGCTTCAAGATCCCATCACTAATAGTCATAGTACCTCTACCCATATCTATAATAGCTCCGCAAGTTCTCAAAAACGTTCTTCCTAACAACAATGGTAACTCCTTATCCTCCGGAATGTTAAGCACAAGAAAATCGGCTAAGAAAGCTTGATATCCTACTTGAACTCTAACATTCTTCACTTCTCCCATTGCTTTTGCTCTTGAATTATCAGCCATAGTAAGATTATATTGATTTGGTTGAGGATTACCAAGTCCTAATCTTTTGTACAACGGGTACGGCATCACATTCACACTTGCTCCTGTATCGGCCAATGCATACATCGCATCGGTTCCATTCACCTTAATTGGTAACACAAAATTTCCCGGATCGCTCTCTTTCTTAGGCAACCCATTTTCAACTATCCTTTCCCTTGCAAACTCATCAAAATTCTTATCCTCTAGCCTAGCTGTTGCCATCATAACCGCATCTAACTTCTTACGATAAGTCATGTAATTGTTCAACACTTCTATAACCGGCTTCTCTACCATATCATCATCTACATCAATTCTCATCTCTCCCAAAGCAAAATCAACCCTACATTTAGTTTTCACCATGAAATTTCTACCAAACATAACTTCCGGTTCACCCACATTTCCATATTCCAACACAACAAAATCAATCTTGAAAACATGACCATGAATATTAACATTCACATCTCTCACTATCTTCCTCCCATAATTTTCATAATCAAGCCTAACAAAGCCAAGCTTACTAAGCATATCTTCCGTAATATAATTTTCACCATATTCCATATTAAGCTGAGCATCCCAAGCCTTAATTCCTTCCACACCACATGGTGTAGCATACCTCATGAATGGTACATCAAACTCCTTAGGTGGTGCTTGTGTAAACACAACCACTCTTTTCTCCTTAGGTAAACAAACAATGCTTTCGCCAACTTCTTCTTTTCCTTCTAAACCAATCTTAGCTTCGTCCAAAATACTTTCCAACTTCTCCAAAGAATCACCTGAATCTCTCAACATCTCTTCCAAATTTCTCAAGTATTCCGAAACATTGCTTAAACTCTCCATTCTACTTAAGCACTAACTATAACATAACCACAAAACAAAAATCCAAACTATTAGCATGAGGGTTAGTTATAATCGAATCATATCAAAAATAAAGAACCAAAGCAAGCTAACAAACAACTTCAAACTATTAAAACATCAAAACAACTAAAAATTAAAAATCACAAAAACTATTACCGAGGCAACCATCCGATCGGTATCACATTCCATCCGATCGGATGGGTAAACTGCAAAAGACGAAATCTCACCAACCGAATCGGATGCGGGCGGCGTCCGATCGGTTAGATCGAAAAAATAACAATATATATATATATTATATATATATATATATATATATATATATATATATATATATATATATATATATATATATATATATATATATATATATATATATATATATATATATATATATATATATATATATGGACTAAACTAATGACACTTTTTAATTGGTTTTTTTTTTTTTTTTTTTTTATGAAGAAACTTAATAATTAAAATTTAGACTAGTTAATATAAACTAACAAATCTCTATCAAGCATTAAACTAAATTAAATGATTCTTAATCCTTAACTAATGACCATAAAAATAATTAAAAGCACATTTAATAAAACTATTAAACTACCAAGTATTAAACCAAAAATTAAACTAGATTAACTAAACATTTAATATATTAAAACTTTCTAATAACCTTAAATTAATTATACTAATTACTCTACTACTTAAATTTATTAAACATAGCATTGATGAGGCTTAAAAACTAAAAGATAACCAAAATAACTAAAACAAAAATACTTACCGAAACCACCAACCGATCGGATGGGAATCCATCCGATTCGGTTGGTCTGAACCAAACTTTTTTTTTTTTTTTTTTACTTTTTATTTAAAAAAAAAACTTATACTACTAAGCCCAACTACCAAGAAAATCTTAACAATTCCCCGGCAGCGGCGCAAAAAACTTGATGTGCGCGTCGTTGTGTTCAAGTTTTAAAATTTATAAACACGATTTATCAAATTCTCTATTCACACATACGAGCAAGTATACTCGTCCGTGGTAGTAAAGGTGGGTAAGTCGAGATCGTCCCAAGGGAATTGGGGTTTAGGTTTAGCAAATAAGTTTTAACAAAAAGGGTTGTCAATCCAATTTAAAGTAAATTAAAAAACAAGCAAAGTTCAATCAATAAAAAACAAATATACTTGTGTGTGATTCTATGAACAATTGTTTAGAGTAACCAACCAAGTTGGGTGTGACTTGTAATGATGCACAACTTAAAATGAATGATTCACAATCAATGGTTTTTATCATGAGAAATCATATCTAAGAATTCAATCTCCTAGTTAATTCCTTTCGGCCATGATTAACTATTACAATAATTCTATTAAGCTCTTTTGTTGTTTGAAAGCATTTCTTATCTTAAGAATTCCTACGAATCCTTTCGGCCTTTTTCGTGATGAAATCGTTTCCAAATCCATTTTAATGAGTAAAGATGGTGCTTGTCACACACCACAATCCATACTAATTCGTGCACTAACTTTTTGGAATAAAAACATAAAGAAAACTCCTTTCGGCCTTTGTAAGTCCTTAAAATTGTTTTTACCAACCAATTAAGCAAGATTAGATTGTATTTCAACAAACTCATAAAACAAGATATGTTTTCATGCATCACTATGATAAGATTACTCCAACAATTGCCACATCATTCACACACAAGTATAACTAAAATCACTCCATAACAATCATAATCAAACACAAGTAATTAACCAAACTTTCATTCATCATATAGTAAAAGTAAAAGTAGTTCATAATAATAACTCAACAAGAAATACCTAATCAAGGAATTACAAGAACTAGAATTGTGGAACTATAGCAATCCACACTCCTCCAATCGCCTATTATCACACGTAAACAACTCCACACACGGACACAACTCTTGAGACTCGAACTCAAGGCTTCCTGGACGTTTTCACAGCAACTACAAGCTTTCGGGCAATAATAATAAGGTGGTGTAAGCTTTTAGGTTATGTCACTTCCCCAAGAACTTCTCCCCTTTTGTAAATAAGCTAAGGGTTCCTTAAATAAGTGAGGAAACCCTTACTCTTCAAGTAAAAACGTCCCAAATGAGTTAATAGCCGAGAAATGATAAGCCATAATGATTATAAGACTTAAATTCTCATTTTAATGCAACTTTGTAACTCCAGTGTCAACCAACCGATCTGTATTTGGATCTTACCGATCGGTTGGCACTCTCGGTAACTCAAACTTCACCCCTCCGATTCGGATGCGGGCGCCATCCGATCGGATGGATGACTCTGCCATGCAACTTTTTATTTTTCTTATCTTTTCTCGTTACGTGCTTGATCCTTCGCTGTACCACTAATTCCTTTTATAGAACTTGATCTTCTCTTGATATATAAAGCATAGAAATCTTGAACTAATCAAATCCTTGAAGTATCACGTGGTTTCTTTCTTGTAATTCTCTATATGCGCATAATCTCTTCATTTCATCGTCATTTCATCAACTTTTCCTGCACTTGGCTATATTTACTTGCATACACACTTTTCCATCATTTAGCAACAAATACACGCAAATATAATCAAATATGATGCATAAAACCAACAATAACGCGCCTAAAAACATGTTAGATTTAAGCGTTATCAAATCCCACCTCAGTTTTTGTATAAATAGGGCCAATGTAAGCCTATGAAGGCAGTAGATTTTAATTTAAGTCGTTTCTTTCGTTAAGTCTTTAATTAGTTGTAATTCTTGTTTTCAGTATCATTTTAAGTCTGTTTCAAGCTCTTTTGTCTGTACTCAATCCACATTGTACTCCATTTTAATAGTTAATGAAAATCCAAGTTATTCACTTAATTCGAATTGTGCTAAGTTATTATTAAATAAGTTCACCACTGTCCCTAACCATTCCTATAAGCTTATAAAAGCTCTTCATAGCTTTTGGAAAGTTTATATTAGATAGAACCAGATTAGTTCAAAGAATACAAGAAAAGTCAATGAAAGTCAACTTGTGGTCCAATAAGCAGTTCTGGAAGGAATAAGCTGTATTGGATGAGCTTATTTGGGTTTTTAGCTTGTTGTTAACAAGCTGGGTGTGTTACTGATCTTTTAGTTCCATGTTCCATAGCCTGTCAGTTGTAAGCATTTTCCACATTTTCTCATATTTTAGCTTTTTACTGTGCTACTGCTTATTGTATGCTCATTAGTGTTTATTTATGCTTATTTGCTTATTTAAAGTCAATAAATGCTAGTTTGATAGATGATCTCAGTTACATCTCAGTTTTACTTAAAAAAGGTTAAAAAAAGCTATAAATAGCTAAAGTCCACTTCAGCTTATTAAGTGCTTATCTGCTATTATAAATCAGTTCATTAGGTTAAAATATAGGTAGCTTATCAGTATTGAATCAATTTCATAGCTTAATCTGGTCTGTTTCTTTGAAAAAGCTCAACAGAGCTTATTAAAGGGGTGTTTGGGTTAAGCCTGTTTTAGGGTCAAAATAGCTCAGTACTGTTCATTTGCTTGTGGACCAAGTTTGATTGAGCTTAACTAAGGGTAGTTAAGCTATTTTCAGTAGAGGTTAAGTGCTTTTGAAGCTTTTTGAGGTTTTGAGTTTGTGGGGTAAAACTTGGATGCTCAACTGCCATCATAAGCTCAGAATAAGCTGAGCTTATTTGAACTCCTATTTTGACATTTCTGAGTTCCCAATAGTGGTTAAAGCAAGGTTCCAAGAGTTGGTTAAGATTGATCAAGAATTGAAAGAGTTAGGGCCAAAAATTCCCTATTATGCATCAGTATAGACTGAGCAGAACAACATAATTAGCTGCTGATCTCAGCTTAATATTGGCTTAACCAATTAAGCTTAGTGCCTTGTATTCAGTTTACAAATAGCTTATAGTATAGGTTTTCAGTTTCTAATATGGGATTGCACTTTTGAGCTTATTAATTAGCTTGAATCAGGTTTGCAATTTCCCCCATTTCACTGATTCAAACCTGCATCAGATTTGCTTTTCATCAAGCATCTGATCTAGTGCATAATCAGAGTTCAATTGGGTTGTTAGAATTAGGGCTTTTTGTGTTTTAGTGTAGCCTGTGGTACTAGGAAGCTTTTGCCCCCATAAGTTTCCACTTATCAGCTTATTTGAAGTGCTTATTTTGATCTGCAAGTAGGGGTTTTTACTTTCATTTCTGCATAATTAGTGCTACTGCTCAACTGCTTATCTGCTTATTCTATGTGCTTATCTGGACTTTAATCAGTTTTTTATGCTTAAATAAGTTGTTTGAACTATTTCTGAGCTTGTGGTATTTTTTAGTGCTTATTACCAAACTGCTTATTAGCCCATTTGCTTATTAGGGTTTAGATAACTTCTGATATTATTTTTCCTAGATTAAGAATAATATTTTAGATTTACCTTAAATTTTTCAGATTTTTCCCTAGTCATTTCCTATTTTTAAATCATTTAAATAGTTCTTTTAGTTTTTAATTCATAATAAAAAATATAAAACTCAGAAAAATACAAATCTTTTTTCTAAAATTTTCTTTTATCATTTATAACTTAAGAAAAATAAATTACACTTGTAGGATTTATTTTTATAGATTTCACTTTTTAATCCCGTTTTTAGACTTTCCGTTTCATGTTTTTTATATAAATTGTGTTAATCTTAATTTTCTAGTGAGAATTTGTTTCTCATTATTTAATTAAAATTAAAATAAAAATACAAGCAAAATTCCATATTCCAAATCATCAGTCACTCTAATTCCAAACCTCTAAACGATTGTCCATTCACACCTCGTTGGGACACGACCCGGGTAATCACTTACCTGGTATCACACATATCACAAACGTGAGTTTTTGTAAGTTAGCCTTTTTCCTAAAAGGTTGATTTGTCTTTATTCACGTGTATCCGTCTGATATTATTTATATATACACTTTTCCACGGACCAAATTTTGGCGCCGCTGCCGGGGAGGTTGTGTTGCGACAATATTGTTTAAAGTTTAAACGATTAGTGACTTGAGATCCTTCTTTCAGAAGTTTCCACTTTCATAAACCATATAAAATACAAAAATATTTTTCTTTTCTTTTATATATATATATTATCATATAAAAAATAAAAACCCAAAAACATTTTCCGTTTTATTGATAAGTAAAAGATAAAAGCAAAATCAATATAATATTCCTCAACTTGGAGTATTATCATAATAAGTTCCCAAACATCAGATTAAAACTTGCCTTTGTGTCGCTTGCGAATTCGGCTCACCTTTGATTGATAAACAAACTCTAACGGAGGTTTTAGGAGGTTTGACATTAAATTGTCGAACCGAAAGGAGCGGGTTTTTAAGGAGCATTTATTGCCCACCTTTGCTCCTCCGCCACTCTGTGCGTTTTTCAGTCAGAGAGCTACCGTACGCTTGTTGATTTAATGTTTAAGTTCCTTGTGTTTTGCTTCGATCTTGATTTAATTGAATTATTTTATTTAGTGCATGCGCACTCATTCTTCTACGTCGACAAGTCCTTTACGTGAACTCGTAGATATTCCGAGAAGACGTAATCGTAGACGTGCTGCCCGAATAGTCGAACCCGAGATTCGTACTATTCTCATTGATAATATGGCAGACGATCGAACAATGGCGGAGATGCTCCAAGCACCCACCGAGGGTTACGGAGAATCGGAGATGCCATCGTTTTACCACCAATCGACTCTGATCATTTTGAATTAAAAACGCATTTGATTCAACTCGTGTCTACAAACCAATTCCACGGGTTTGAACGAGAAGATCCGTATGCACACATCCGTTGGTTCAACAAGTTAACCTCTACAATCAATTACAAGGATGTGCCGCAAAAAGTTGTCAAATTGATGCTATTTCCGTTTTCACTCGAAGGGGCAGCCGGGATTTGGCTGGAAAAAGAACCCCCTCGATCCATTGAAACTTGGGAAGATCTCGTACAGAAATTTGTCAATTATTTCTTTCCTCCTTCAAAGACGACTAATCTGAAAAATGAAATTTCTGGATTTCGTCAAGGTTTCGATGAAAACTTTAGAGAGGCATGGGATCGATTCAAAGATCTCCTAAGAAAATGCCCGCATCATGATTTCACGGAGTTACAACAGATCAATACGTTTTATAATGGGTTGAATGGAAACGAACAAGATTCTCTCAACGCTGCCGATGGTGGCAATATCTTGAATCGTCGACCTAAAGATGTGATTGAAATTTGCGAGAATAAGTCAAAAGTTCCTATTTCTAGAAACAAAGTGAATGTTCCTATCACTCCTGCTTCTTCATCCGGTAACTCATCAGAGCTAGTCGCTCTAACGGACGCAATTCGTTACATGATGAAGGAAGTGAAAGAAATTAAGAGTGAGATTCATAAACCTGAACATATCAAAGCCATAAACAAAGTGTGTGAAACTTGTGGTGGCCCGCATGCGTATTATGATTGTCAAGCAACCGATGCTTCTGTTTACCAAGCTTCCGTAGCTGCAGTAAACTACAATCAAAACCGACCGCATGCTGAAACTCATTACCGAGCACCAAATGCTATGGTACCACCTGGTTTTCCACCCGTGCCAAATCAAAATAATCAAAATCGCTTTGTTCAAAATCAAGGACAAAATTTCAACAATTCTCAGAATTTCAATCAGAACCGTAACAATTTCAACCAGCCTTATCAAGCTCCGAATCAACATGTTTATCAACAACCTCATCAAGCTCCTTTGACTAATGATTTCATGAAAATTACTGAGTCCAGCATGCGTTCAATGCAGACTCAAATCAATAATATGAAAGTCGAGTTGAGAAAGGAAATTGATACTACGATGTCTCGTCAAACAAATGAGTTGAAGAATATGATGGGCAGTTTCATGAATATGAACATGAACCAATCTTCTTCATCTTCCGGACGACTTTCGAGCAATACCATTCCTAATCCTAATGCTGAGTTGAAAGCCGTCACCACTCGTAGTGGTAAGACGCATAATGGACCCTCGACTCCTATGCCCCCTTCACCGAGGGAAGTGAATCGAGATGCCGAGGTGACAACGGACAAGGTGCATTTCTCAAGCCCACAAAGTACCGCACACGTCCAACCTCCAGATGTCCAAATTCAAGTTCCGGAACCCGATGTTCCAAAGACCAATCCTAAGCCTTCAATTCCATATCCTTCGAGGCTTAATGATCAGAAGCTTAAAGACAAAACGAATCAACAGATGGATAAATTCTTTAAAATCTTTAGTGATTTGCACTTTGACATAAGCTTCGCAGATGCTCTCATTCTTATGCCCAAATTTGCATCTACACTCAAAAGTTTGCTAAGCAACAAGGATAAGTTGTCTGAGATGGCAAAGACCCCACTAAACGAACAATGCTCGGCGGTGCTCCTCAAAAAGCTTCCCGAAAAGCTCGGAGACCCCGGCAAGTTTTTAATCCCTTGTGATTTCTTGGGGATGGTTCAGTGCTCAGCCTTGGCCGATCTTGGCGCAAGCATTAACCTTATGCTACTCTCAGTATGGGAGAAATTATCTCTTCCAGAGCTTACATCTACTTGCATGACACTCGAGCTAGCGGACCGTACTATAAAAGGTCCACTTGGAATAGCCGAGGATGTCGTTGTAAAAGTAGGAAAGTTCCATTTTCCTACTGATTTCGTTGTGGTAGACTTTGATGCCGATCCTCGAGTTCCACTCATACTGGGGAGAGCCTTCTTAAGAACAAGTCGTGCTAACATTGATGTATATGCCGAAGAATTAACCATTCGGGTTGATAATGAAGAAGTCACGTTTAACATTAATCAAGACTCTAAACCTCTAACCACCAAAGGCAACATTGCTATGGTTGATCAAAAATCTGATTCCGTAATTGCTTCCAAAAGAAGTGATTCGATACTTTCAAGATTCATGGTTAAGAGTCTTTCACAAAAACGTGCTGAGCTCAAAGCGATGCAAATTACTCCTGGTTCAAGCAAATGGTTTGAAAGTTGTAATGCAGAAGTTAAGAGCATTTTCGATTATGATGAACAAGAATCGGAGATTACATCGGAAGTGGTGAAAATTGCTAGCTCTAAGAGCAAACCACTTGTTCCACCTCCGGAATCGGTTTATCGTGTTGAAATTATTGATTCTGTGGATGAAACTTCTAAAAATCCCACTCCTTATTCTGCACCAGTCATTTTTGACTCTTCCCATCCTTTTCCTCCGCTTGAGGGAAGTGATATCTCTATGGAAGAGCCGAGGTTTTCTTGTTTGATGCTCCAATTTCGCTGGAAATTGTTGAGCCTGATTGTGATCCGGGGGGAGATGCTCCTTTGTTAGAAAAAATGGTGTTTGATGAACCATTATTTTCCTTCCCCCCGAAGGATGTTGTTGTTAAAGATAAGCCGTTAGATCCTCTGGAGCTCAAGCTCGAGGATTTTGTTCCCGAATATGAGCATTTTATCTTTGATACAGCTGAAGAGAGTAGTGGTAATCCCACTTCTCATTCTGATGTTTCTCTCCCGGCTTATGAAGCCTTTTGCTTTGATATCGATCATTCGGAAGAAGTGGGAAGTGGCAGTACCACTTCTCATTCTCAGATCTCTCTTCCCGAGTATGATGCATTTCATTTTGATATGAATGATCTTTATCATGAGGAGTTCTCCAGTGAACTCTCTCATATTATATCTCCTCCGGAATATGATCATTTCTATTTTGATCCTGAGGAGGATTCTAGTGTGCGTAATCGTAAGAATGTGCTTATTGATAAAATCATCCCAACCCTCCCTCCCGTTGAAGACAAATTTGCCTTTGATGATGAAGAGTTCTTCCTGATAATCATCATGATATTTCTCCTCTTCATCACATATGGTGTGATTTCTCTTTCCCTTTTCTCCTATGGGAATGAGGACACTATCTTTGACCCCGGTATTATCCCTTATAGTTTCTACTGTTAAAATACCATGGGTATCTCATCGGTGTGGAACTTTCTTATGTTCAAATGTTAAATCAAAACACATTTAATGAAAGTCCGATGGAGATTGTTTCTTCCACTTGCTTCCCCATGAACCAATGAATTCGGGGTCGAGTTAAGCTAGTGACTCGGTTAACAAAAACATTAGCATTTCATGGGTAAACGCCCATGTTTCTGTCTTCTCTCTTATTTATAATACTAAGTGTGGGGGAATCCCACTGTGCTGTGCATTTTGTGTTGTTTGCTCTGATTTTCAGGTTTCCCTTGGATTGTGATGATTGCCGCGCCTGTTTTCAATCCAGCCGCCCAATATCCTATCCTTTTGCTAACGATTATCTAGGGATATCTTTTTAATCCTGTTTGTGAAAATAGAGATTTCTTTCACACACTTGGTTATTAGTCTTACCTTTTTACGTTCTAAGTCTATGCATAATAGCCGGTACTTTGAATATTGAGGGCAATATTCAATTCTAAGTGTGGGGGGGAATTCTCTCGAATTTTGTCACATTGTACCTTCTAGTGCCCTAGTACCCCCGTTTTGCCCAAAATTTTAAATTTTTTTCGTTTTTAACTAAGAAATTGCAATAAAAAAGAAGAAGTGTTTAGTCTTGATTAGGTTAGAACAAAGGGAATCCCGACTCTGCCAGAGTATTGATCTGCCTGCTTCCTTAACGATTAGACTAAGGTTTTACGATATGTGCAAATGAAAATGCTAAGCGTAGAATAGTTGGTTTTCTTTAGAGCTTATATAAGTAATCTATGGCTTTTCCTCCCAGGAGATAACTAATCTGACTTAATTAGTGCTTATTTTTCAAACGTTTGAACACACAAAATCATTTTTCTTTACGATTTTGAAAAATACTAGTTCAAAGCTTTATTTAAACTTCAGAACAAGCATATGTCATAATAATGTAAAAGTTAAGTAATAAATATATGTGCTAAAAAGCTAAGGTTCAAGATCGGCCCTTGGATCCTTATTTCCGGAAGGCGTTTAGGTCTTGGCTACCCTCTTACACCGGCCCTTGGACCCTTAATTCTGAAAGGCGTTAAGGTCTTGGAACTCTCCGTTGTAACGGCCCTTGGATCCTTTATTCCAGGAAGGTTTAAGGTCTTGGTTCCCGTGAAACTCCGTTAGTTTATATTGCCCAAAGTTAAGTTTAAAAAAAAATAAAAAATGATGAAATGAAAATGATGAAAAAGAATGAAAAAAAAGAGAAAATAAAAATAAAATAAAATGGAATGATATTGCAAAATGCAAAAAATTTTGAAGCTTGCTTGTTGTGAATTTTAAATCTATCTTTCAGCTAGTATTAGTCAAAGTTTTATAAAAACGTCGATTTTTGTTATCAAAATTTTGAATATAAGCACAGTCGCCTAAACTTGATAAATGTGGGAGTGAAAAGTTAAGTTTCGGCTTACATAGATTATTGATATAAGTAGTGTTAGCATTTTACAAAAGCATTTGCACATTGAGTTTAAGCTTAGTTGGGAGTATAAAAAAGAGGATGACGATTTTAATTCCCTGGAGACACCCAGTTTGTGTGAATCCTGTTCCGTGATACCATTTTTGGAAATCAAGCGTGTTATATATTTTGTTCTAAGTTTAAATTTCTGGCATTATATAGAAAATCAAAACGGGGTATACTTGGTATTCTTTTGATCCTTTCATTACTTCATATGATCGGATTGCTAGGGACTAGCAATAGCTTAGTGTGTGGGATTTATGAGTGTGTAAATACTCATCATTTTATACCCATAAAAGACACTAAAATGACCTAAAACACCCATATTATATTGCAAATATCCTTGGTTTGTGTTTTATGTGTTTCAGGTACTGAAGGATTGAAAACGGAACAAAAACGAGCATTTTTTGATCGACTCGACAATAATTGTGCATTTGATCAAGTGAAGACGAAAGTCAAAGTCAACCCCCAAAATGCCAAAATGACACAAATGGTCCTTGGAAACAGTTTTGATTTTTGGCAGCTTTAGTCCTTGGATTTTCAGGATATTACAACTTTGGTCCCTAAGATTTAACTAAAATCCAATTCCCAATCCTAAAACTAAACCCAGCTACAAACTCCAAGCCCAAAACAATTAACCAAAGCCCAATCATAAACCCGATCCAACCCACCTTAGCTAAAACCACGTTTGACCCTTGGTCAAACCTTTCTTCAAAACCATCAAACCCGCCAAACCATACCAGAAACCACCACCATCCACCGCCCTTATCCTGACACATCCACCCCCTCCTCCTATCCCACTTCACCTAACAAGCCAAGATACATTAAATGCTTCTTCCTTATCACACTCCATCAGTTCAGAACCAAGACTTTTACCACTTTATCTTTTTCCCGCCAAAATGAGTTTGGACGACTAAGATGAATTGAAGGCTATCCAAGGGCTCAGAATGGTTCAGAAGAAGATAAGAGATAAATCCCACCTCAGTTTTTGTATAAATAGGGCCAATGTAAGCCTATGAAGGCAGTAGATTTTAATTTAAGTCGTTTCTTTTGTTAAGTCTTTAATTAGTTGTAATTCTTGTTTTCAGTATCATTTTAAGTCTGTTTCAAGCTCTTTTGTCTGTACTCAATCCACATTGTACTCCATTTTAATAGTTAATGAAAATCCAAGTTAGTCACTTAATTCGAATTGTGCTAAGTTATTATTAAATAAGTTCACCACTGTCCCTAACCATTCCTATAAGCTTATAAAATCTCTTCATAGCTTTTGGTAAGTTTATATTAGATAGAACCAGATTAGTTCAAAGAATACAAGAAAAGTCAATGAAAGTCAACTTGTGGTCCAATGAGCAGTTCTGGAAGGAATAAGCTGTATTGGATGAGCTTATTTGGGTTTTTAGCTTGTTGTTAACAAGCTGGGTGTGTTACTGATCTTTTAGTTCCATGTTCCATAGCCTGTCAGTTGTAAGCATTTTCCACATTTTCTCATATTTTAGCTTTTTACTGTGCTACTGCTTATTGTATGCTCATTAGTGTTTATTTATGCTTATTTGCTTATTTAAAGTCAATAAATGCTAGTTTGATAGATGATCTCAGTTAAATCTCAGTTTTACTTAAAAAAGGTTAAAAAAAGCTATAAATAGCTAAAGTCCACTTCAGCTTATTAAGTGCTTATCTGCTATTATAAATCAGTTCATTAGGTTAAAATATAGGTAGCTTATCAGTATTGAATCAATTTCATAGCTTAATCTGGTCTGTTTCTTTGAAAAAGGTCAACAGAGCTTATTAAAGGGGTGTTTGGGTTAAGCCTGTTTTAGGGTCAAAATAGCTCAGTACTGTTCATTTGCTTGTGGACCAAGTTTGATTGAGCTTAACTAAGGGTAGTTAAGCTATTTTCAGTAGAGGTTAAGTGCTTTTGAAGCTTTTTGAGGTTTTGAGTTTGTGGGGTAAAACTTGGATGCTCAACTGCCATCATAAGCTCAGAATAAGCTGAGCTTATTTGAACTCCTATTTTGACATTTCTGAGTTCCCAATAGTGGTTAAAGCAAGGTTCCAAGAGTTGGTTAAGATTGATCAAGAATTGAAAGAGTTAGGGCCAAAAATTCCCTATTCTGCATCAGTATAGACTAAGCAGAACAACATAATTAGCTGTTGATCTCAGCTTAATATTGGCTTAACCAATTAAGCTTGGTGCCTTGTATTCAGTTTACAAATAGCTTATAGTATAGGTTTTCAGTTTCTAATCTGGGATTGCACTTTTGAGCTTATTAATTAGCTTGAATCAGGTCTGCAATTTCCCCCATTTCACTGATTCAAACCTGCATCAAATTTGCTTTTCATCAAGCATCGGATCTAGTGCTTAATCAGAGTTCAATTGGGTTGTTAGAATTAGGGCTTTTTGTGTTTTAGTGTAGCCTGTGGTACTAGGAAGCTTTTGCCCCCATAAGTTTCCACTTATAAGCTTATTTGAAGTGCTTATTTTGATCTGCAAGTAGGGGTTTTTACTGTCATTTCTGCATAATTAGTGCTACTGCTCAACTGCTTATCTGCTTATCCCATGTGCTTATCGGGACTTTAATCAGTTTTTTTATGCTTAAATAAGTTGTTTGAACTATTTCTGAGCTTGTGGTATTTTTTAGTGCTTAAGTGCTTATTTTAGTGCTTATTTCCAAACTGCTTATTAGCCCATTTGCTTATTAGTGTTTAGATAACTTCTGATATTATTTTTCCTAGATTAAGAATAATATTTTAGATTTACCTTAAATTTTTCAGATTTTTCCCTAGTCATTTCCTATTTTTAAATCATTTAAATAGTTCTTTTAGTTTTTAATTCATAATAAAAAATATAAAACTCAGAAAAATATAAATCTTTTTTCTAAAATTTTCTTTTATCATTTATAACTTAAGAAAAATAAATTACACTTGTAGGATTTATTTTTATAGATTTCACTTTTTAATCCCGTTTTTAGACTTTTCGTTTCACGTTTTTTATATAAATTGTGTTAATCTTAATTTTCTAGTGAGAATTTGTTTCTTATTATTTAATTAAAATAAAAATACAAGCAAAATTCCATATTCCAAATCATCAGTCACTCTAATTCCAAACCTCTAAACGATTGTCCATTCACACCTCGTTGGGACACGACCCGGGTAATCACTTACCTAGTATCACACATATCACAAACGTGAGTTTTTGCAAGTTAGCCTTTTTCCTAAAATGTTGATTTGTCTTTATTCACGTGTATTCGTCTGATATTATTTATATATACACTTTTCCACGGATCAATACTTGAAATTGGATTAGGAGTCATTAACACTCAAGATTTTTAACGCTTGGCGCCAAAACATTGAAGTCGCCAAACACCCCAATTCCACTACTTTTGAAAATTTTCACGAAACTAGGATCATGAAACATTTTTCGTGCATTATTGATACAAACTAAAAACGTTTTCCCATGCATACATGATCTCACGTATATTGATCGAATTACATAACTTATATGTATTTTTCGACATATTCGTTTGAGCAAAAGTAAAGTTAGGAGCTTTTAGATGAACTCAAATAAGTACATTTTATTACTATCATTTATCCTATTAATTTGACTTGTTTTATTATATTATGTATGAGGATTGATACTTAATCGTTTACTTTTGTAATTCTTAGGTAAAAACAAGCATTTGGTGAAACTTGGCGATTTTGGACTAATTATGGAGCAAAACATGCAAGAAGTTAAGAGTCTAACGAAATGTACAAGATCAAGACTATTCTGCTCCAGATGCGCCGCATCTCACTTATGACATGCGCCGCATCACTATCAATATATCACCAGATACGATCCAAGATACAAGAGGACATGCGCCGCATCTATAAATGGAGTTACGCCGCATCTTCTGGCGGTGTACGAATATTCCTGAATATTATAATCTTGGACCCCACGCGAAGTAAGTAAATGCGCCGCATCTACTTACTAGATGCGCCGCATCTTACCCTCAGACAGAAACTATAAATACCCCAAGACCAGACGAATTTCGGGTGACATATATTATATCCGAAGACCGAAGACCAGAAACCTAGGACGAATTCAGTCAAGGCAGCAGCACAAGACACACCCAAATCAAAGATACAAGAGCTGTAAGAAGGTGCTGCATGTGTTTAATTCATTAAGTAGTTTTGTTTTATTTTTGTTAGTAAACTTTAATTCATCAAGATTGGTGGCTTGTGTAATGTGACAACGGAAAGATTGCACTCCCTTAAAACTGCTTTCTCATTAATTAAAGTTTATATGTTGATGTCTTTGGTGACTTTTATTAGTGCATTGATAACCTCTGTGTCTAGCTGAGCGTTGATCGGGTCGCCATGCCTCTGCCCTCGCCTGTTTATTAGATCGCCTATGCATTCTATGGTCTGTAGAAAAGTAGGAGAAAGATAAACGGGATAGTCATAAGTAATCATTAAGGGTTTACTCGCCGATAAGATTAAAAACAACGAGAAAGGACTTAATCTCGGTGCGTTGCATCGAACTATACACTTCATATAACACTAGCAATAAAACAAGTGACAAACTACTTATCATAAGGACAGCCCTCTTATTGTCTCGAGTATTTATCTGTGTACGTGTGTGCTACTTGCTGATTCGTGCCTATTGGTTTAGTTTATTATTTAATTGCAACCAAATCGTGCCAGTCTCTCAGGCTGAACCCCCCTTGCGTTAGAATAGGTTGTATAGCTAACTTAATATATTAAAATACTGATTAGAATAACTAGATAATACGTTTCACTCTTAGTGATCGACACTCTACTTACCATTATATTCATACTGACCAGGTACACTGCTCGTTAAGTGTGTGTGTTATTGATAAGTCGGCTAAATATAAATTTAAAACTTGAGTAGGCATTAAAACTGCTAAACCGCAACGACACACGCTACGCATCAGGAGCGTTTAGGTAACCTCATTATTTTTAATTTTAGAGTCGAGATTACCGCACCTCCACATGGTTTGCATATAGGCACACACTAGGCACGTGTTCATCGACAATGGAACACAAAAATGAACATATATACTTATTTATTTTTGTAATTTTCTTATAGGGAACAATGCCTCGTAATGACTACCAAGATACTAAGTCCTATATCCCTATATTAACCGATGATCCAAACATCCCCCTCGACCTTAAAACCCACTACCAAAAAGTCCAACATCGATACATTCACGAAGGTCGTGTTGTCGATGCTTACTTCGCTCCATTGGATGGCATCAATGTATGCTTTCCAACCATCGACTTTGATTTTTTATACAAAATAAATGATCAGGTTTGTCCTCGTTTCATTCTTGACTTCTACAGTCGTGTTCGCACCTTCAATGACATTGAAGGCAATGTCTTTGTAGACTTTTGGATTCAATATGAACATATCATATTGACCACTCCCGAGTTCGGTGATATTCTCGGTGTCCCCTCTGTAGGACAATGTGCCTACACGGAAGATCATTCTCTAGAGTCTCTTGTCTACAACCTTGAAAACGGAGGTCCTTACTTGACCAAAATCCCTGATTCACAATCAATCAAACAACACGTCCAAACCTGTGACAAATGGTAATTTTCACATTGTTAATTAATATTAAATGGTTATTTATTATTTTTAAGCTGAGCATTTCTATGCGCGTTTGCAAGTTTCTGAGTATTTTTGAGCATTTTTGGGAGCTGACCCACATACTGTAGCTTACAGTCACTGCAGAAAAAGTATATTTTTGTCAGTAAGCATAAATTATTCTATTTCTGATAGTTACTGACAAGTTTCGTAATTTACTGAGAGCTTTATCACATTATTCTGAAAAGCAACCGCACACGCGTACCGACAGCACGGTACACATAGTAACAGTCAAATAAATATATTTTTGAGTCAGTAATAATATTTTATTTCATTTCTGACAAAAACATGGATAAAAACTTTATTTTACGTATACGTGTCCAAAAAGGTCAAACCGGGACTTTACGGTCACGTTTAAGCTTAAACCGACACACGATACACCAACGAGGAGTGAAAATAAATTACCCCCTCCCCTTGCTTGTCCATATCCGGCCTTAGGTAATGCCTCCCCACTATGTGCCAAAAATTTACCCACTAACTAATATAATCTTATAAATATTAGCCTATTTACTCTAAATGACATCAAAACAAATTCACTTATCCATTTAAGCCTCACCAACATTCCTTGATCATTTCCTTCATCAATATACACGGCCAACTATAATTCTCCAAGATCCATCATTTTTCTTTGAAGTTCAAGTAAATTAGAGTGTATATTCAAGAGTTTCGGGTTATTTGGAACAGGGTTTGGGTAAATTTGGTGAAGTTTGGGTTGTTCTTGGTCTTTCTACCTCACGTTAACATCAAAGCTTTGTAAGGAATCATCACAACTTTTCAAATCTTGTTAAATTCATGTACATTTGATGTCTAATGATGTTAAAAATTGTTAAAAGTATATATTTTGTTAAAATGAAAAAAGCTAGGGCTTGTTATGTGATGAATAGTGCTCGTCCTAGATGGAGATTTTGAACAAATTAGAGTATTTCTTGCTTGTGTGGTAAATCTTGATGTATATGGTGCTAGTTTGATGATACAAACATGATTAATGTTAATTTCGTGAGATTAAGGCAATATATACACTTTTATGGCTATATGTATAAATCGGCTAGGATAAAAATTATAAAACCGGTTTTGAAAAACATAAAATTTTGGCTCAAGTGGTGAAATGGTGGAATTAATGCTTAAAAGTTTATTTTGAATAGCTTATTGAATAAGCCATAATTAGATGAGTTTAGCTTGTAAAAATGTGAAAATGGGTCGAATGGAGTTTATGGGTCGAACATAATATAATTTGGTCATGTTTGACTTTTTGACTTAATAACTTATTTAGAAGAGCTTAATTGATATAATTAAAATACGTTACGTAACCAATATTTACTAATTATCAAAAATGGGCTAAATATAATTTTGGGCTAAAAATGTTGTACAAGGGCAGTTGGGCCGACCCCAACATGAAAATGACCTCCTTTGACTTTTTGACCAAACGGATTAATGAATGTGTTAAATGATTTTTAGAAACGTGTCGATATACATAATTTAACTAAAAAGGGATTTGGGCTAAAATTAATGAATTTGAGCTTATGGGCTTTCGGTGGCAGTTGGGCCAAGCCCAACCCAACTAGTCACAATTGACTTCTTTTGACCAAATTTAGTGGCAAATGTGTTAAAATTATTTTTAACGATATATACATCGTAAATTAAAAAGGCTAGGTGGTTTTGGACTAAATATGAACCATTGGGCTTATTTAATAAATTTCGGCCCAATGAGTATGTCGGATGACAAAAATGACTTTTGAAATAATTTTCGACTCACTATGAATATTATTAATTAACGATACGACATATATACTTAAAACTAGTTTGGACTTGTTTTGAGACGCGTTAGTCTCCAAAAGGGTGAAAAATGACATTCTAACCAAATTTTTATAAATGTTGACTTTTGAAAGCATAGTGACTAAATATTGACTTTGTGTCGAAATCTTTATTAATAATTAAACGTAACGATAACGATAATTATAACGATAAAAATACTTACAACGACCAATATATACATTACGAACCAATTTTGCAAATATAGTTAACAATGCAATTATTTGAGAAATTTCAACGCATGAGAAAATGGAAAGGATTGAATAAACGAACGGGTCATGCCCAAATTTTCTAAAATTCTAACACTTTGAGTATTTTTGGTAAAAATACTTAACTTGTTTAAATTTTATAAATACTTAACAATTTTTCTAAATGTCTTATAATCAAAATCATATTATAAGTAATAAACAATATTTATAATATAATATTCCCCTACTAACACTTATTTTATTTATTATTTCTCAAAACTTATTTAATTAATTATAACCCTAATTAATTAAATATAACATTCAATATTATTCAACTTAACATATATTATATATATATATATATATATATATATATTATATATAATATATATATATATATATATATGTATTACTTGCGCATTTAACGATGAATACTAGCACGGATGTTCCGTCACGTGTTCCCACCGTACACATTCACCATGAGCCACCACAAGAGTAACGTACGATAAATCATTTTGAAATATACTTTAACAAAAACAACAGCAAGCAAGAAATACACGAGCACTGTTCACGCGTAAACTTTTCAGATAAAGTCAAGACATATAAGTCATGAATATTTCGCTAAGACTTACCGTACTAGTTTAGGTTGCGTGTCGGCGCGGTTGCACTATTTTGTTGATTAGCAGATTGCTGTTGTTTTTAAGGTGAATTTATAGCCCCATATTTTTATACGATTTATTTTATAAGCTTGGGGTGAGAAACATGCAAAACTGTTTTCATGGACCAAAAATGGATTTTGTTTTTATACACACTTGTATGCAGAAACCTAAGTTTTGCTGAATCCCATTACGCCCACTATCATTAACCGTTAATTCCTGTCTAGGAAGCCGTTTGATATAAATAGATCTATTGGGGATGACACCCCCATTCGGTTGGCTCGGCACAGTCAAGGCGAACGTATACCATATGAAAATAGGCCGAGTGTCTGGGGATTAACACTCGCGGGCACCCCTTTCTAGCTAATGCCAGCTTGGCATGCTGCGATGTCATAGTTCGGTTAGATGAGGCTTAGTGTTTGCATAGCAGGATAGTGTGTTATTGCTGAATTGTTGCTGAATATTGCTATGGTCCATATGTGTTATATATTTCTAAACCTATGAACTCACCAGCGTTAGCTGACTTTTAGCATGTTTTTCTCAGGAAACTGAGGTGTGTTAGCTGAAGGCAGGGCATGGCGATGGTCATAATAAATGTTGGAAATGTTTTTAGTATTGCGTTAACTCTGAAATTTGGACCGCTTTGTTTAATGGGCTACATTTTTATTTGAAATGGGTTTTATGTAAGACAACATGACTTTTAACAAGTAATGTATTTTAAAACGGATTTTCAATCCGTTCTCTATATCTTGTGTTGTGATTATCGATTTAGTAGCACCCAAAGTGTATGCTTCCGCAATATTATGATTTTGGGGGTGTTACAGATTGGTATTCAGAGCCTATGTTATAGAGAACTAGGTTTATAAAAACCTTAAACTATAACCGATTTTTGGAAAACTTTTCCTTATGACCGCCAGATGCCTGCCAGTTTAGCTTGCTATGATTTGAGCATTATTTGCTTTATTTGATTAAGTGTTATGATGTGCTATTTGAGTATTTTATTAAGCATATATGATATAAGTATTTTCTATATACTTACACGTGTCGCACCATATTTGTCACAGACTATGTCTCTCCCTACCGGTACCTCATCAGGTGTACACTCCGAGGTAGCTGCTGCTGGACTCACTTCTCCGATGTGACAACCAGTTCCATTTGCGGATGACCCGTTGATGGAGGTTGTCCGAGCTGCCGCTAAGCCACCCATTCCAACTCAGCATGTACACACCACTCCAGTGTCTACCTCACCATATTTACCAAGATACACCAGAGAACACCGCTCATCCCCAGCCCAGCTATACACTTTCACCCAGCATGTTCAGGATACCCCACCTATCAGACGTCGGGCCTCGTATAGGCGAGTCCGTGGACGTCGCCTCCAGTTATCATCTGTGTTGTCTTCATCTCTCAGTAAGACCCGCTATGGCTACATGGGTACCCCTACTGAATCACCATCTCAGTCACCCATATCATCTCCAGACCATTCCCCACCTAGCCAGAGACTTATGAGATCGGTTGAGACTTATTCAGAGGAGGATGAGGATCCAGTGGAGGATCCAGAGCAGGTTCAGGATGAGCCTACTCCAGCTGTGACTGCACCTACGGAGCACACTCCTATTTGTGCAGATGATGACAGGGACAGAGATGCCCCTATGGATTTGGATCAGGTTATGATGCCGCGGGATGGTAAGGGCATCATGGAGGATGTTCAGGGTATATTTGAGGTTGGACAGAGTTCCAGGGATGCACAGATTTAGGATGTGAGTGACAGTCAGTGGATGGATATTGCTTGTGATGTTAGCACGGGTGTACGTGCAGCTAGCCCAGAGTATACACCGTCATCTCCTTCGTTTATGCCTCCATCTCCGATGCCTACTCCACTTCCATCACCAGTGGTTTCTCCACTTAAAGAGCTCGAGGAACCCACTGAGATGGAGCAGGTGTGGATTCAGCTGGCGAATCAGGCCAGTTTACTTGATGTGCACTCAGACCAGATCGGGAGGTTGGAGCAGTCCGACCGTATTAAGAGTGTGGAGAGGAGGATTGGGACTGTTGATAGGGCAGCTTGTGTGTTATTTGAGGAGATGTACTCTGATCGGCGGGTGATAATTGGATTGAGAGCTAGATTGGATGCTTTGGAGAGATTTCATGGTAGAAAGCTTAGGAATTTGGATTTCAGGGCTATTGGCTTAGGCAGAGGCCAGAGCAGGATGCAGGGAATGTTGAGAAGGGCAAGAGGTGTTGATCATACTTAGTGGCAGAGGATTATGACTGCAGAGTACACTATTGAAGCAGTGATTGCACAGAATCAGGAGTTGAGAGATCGTATAGGCCGGTTGGAGACTACCATTGGAGGGATGGCCCTAGCATTTGAGCAGTTACGCCTAGATAGTGACCGAGCTTAGAGTAGTTGTAGTGGATGATGTATTCATTAGGATGACTAGTATTTTTGTAGTATTCCAGAACTAACTATTAACCAAGCTTGTAATTTTGTGAACCTTCATCTTTTCGATATATATACAACAAGCTTAGTTTTTCTATCCGACTGTTCGTTTTTCCTCTGTGGTTGACCTTATTCTTACATTCTGTTTGCACTACCCATATATTTATATGATTCTTTCCTTCCATAAACAAAAATCTCATTTATCGCCATCTTTTTGTGATGCAGATAAATGGCACCTAAATAAAAGTCAACCAGAGTCACACGAGGACAAACCGCCAACACACCCACCCTAACAAGGTCAGTAAGGGGAAGGACTGCTGAGAATGTCGCCCCGACAAGAGCCCCATAGGGCCAAGTTGCTGAGAACGCCACCCCAACCAGGGCCGCGGCAAATACCCCAGTGGTGAATCAAGCAACTCTGGATCAGCTTGTTGCTGATCGTGTGGCCGTCGCTCTCGCAGCTGCAAACAATTCGACCACCAACACCGGAACGTCTAGGCCAGTGACCAATAGCCGTGGTTGTACTTACTCTGAGTTCCGAAAGATCATGGTTGGAGGATTTGGAGGAACAGAGGGAGCCGTTGGCTTGACTAGATGGATTGAGAAGCTAGAAACCGTGTTTCGCATAAGTGGTTGTAACGATGACGACAGGGTCATGTATGCATCTTTCACTTTTATGGATGCCGCTTTTACCTGGTGGAACAACTACATGAAATCTGCTAACATGGATGTTGCTTATGCCATGCCGTGAGAAGACTTTAAGGAACTAGTGATTAGGAAATATTGCCCACGAAACGAGGTCAAGAAATTGGAGACAGAGTTTTGGAATTTGAAGGTGCAAAACAACAATATGGCTGCTTACAACCAGAGATTTCAGGAGTTGGCTTTGCTATGTCCTGAAATAGTTCAGACTGAGGTAAGATTGATTGAGAGGTATATCGGTGGTTTATTGAAGTCCATAAGAGGTGATGTGACTACCTCGAGGCTGCAGATCTTCATGAGACGATGGAGATAGCAAACAAGTTGATGGATCAGGAACTGGAGGATGTTCCAGAAAAGAGTACTGACCACAAAAGGAAGTGGGAAGATCACTCTAAGGGTAGTAACAGCAGCTCTCAGAACAAAAAGCAAAATGTAGCCAAGGCTTATGCAGCTGGTTCAAGTGATAAGAAGGGTTATGACAAGAACGCACCTTTTTGTAACCGCTGCAAGCTACATCACAAGGGACAGTGCATAGTAAAATGTAACAACTGCCAGAGAATAGGACACTTGGCAAGGAATTGTAGGGCAAGACCCCTAGCCACTGCTCAAGCAGCACCACCCCACAACCGTAGGGCGGAAGTCACCTGCTTTGGGTGCGGTGAAAAGGGTCATTAAAGAAATGAATGCAACAAGCCCCGAAACCAAGGAAATGATGGTGGACCAGGCAACCAAGTAGCAGTGGTCAATAATGGAAACCAGGGCAATGGTGGAGGAGCCCATGGAAGGGTTTATGCTGTGGGCAGAAGGGAAGCCCAGGACGACCCGAACGTGGTGACGGGTACGTTTCTCTTAAATAATCGTTATGCTTCAGTACTATTTGATACGGGAGCAGATAGAAGTTTTGTGTCGACTGCTTTTAGTTCTCTAATTGACATAGCCCTAACCACCTTAGATAATGTCTTCGACGTAGAATTAGCAAACGGAAACCTAGAAAGAGTAGGTACCATTATAAGGGGTTGCACTCTAAACTTATTAAACCGCCCATTCAATATTGACCTTATGCCAGTAGAGTTGGGTAGTTTTGACGTCATCATAGGGATGGATTGGCTATCGAAATATCATGCCGTCATCGTCTGTGATGAGAAGATCGTTAGAGTACCCTATGGGAACGAAGTTCTGATGATTGAAGGAGATCGGAGCGATCGTGCGCGTTCGTCAAGATTGAGCATCATCTCGTGTACGAAGGTGCAGAAGTACATTGAGAAAGGATGCCACCTCTTTTTAGCTCATGTTACTGAAAAGAAAAAAAAGGAGCCCGGAGAGAAAAGGTTGGAAGATGTGCCAATCGTGAGGGATTTCCCGAAAGTTTTTTTTCTTTCCAGAAGACCTACCTGGACTCCCACCGACCAGAAAAATCGAATTTCAAATCGATTTAGTGCCAGGAGCCGCGCTTGTAGCGCGAGCACCCTATCGGTTAGCACCTACGGAGTTACAGGAGTTGTATGATCAGTTAGCTGAACTGTCTGGAAAAGGTTTTATCAGACCGAGTTCTTCGCCTTGGGGAGCTCCTGTCTTGTTTGTTAAGAAAAAGGATGGATCCTTCAGGATGTGTATCGACTATCGGGAGCTGAATAAGCTAACCATTAAGAATAGGTACCCACTCCCAAGAATCGATGATTTATTTGATCAGTTGCAAGGTTCATCAGTTTACTCTAAGATAGACCTGATATCGGGTTATCACCAACTTCGAGTCCGGGAAAAGGATATCCCGAAGACCGCATTCCGAACCCGATACGGCCATTACGAATTCCAAGTTATGCCTTTCGGCTTGACAAATGCACCAGCTGTATTCATGGACCTCATGAATCGAGTGTGTAAGCCGTATTTGGATAAATTCGTAATAGTATTCATTGATGATATCCTAATATATTCCAAGAATGAGAAAGAGCATGAGGAGCATCTCAAGCTAATTCTGGAATTATTGAAAAAGGAGGAGTTATACGCTAAGTTTTCGAAGTGTGAATTCTGGATATCGACTGTGCAGTTTCTTGGCCACGTAATAGATAGACAGGGGATTTACGTGGACCCCGCCAAGATTGAGGCAATCAAGGATTGGGCAACGCCCACAACGTCTACTGAAATATGACAATTTTTAGGACTTGCCGGCTATTACCGAAGGTTTATTGAAGGTTTTTCTAAGATAGCTAAGCCGTTGACAAAACTGACACAAAAGAATGTGAAATACGACTGGGGAGATAAGGAGGAAGAAGTTTTTCAACTCCTTAAGGAAAGATTGTGTAGTGCACCTATTTTGGCTCTCCTCGAGGGTAGTGAAGATTTTGTTGTGTATTGTGACGCATCACACAAGGGTTTGGGAGCCGTGCTGATGCAGAGAGAGAAGGTGATAGCATACGCTTCTAGACAGCTAAAAACCCATGAGAGAAACTACAAAACCCATGACCTAGAGTTAGGATTGTTTGCGCTGAGAATTTGGAGGCACTATCTTTATGGTACTAAGTGCGTGGTATATACTGACCACAAGAGTATACAGCATATCTTGAACCAGAAGGAGCTGAACATGAGATAGCGCCGATGGTTGGAGTTGCTTAGCGACTATGATTGTGAGATCCGTTACCACCCAGTCAAGGCAAATGTAGTTGCCGACGCCCTTAGCATAAAGGAGCGGATCAAACCCCTCAGAGTCAGATCGTTAGGGATGACTATCAGTTCGCCACTTCCAGCGAAATTTCTTGAGGCTCAGGGTGAGGCGCTCAAGGATGAAAACCGACCGCGTGAGAAAATTTACGGAATGCCAGAAAGTGAGAATGGCTTCGAAAAAAGATCCGTTGGAGTTTTGTGCTATGGGGACAGGTGTTGGATCCCGTTATATGCAGGAATTCGTGATTTAATCATGCACGAATCCCACAAGTCCAAGTACTCCATCCACCCAGGATCTGACATGATGTACTTAGATTTGAAGAAGCTGTATTGGTGGCCAAACATAATGGCCGATATAGCTGAGTACGTCAGTAAGTGTTTAACGTGCTCGAAGGTCAAGGCTGAACACCAGAGACCATCCGGTCTGCTTGTTCAACCTAAGATCCCAGAATGGAAATGGGAGCATATCACTATGGATTTTATCACCAAACTGCCTAAGACGTCGAGCGGTTATGACACGATTTGGGTAATCGTTGACCGTCTCACTAAATCAGCTCATTTCCTTCCTATAAAGGAGAATGACAGCATGGACAAACTTGCACGGCTGTATGTGAAGAAAATTATTGCAACATATGATGTGCCTGTTTCTATTATCTCTGATCGAGACAGCCGATTCACGTCAAATTTTTGGAGGTCGCTTCAGGACGCATTAGGAACTGGCCTTGACATGAGTACAGCTTATCATCCTCAGACTGATGGTCAGAGTGAGAGGACCATTCGGACATTAGAGGACATGCTGAGAGCCTGTTTGATTGACTTTGGGAATGGTTCGGATAGATGATGTGTCGTTGTATAGGTGATTATTCCTTATCAAGTTTTAAATTTATATTTTGCCGACTTAACCTATAACAACACTAACGGGCAGTGTACCCGATCAATGTAGCTTAGTTGGTAAGTAGGGTGTCGATCACTAAGAGTGAGATTTCTAATATACTAATTCTAGAGGTATTCGACTCTCCTAAACTAACGTAAAGGGGGTTCAGCCTGAGAGACTGGCACGAGTTTGGTTTTATACTAAACTAATTAAACTAAGCTAAACAAACGCTAGAAGCTTGAAGGTATCAAAAATAAGAAGAACGTGTTAACCAAGTTCAGTCATATATGATTAAGTTTTGATAAGTTTCTAAGACATGTAGTGATGGTGCTCACGACTAGGCGCGGTCTATCCTAAATAGGCGAGGAAGGGGCATGGCGACCCAAGCAATGCTCAGCTAGACACAGAGGTTATCAATGCACTAATAAAAGTCACCAAAGCGTTGGCTCTAATCTTATCGGCGAGTAAACCCTTAATGATTACTTATGTCTATCCTATTCTAGATTCCATTTTAAGTCTTTTTGACTGACTAATCCTGTCACAATTAATCAGAACCCGCATAAAGCTGCTTAATGATTACCACGTTTATATATTATTTAGCCCTTAAGGGGCTTACATTAATCACGCAAACGATATTAATGAAGTATAAACTAATAAAGTAATCAAAACGAAGACCAAGCAACCAATCGAATTAGAAACTAATTAAACCATCAAATACTCATAAACTTGGCTAACACATAAGAGTGTTAGCCCATAATCTCTGTAACAAAATACAAAAACATAATCAAGACGAATAGAGTGTGAAACATAGTGAATACGATACGCTAACCGAATGATTAAGTAATATAACAATGATAAGAGATGTTCTTCAAGTATAATTGGGTCTTCAAGGGTGATCTTCTGCTGTTTTGAGAGGCTTTGATCGTCTGGGAATGGCCCTAAGGGTTCCCAAAGATGCCCAAATTCGTTAATGAGTTCGGTATTTATAGATTCTGAAATCTGGGTCGATACGGCGCATCTATGGAGTTAGATGCGCCGCATCTATAAGTAAACGTAGCCTCCAAGTCTGAAACTGACCCAATACGGCGCATCTAAATACCAGATGCGCCTCATCTCCCAATACAGCGCATCTAAGGACCAGATGCGCCGCATCTCCTTCAAATACAGGTAGATCTCCTTTTTCTCTTTCCGTGGCCGCTTGAATCACCTAAAACGGAGTCCGGATGAAGATTTTATGGCCAAAATACGAAAGCATCTTCAAGTGTCGACTTGTAATCTTGACTTCTTCATTAAGCTTCTAATCTTCACTTGATCTCTTGAATTCTTGGTAAGGATTGTATATGGCCGATACGGCGCATCGGATTGGTCCGATGCGGCGTATCAAGGTAACTTCGCGTGGGGTCCAAGATTATAATATTTGCGAATATTCTTCAATATCTTGGATATCTGGTGAAGTCTTGAGATTGATACGCCGCATATCAGGAGCTTCATGCGGCGCATCTGGAGTAAAACAAGTTGGTTCTTCTCGTTGACCAAGGTTTCATATGCGGCGCATGGGATAAATCCATGCGGCGCATTCTTCAAAGTCAGGCAATGGTCTTTAATCTCTTCAATTCAGTAGACTTTTCCAATCTTGATCATTTTGCTCCATTTTTAGTCCATAATTGCTAAGTTTCACCAAATGCTTGTTTTTAACTGAGAATTACAAAAGTAAACGATTAAGTATCAATTCTCATACATAATATAATAAAACAAGTCGGATAAATAGGATAAATGATGATAATAAAATGTACTTATTTGAGTTCATCAAATATCCCCCCACTTGAACTTTACTTGTCCTCAAGTAAACCTTAGATTAAAACTTATGAAAATGTATCCTAAAAGATATTAGGATGTATTTTTATAATTAAGCACTTATTCGTTTTATCATAATTGCACAACCAAACACCTCACGAAATAGGAAAATGAAATCACTGAAATCACTCAACTAATCTATGTGGTAACATTTTAGTAATTCGCTCAATTGCTCGGTCGTGACGAGTATTCTGTCATAAGCTTGGCCATAATACACATCTCCCCCACTAAAGCCAAGGAATAACAAGTCTAAAGCGGTAAAAAGGGTTTGTTGGTTAAGGGTTAATCATTCTTCTTAATCTCTATCGATCTCAAATTCCAGAAAAGGCGACAAAATCACAAATACATGATCGAATCCACGAACACGATACTTGCAATTGCTCAAATCCTTAACTCGAATAGGCTAAAGATAGGACCAAGTAATCTTCACCAATAATATTATATCAAAAAGGGCGACAAAATCATAAATACATAGCCGAATCCACGACTACGATACTTAAGATTGCTCAAATCCCTAATCTCAATAAATCAAAGGTTTGGATAAAGAATAATATAGGGTATGGATAATATTTGGGATACAAATTGGTGTAAAATAAAAAATAAACAAAACAAATAAATTAAAATCCTAAGTGTGGTTAATCACTATCCCAACCATCCCATGAATAAGACTCATATCATTGGACAACTCACGCTTTAACACTTGAAACACACGCTTTAGGTAAACACGAATTATACTCAACAAGATCTCAATCAAAGAATATCCTTAGTTGGCGTTCCCATAACGGCCAACTCCCATTCAATCCATATATATAATATACAACAACAAGTAGTGGTGATATCTCCCACTTAATACAAAACTTAAATAAGTTGGTTAAAACAAACTTCCAACTTTTTTTTTTTTTTTTTTTTTTTTTTTTTTTTTTTTTTTTCTCTTTCAATCAATAAAAACATTAATGGTGTAAAATTTCACCACTTCACCATCACAAAAAATCTTCATAATTTCAGATATAAAAATAATAGTGAAAGTAGTAAACACACGAAAATAAACTAAAAGTTATACAATATTTACTTTCACACCAATTGCATCGTGCAATTTCCCGACCTAACCAAAGATAATGAATTACGCACGCGAAAACAGGTAATGTAAGGAAACACACTTTGCCTAAAGTAATTAACCACGGATTTTAATCTACAGGGTAGGCTAAGGTGTAAGGGTGTAACGAAACATTTTAACAAAGGTGTAAGAAACGAAAGGAATGGCTCTGAGTGTTTTTCTAGGGGTATCTTACTCTAAAAGTGAGAGTAACAAAAGGGTTTTTACGGGGGTTAACTAACCAGTGTAGTTAGCTAATAACACATAACATATAAGGCTTTTTGGGTGTAATCCTAGAAATTTACCGCTTTAGACAGGTCACTCCAATTATATAAATAATACTTATTATGGTGGTCTCGAATAGTATACAAGCCAAGTTCTAAAGTTTACAAGTCACCGGCACACTCATATTTTTGTGAAATTTGGGTAAAATATTGGGAAACTGAGTAGGCTTAATCCTCACAATTTGGAAATAGGGGTCATGTGTGCGGGTTATGCAACTTTGATTTCACAAAAAGATGCTAGAAAAATTTTAAATTTAAGCATATTAAGTACATATTAAGCAAATTTTTGAAAAATAAGGACAAGTAACGTTCTAATTTTCCATCCCCCCACTTAAGATAAACAACGTCCTCGTTGTTTAATTTGAAATTAAAAACAGGAAATAGAAAGAATTAGAACGGAAAACTCCCCTGAGATTTGCTCGGTATGATCCTCCAATGTAAGAATGTGAGCTTATGTAATATGGGAGTTCATCAATACCTTCAATTGCCCAGACCTGTAAAAATATAGGGACCACAGAAAAATAGACTCGAGAACATCTCGTTAATCATTGGTTAGAAAAATAAAAATACTAAAAATTACAGGTCAGAGTGTCGATGCGCCGCATTCATGGAATATTGGATACGCCGCATCAACAACCTGTAGGAAATATTAAACTGCATGCAATGGGATAATACGCCGTATCGATAGAAACTGATGCGTCGCTTCTTATTTTATTAATTCGAAGACTGTTTTTAATAAATAATTAGATACGCCGTATCTGTACAACAGATGCGTCGTATGTCGGTTATGGTTTAAAATTTTTCTGATTAAAAACAGAATATGTCGTATCTAGGGGATAGATGCGCCGTACTCGAATTATTAAATGCGCTGTATATAAAATTAAAACGCCATACGCCGCATCTAGAATACAGATGCGCCATATCGTTTGTATCAACAGAATACAGCGACAGCAGTCATGCAGAAAAAACAAATAAAACAAACACAAGAAAATAAAATAAACTAAAAAGAAAATAAAAGACAAGCATGGGTTGCCTCCCACGAAGCGCTTGTTTTTGTTCGAGTCACGAGCCTGACTCCACCCTTATTTACTAGGTAATAGGGTGTACGTCCCCCACTTGGAATCACGTGCGGGTGAAAATAGCAATAAACACTATAAGAGTGTAAATTTGCTATAGTAGAAAGATATGTCAAGTAAAAATGGTACCTTAGTGGGTAGTGATCTCCACTCATTACCTTTCCGGATTTGGTTGATAAATTAGATGTCTTGAACATTCCACATGAGAGACTAATATATTGAGGGTGCATGAATTGTTCTTCATTTATCTTGTCAGTAGTTAGGCGTCCCTCAACTTCTATACAAGATGTGAAAGAGTCTATGGCGAGTATCGTTTCGAGCTCCTCTTCTTTCCATGTAGAGTCCAAAGTTTCTTGCTCTTCAACCATGGTATTATCCAAGAGATCATCATCTATTTCTTTTGTAGGTTCAACCAAAATTTGGTGGATAACATTAACAGGTGCTAGTTGTGTGTCATCGTGTGGTGTGATGTCTATGATAGGTTGTAAGGTAACAGATTCCACCACATCGTCATTCGGCTTTGCAACCTGTTTAGAAACACTAACAATGTCATTAGTAAAAATAAAAGGAGAATCAAGGGTGTTACCTATTTGTGTCGTAGATTCCACATGAGCTTGTGTTTTTGATTCTTTTATCCGTTGATTCCTAGCTTTCATCTTCTTTATTTTCTTCTTGTATGGCTTCTTTTTGTTTTCCACCTTCGGTCGTCCAGTGAAAGGAATGGGTATGCATCCACTCTTTATTCGTCCAGGGAAAGGGCCGGGTGGGATATATGGTTCACTTACCTTAAAGCATTCAGGAAAAGGGACGGATGGTGGAATATTGCTAAAGTAAGTTCTTCCATTTTTTCCCACTGATATTGTACCTCCAGTTTTGGCTTAGGAAAAGGGACAGGTTTATGTTGGTTAGCCCGAAACCTGTTTAGCCTTTCTGAGTCCGTGAGATCTGAATTCCTATTTTCTTCCTGAGAATCCACAAGAAGGTTATCTATTGTTTCCTTGTCATCATGCTTAACTCCGGAATTACTTATCTCATCATGTTGTGGTTGTACATTATCACGTATAATAGCATCAATCTCATTACATCCTTCCACCATACTCTTTTCTTTTGTTGTGACACTAAGTATGCTTATAATATTACGGCAATGTTCTTCAATGCGATGTATTGAATCCGTAGTATTTTTATTGTGCTCTTTAAGTGCTTCATGATAACTTATGTCTACCAACTCTTTTCTTGATAGTTCACCATCTTTTATAAATTTAGTAACGGCTTCTTTGAAGTCATAGATCTCTTTTTGTGGTGGTGGAGTTGGTGGGTAAGGTGAGTGAGGTCCATTGCATCCCTTGTAGCGATTATCGATGGTATATATCCTTTCATACATCTTATTTATTTCCCTGCCAAGGTTATCTATTTGAACAGTAATTGTAGCTAAAATTTCAGAATCATCATTACCTGTATGTCTTTTGAATGCCCCATCATACCACCTTAAACAGTGGTCAGCTCTTTCATGTATAGCGGTTAAGGCGTCTTTAGCATTCATTTTAGGTATAAAACTCTGAGAATCTAAAAGCATCCGAGTAGCCACATCCAAACCCATATAGAAGGCAATCACAACGTGCATGTCAGTTAAATAATGTTGAGGACATCTAAAAAGTAATTCTTTAAACCTGTCCCACGCCAAATAAAGCGTTTCTTCCGGTCTTTGCTTAAAGTTGTTGATTTCTTGAACCTTCTTTGCAGTCATTAATGGAGGACAATACTTGTTCAAAAATTTAGCCTTCAGATCGGCCCATGTAGTGATGCTTCTAGCAGGAATAGTTTTAATCCATCGATATGCTTGTCCAGTGAGTGAAATCGGGAATACTTGTAACATTATATGGTCTTTCCCTACATGAGGTGTATGAAACAAATCAACGATCTCGACCACTTTTTCAACATGCTCATTAGCATCCTCATTTTCTGCACCACTGAAAGCATTATCGCGTAGCTCCTTTAGAAAGTGCCCTTTTAATTCAAACCTGGTTTCTCTCCTGAATCTTGTGTACCACTTTTCTTCATCGTATTTTGCATATTGGAAATATTCTTCCATGGTCAGTTCATTAATGTTTTTCTCGATCACCATGATTTCCTGAAAAACAAAACAACCAAGAAGAACAACAGTAGACCAAACAAAAAATAAAAATAAAAACTAAACTAATAAAAATTAAATAAACACAAAAAATAAAAAACGAAAAATATTTTTAGGTCACAGAAGATGGATACGCCGTATCCAACAGACAATGGATACGCCGTATACGGCACAAGTTAATACGCCGTATCCAACAGACAATGGATACGCCGTATTAGCTTCCTGCAATCTTTTTTTTTTTTTTAAATTTAAAATTAAAAATCACACAAACTAAAAATTTTTTTGCCCACAGAGCGTCAATACGCCGTATTCACAGACAAGAATACGCCGTATTGAAACAGATAGATGCGCCGTATTCACAGACAAGAATACGCCGTATCTCCCTTCTGAGACAGACACACAGACAACAAACAAACGATAAAACAAATAAACCAAACACACAAAAATAAACTAAAAACAGAAAAATACCAATAAAACTAGCAAATAGATAAATTCACTCCCCGGCAGCGGCGCCAAAAACTTGATGTGTCGTTGTATAGGTGATTATTCCTTATCAAGTTTTACATTTATATTTTGCCGACTTAACCTATAACAACACTAACGGGCAGTGTACCTGATCAATGTAGCTTAGTTGGTAAGTAAGGTGTCGATCACTAAGAGTGAGATTTCTAATATACTAATTCTAGAGGTATTCGACTCTTCTAAACTAACGTAAAGGGGGGTTCAGCCTGAGAGACTGGCACGAGTTTGGTTTTATACTAAACTAATTAAACTAAGCTAAACAAACGCTAGAAGCTTGAAGGTATCAAAAATAAGAAGAACGTGTTAACCAAGTTCAGTCATATATGATTAAGTTTTGATAAGTTTCTAAGACATGTAGTGATGGTGCTCACGACTAGGCGCGGTCTATCCTAAATAGGCGAGGAAGGGGCATGGCGACCCAAGCAATGCTCAGCTAGACACAGAGGTTATCAATGCACTAATAAAAGTCACCAAAGCGTTGGCTCTAATCTTATCGGCGAGTAAACCCTTAATGATTACTTATGTCTATCCTATTCTAGATTCCATTTTAAGTCTTTTTGACTGACTAATCCTGTCACAATTAATCAGAACCCGCATAAAGCTGCTTAATGATTACCACGTTTATATATTGTTTAGCCCTTAAGGGGCTTACATTAATCACGCAAACGATATTAATGAAGTATAAACTAATAAAGTAATCAAAACGAAGACCAAGCAACCAATCGAATTAGAAACTAATTAAACCATCAAATACTCATAAACTTGGCTAACACATAAGAGTGTTAGCCCATAATCTCTGTAACAAAATACAAAAACATAATCAAGACGAATAGAGTGTGAAACATAGTGAATACGATACGCTAACCGAATGATTAAGTAATATAACAATGATAAGAGATGTTCTTCAAGTATAATTGGGTCTTCAAGGGTGATCTTCTGCTGTTTTGAGAGGCTTTGATCGTCTGGGAATGGCCCTAAGGGTTCCCAAAGATGCCCAAATTCGTTAATGAGTTCGGTATTTATAGATTCTGAAATCTGGGTCGATACGGCGCATCTAGAGAGTTAGATGCGCCGCATCTATAAGTAAACGTAGCCTCCAAGTCTGAAACTGACCCAATACGGCGCATCTAAATACCATATGCGCCTCATCTCCCAATACGGCGCATCTAAGGACCAGATGCGCCGCATCTCCTTCAGATACAGGTAGATCTCCTTTTTCTCTTTCCGTGGCCGCTTGAATCACCTAAAACGGAGTCCGGATGAAGATTTTATGGCCAAAATACGAAAGCATCTTCAAGTGTCGACTTGTAATCTTGACTTCTTCATTAAGCTTCTAATCTTCACTTGATCTCTTGAATTCTTGGTAAGGATTTTATATGGCCGATACGGCGCATCGGATTGGTCCGATGCGGCGTATCAAGGTAACTTCGCGTGGGGTCCAGGATTATAATATTTGCGAATATTCTTCAATATCTTGGATATCTGGTGAAGTCTTGAGATTGATACACCGCATATCAGGAGCTTCATGCGGCGCATCTGGAGTAAAACAAGTTGGTTCTTCTCGTTGACCAAGGTTTCATATGCGGCGCATGGGATAAATCCATGCGGCGCATTCTTCAAAGTCAGGCAATGGTCTTTAATCTCTTCAATTCAGTAGACTTTTCCAATCTTGATCATTTTGCTCCATTTTTAGTCCATAATTGCTAAGTTTCACCAAATGCTTGTTTTTAACTGAGAATTACAAAAGTAAACGATTAAGTATCAATTCTCATACATAATATAATAAAACAAGTCGGATAAATAGGATAAATGATGATAATAAAATGTACTTAGTTGAGTTCATCAATAGGCATTTGCCTTTAGCCGAGTTTTCCTATAACAACAGCTATCACACCAGCATTAAAGTTGCACCGTATGAGGCACTTTATGGTCGTAAGTGCAGATCGCCAATTTGTTGGGCTGAAGTCGGAGAAAGCCAACTTACTGGACCAGACTTAGTCCATGAGACTACAGAGAAGATCGTGCAGATCAAGAGCCGAATGCAAGCGGCTCGTGACCGTCAAAAGAGCTATGCCGACAAGAGGCGAAAACCCCTTGAGTTCCAAGTGGGTGACAAAGTGATGTTAAAGGTCTCGCCATGGAAAGACGTGATAAGATTCGGCCAGCGTGGTAAGCTGAACCCTCGCTATATTGGACCTTTCGAAATTCTTGCAAGGATCGGGCCGGTAGCCTACCGACTCGAACTGCCAGCGCTGTGCATGACATTTTTCATGTCAGCAACTTGAAAAAGTGCTTATCGGATGATAACGCCGTCATTCCTTTGGATGAGATTCAGTTTGATGAGAAACTAAATTTCATCGAAGAGCCGATTGAAATCATGGACCGGGAAGTGAAACGGCTAAAGCAGAGTCGTATCCCAATTGTGAAGGTCCGTTGGAACTCTCGTAGAGGCCCCGAGTACACATGGGAGCGAGAGGATGAAATCAAGTGAAATTATCCTCATCTCTTTTCAAACCCAACGAGTAACGTAAATTGAAATCCGGGACGGATTTCCCGATTAGTTGGGGAGACTGTGAAAAATGGTAATTTTCACGTTGTTAATTAATATTAGATGGTTATTAATTATTTTTAAGCTGAGCATTTCTATGCGCGTTTGCATGTTTCTGAGTATTTTTGAGCATTTTTGGGAGCTAACCCGCATACTGTAGCTTACAGTCACTGCAGAAAAAGTATATTTTTGTCAGTAAGCATAAATTATTCTATTTCTGATAGTTACTGACAAGTTTCGTAATTTACTGAGAGCTTTCTCACATTTTTCTGAAAAGCAACCGCACACGCGTACCGACAGCACAATACACATAGTAACAGTCAAATAAATATATTTTTGAGTCAGTAATAATATTTTATTACATTTCTGACAAAAACATGGATAAAAACTTTATTTTACGTATACGTGTCCAAAAACGTCAAACCGGGACTTTACGGTCACGTTTAAGCTTAAACCGACACACAATACACCAACGAGGAGTGAAAATAAATTACCCCCTCCCCTTGCTTGTCCATATCCGGCCTTAGGTAATGCCTCCCTACTATGTGCCAAAAAATTTACCCACTAACTAATATAATCTTATAAATATTAGCCTATTTACTCTAAATGACATCAAAACAAATTCACTTATCCATTTAAGCCTCACCAACATTCCTTGATCATTTCCTTCATCAATATACACGGCCAACTATAATTCTCCAAGATCCATCATTTTTCTTTGAAGTTCAAGTAAATTAGAGTGTATATTCAAGAGTTTCGGGTTATTTGGAACGTGATTTGGGTAAATTTGGTGAAGTTTGGGTTGTTCTTGGTCTTTCTACCTCACGTTAACATCAAAGCTTTGTAAGGAATCATCACAACTTTTCAAATCTTGTTAAATTCATGTACATTTGATGTCTAATGATGTTAAAAATTGTTAAAAGTATATATTTTGTTAAAATGGAAAAAGCTAGGGCTTGTTATGTGATGAATAGTGCTCGACCTAGATGAAGATTTTAAAGAAATTAGAGTATTTCTTGCTTGTGTGATAAATTTTGATGTATATGGTGCTAGTTTGATGATACAAACATGATTAATGTTAATTTCGCGAGATTAAGGCAATATATACACTGTTGTGGCTATATGTATAAATCGGCTAGGATAAAAATTATAAAACTATTGGGGTTTTGAAAAACATAAAATTTTGGCTCAAGTGGTGAAATGGTGGAATTAATGCTTAAAAGTTTATTTTGAATAGCTTATTGAATAAGCCATAACTAGATGAGTTTAGCTTGTAAAAATGTGAAAATGGGTCGAATGGAGTTTATGGGTCGAACATAATATAATTTGGCCATGTTTGACTTTTTGCCTTAATAGCTTATTTAGAAGAGCTTAATTGATATAATTAAAATACGTTACGTAACCAATATTTACTAATTATCAAAAATGGGCTAAATATAATTTTGGGCTAAAAATGTTGTACGAGGGCAGTTGGGCCGAGCCCAACATGAAAATGACCTCCTTTGACTTTTTGACCAAACGGATTAACGAACGTGTTAAATGATTTTTAGAAACGTGTCGATATACATAATTTAAAAAGGGCTTTGGGCTAAAATTAATGAACTTGAGCTTATGGGCTTTCGGTGGCAGTTGGGTCAAGCCCAACCCAACTAGTCACTGTTGACTTCTTTTGACCAAATGTAGTGGCAAATGTGTTAAAATTTTTTTTAACGATATATACATCGTAAATTAAAAAGGCTAAGTGGTTTTGGACTAAATATGAACCATTGGGCTTATTTAATAAATTTAGGCCCAATGAGTATGTCGGATGACAAAAATGACTTTTGAAATAATTTTCGACTCACTATGAATATTATTAATTAACGATACGACATATATACTTAAAACTAGTTTGGACTAGTTTTGAGACGCGTTAGTCTCCAAAACGGTGAAAAATGACATTCTAACCAAATTTTTATAAATGTTGACTTTTGAAAGCATAATGACTAAATATTGACTTTGTATCGAAATCTATTATTAATAATTAAACGTAACGATAACGATAATTATAACAATAAAAATATTTACAACGACCAATATATACATTACGAACCAATTTTGCAAATATAGTTAACAATGCGAATTATTTGAGAAATTTCAATGCATGAGAATATGGAAACGATTGAATAAACGAATGGGTCATGCCCAAATTTTCTAAAATTCTAACACTTAGAGTATTTTTGGTAAAAATACTTAACTTGTTTAAATTTTATAAATACTTAACAATTTTTCTAAATGTCTTATAATCAAAATCATATTATAAGTAATAAACTGTTGACGCAAATAATGTTCTAAAACGTTATTTATATCTTTCGATTACTTCATGTTTGAGGATGACAAAATGTGAAATCACGGTACGTTAAAATCAACGTAAACAAGTCTTTAATCGGAAGATCCCGTTTCTACGCAAATCACTCTTGAACAAAGTTACAACTTGAACTAGTGATCAAAGAAGTGAATTTATGTTTTGAAAATTCACATTTTAAATGGGACAAAACATTTTTTTTAAAAAAATACACATGACAAATTATTTTTGAAATATAAAGAAATGTTTTAATGGAAAAATAAGTTTGAAAATCACAACATCTATTTTTCCCCCCAAAATCAGCTCCAACCTTCCCCAAATAAGTTTTCACCAGAAAAGACAAAATTTGGAGCGTCCTAGTCTACGACGGCTCCACGGTTCCGTTAAATTTAATGGAGCCGTGGGGTATTTAACGGAGCCGTCCGTACCATTTTTTCTGTAACGTTCAGATTTTTCTTGCCTATAAATATCAACCCCTTTCACAGTTTTAGGCACCCTTCACACACAGAAAAATCCCCTAGCTTAATCCTCTAAAACCTTTCACTTCTTTAGGTTAGTTTTCTTTGTTTCAAGAGTGATCCAATCATCCTTCAAGTGATCCTCTTCATACCTCTTCATTAGCAAGAGAAGAACACAAGTATCCAAGTAGATACAAGGTGTTGTCATCCCTCTTCATTAGCAAGAGAAGAACACAAGTATCCAAATACAGTTTTCATCCCTCTTCATTGCAAGAGAAGAACTCAAGTATTCAAGAAGATACGAGAGTTATAGTTGTTAGGTTTTTGTAACACTTGTTACAACCTTGTTGTATCTTTGCATACATCAAGCTTTCTTATCTTTTGTGAGTGAGAGTGAAGATCAAGTGTGATCTATAGAGATAGTGAACATCTCTTATAGCCATTGGGCTTGTGTGATTGATCAAGAAGATCTAGGGTCGATAGATTAGTGTTAGTTGAGTAGAGTGAAGTGAGTGTTGATCATTGTGATCGTGTTGAGATCTTGGTGATCTCTTGAAGCCACTGGGCTTGAGTTTTTGGTCACGTGGACCTTGGTAGATTGGTGCTAGCTAAGATTAGCACTTGACATTTTGCTTAGTGTCGGTAATAGGATAAGCGACGTGTACGGTTTTCTCTGCCTGAAGGGAGGTTGTTGATATAGTGTTTGAAACTCTCGAGTGTGGTACTCGGGGAGTGGAGTAGGGCGAAGAAGAGGATCGTAGCCGAACCACTATAAATCCTCTGTCTCGGTTCGATCTTTCCAACTCTACTCTTTACTTTTATTTGTTATTATTACTTAGCTTAGTGTGTAGTTCATATTGGTGTTGATTGGTTACACATAAAGTTCGAATCAAAGTTTCCAATTGCTAACTTTTAAAACATGATTTTTAAAAGGATTTTTAAACCGGTAAACTATTCAACCCCCCTTCTAGTTTCCCACAATTGGTATCAGAAGCCACATCAGTCAAGTCTTTAAAGTATATTGTATTTTAAAACTTGAATCGATCAATGGATTCCGACAAATATCTAGAAGGGCAATCTATGCAAAGACCACCACTTTTCGAAACCGATTGTTTTATATATTGGAAAACAAGATTCGAAACGTATGTGAAATCAAAAGACATTGATCTTTGGCATGTTATTACCGAGGGTGACTTTCAACCTATTCAAATGAATCCGGAAACTAAAAAGGATGAAATAGTTTCTTATGATAAACAAAGTTATGAACTTAAAAGGAAATTAGCCAAAAATAATGAGGCTAAAATGATGATTTATAATGCTTTGCCCAAAAAGGAATTCGAAAGAATTTTCATGTGTAATACGGAAAAAGATATTTGGAAAACTTTGTTAGTCACTCACCAAGGTAATAACCAAGTCAAAGAGAACAAGATAGATCTTCTTGTTCAACAATATGAACAATTCTCCATTTCGGAGGACGAGTCAATAGATAATGCTTTTGCTAGATTTAATACTATTATCACTAGTCTTAAAGCTCTTGATGAAGGTTACTCTAGCAAGAATTATGTTAGGAAGTTCCTTAGAGCTCTACATCCTAAATGGAGAGCAAAGGTCACCACCATAGAAGAGTCAAAGGACTTGGCGACCTTGTCACTCGATGAACTTATAGGAAACTTGAAAGTTCACGAGATGATAATCAAGAAGGACTCCGACATTGTCAAAGGCAAAAGCGAGAGAATTAGATCTCTAGCATTGAAAGCCAAGAAGGAGACTTGTGATGAGGAATGTTCGAGTTCCGATAGTGAAGATGAAGAATATGCACTAGCCGTTAGAAACTTTAGAAAGTTCTTTAGGAGGAAAGGTAGATCTCCTAGACAACCTCGCGATGAAAGGAGGTCATCTCAAAAGAATCGTGATGAAAGGAAAGGGACAAGTGATAGGAAATGCTATAGATGCGGAGATCCTAATCACCTCATAGGAGAATGTCCCAAACCACCGAACTCCAACAACCAAAGAGCTTTTGTAGGAGGCTCTTGGAGTGATAGCGGTGAAGAAGAAGAGAAGAAGCTTAACGATGAAACATGCCTAATGGCTCAAGCTTCTAACGAGGTACATTCCGACTCTTTTTATTATAGTGATAATAATTCGTCAATAGATGATAGTGAATTGCATGACGAATACAACAAACTATGTGTAGCTAGTACTAAGATCTTAGGTAGAAACACAAAGCTAAAATTAAAACTAAAAGAACTAGAACTACAAGTTTTAGAATTAAAAGATCAAGTCAAAAGACTTGAGAAAAATAAGGAAGTAGACTTAGGATGTGGGTCATGTATAAGTCTTCAAGTAGAAAATGAAAAGCTTAAAGAAAATGCTTTAAGAATCATTAAGTTTGATGAAGGAACTAAAAAGCTTAATGATATACTTGAAAATATTAGATATAGTGAACATGACCGTTCGGGTTTAGGATTTGACCCAAATCAGGCTTCTACAAGTGGTACTAAACAAGTAAAATTTGTAATGCCTGAAATGTCCAAGTCTGAAGGTGACGGCACCACTAATGATACCGACGGAACCACTAAATTTAGTGGTACCGTGGTACCGTCTGGTGCTGAGGACAAAACTGGGTCAATTCTGAAAAAGAACTTGAGTCCTAAACCGAGTCACGTAGTTGTAGATAGTACTAGAGTGTCTACACATGTAAAGAGAAAGCCAAAGGCTTTTACAAACTATTGTCATCTCCCGAACATGGATTTGTAAAGCGTGGCACTAGGTCTACTACTTCTCCATCTAAAAGAATTAATTCTCCCAAACCTCGGTCTAGAACTCCTCTACCGAGAGGTAACTTTAGTAGACAAAATCATCCAAGTAACTTTCCCGTAACTTGGAATGATCGTCCATCAAAAGGTTACTTACCATGGGAAATGTGTCCTCCATTCTCACATCCTAAACTAACGCAACAAATGCGTAGGATGTTTGACTCTAACAACTTTGAACCCATGAGATATTGGGGACCAGATGTTTGAACTTTTGTTTTGCTAGGAAAACATGAGTGTAAATAAATTTCGAGTCTAACAAAAGGAGTATGATGTGTTATCAAACAAGTCTGGTGACGCAAAAGTCAAGTCATGTCTTATATGCTCAACATTCAACAAAGGTAGTCTAATCCTCTAGTTTTAAGAGCAACACCTCAGGCACATGTACGCTTTCTTAAAACACCCTTTGTTAGTAGTAATGTTTGGCATGAAATAGTGTAGTTAGAATCTAACATGGTAGGCACTATAACACAGAAACATTATTCACATCTCATCATGTCAAACTCAACTTGTCCAGAAATGTTCGATGATCGCTTGAAGATCATGCGTGACAAGTTTGAATTAAGCATTGATGAGTGAATCAAGTTTCCTTCCTTGCACATAAGTAATCTTGCCTAAATTAAGTATCCCTTTAAACTTATGTATACTATATGTATGAGATACATAGTTTAAATAATAGTCTTAACTTACATTGACGCCCATATCCGCAAAAACGAAACTCACAAGAGACGAAGAAGGTGAGTGCGCGGATATAACTAGGTTAGGGGCATAATAGGTAAAGTAGTTTACCTAACGGCAAGTTGGTCCATTATCATGAATAGTTCTTGGCTTTGTGCCCACTTGTAAGAAGTGCCCCAAGACTTCTTACATCAAAGTGTCTGATGTATCATCCGATAAATCAAAGGTACTACACACTTGAGATTGCGATATCTCAAGGAGATTGATGTAGAAAATGTTTCTATACCAACTCTGATAATGAGAGAGTAAATGTGGATTGAAACATAGAGAGTAATGTTTGAACCTTCATAGGTTGATTAACAAACATCTTGGTTCCCCAAGAAACAAACTACTCTTATTGTCTCCACGACCGAAGCCGAGTACGTAAGCGCCGGAAAGGCATGACAACAAACACTATAGATGAGACAACCCTCTATGAAGAGTAGCAGTCAAGATGCCATTAGACTTGACCGGGAACCCTGTAGTTTGCTCATGAACGAAGCTCGTCGAAGTACGTCATCTCCTCCATCTCTTGAATGACAACATCGTCAATTCTCCAACCAATACGTTCTCGTCACCTCACTCATGACTATTTAGATAATTCTTTCGAATTATTAAAGTCATCGTCCACCTCTCTCCTCATGACCTCTTAATAATTTACTTGAAATATTAACGTCATTTCTCACGTCTTGTTCCATGACTCATTTGTCATTTCACTCACATCACTTCATGACTCTCAAGTCATTCCTCTCATCCCGCTTATGACTATTTCGATATTTCAATGGAAATATTAAAGTCATCCATTGCGTCATATCTTATATACGTTTTATCCCTTCTATGACTCCTCAAATATTTCACGGAAAATATTGAAGTCATCCTCTATGAATCACTCATGACTTCTTAAGTCATCTATCTAACTCGTCTCATGACTTTTAGAAATTCCTCTAGAAGTTCTAAGTCATTCCCTCACAACTCGTCACATGACTTTTTGAACATTTCACGGGAAATGTTAAGTCATTCCTTACGTCTCGTACTCCGACTAATTAAATATTTCATGGGAAATATTATAGTCATCCACCAAAACACAACTCATGACTTCTAATTATTTCACGGGAAATATTACAAGTCAATTCTCATCCAATGACAACTTAGTCAATTTCCTTGGAAAAACTAAGGTCATTCCTTGTCATCCCGTCTAATCCTTTTCGTCAAAAAGTTTATTAGGTATAAACTTTTTCCTCGTGTCAAAAAGTCTTACTAAATAAGTAAGATTAATCAGCCAAAAGTCAAAACGAAGAAAAATTGGACCATCAGATATACGGCTCCATTAAAGAGCCACGGCTCTACTAATGTTTAATGGAACCGTGGAGCCGTGCATCTGAAAAACGCGCCCATTTCCCTTTCTTCTGCACAGACTTTCCAAACACACCCAAAAACACTTTCACTTGCTGTCAAAACCGAACCATAACACCTTAATTCAACTAAACTCTTGCAAATCAAGATTGAGGCATTGGAATCAACAAATCCTAATCACAACATCATTAATTGTAAGTAAATCACTCTTAATTTCGTTTAATTTGAGTCCAGGGTTTGTTCTTGAGTATAAATCCGAATTGGGGATTCTCAAAATTAGTTAAACCCTTGTGAAATTAAGACTAGGATTAGACAATGTAGCATTCACATGATTCCCTAAACCTAGGATTTCCAAAAACCCATTTATGGTGCAAAACCTAATCCGAAATTAATCACTAAATTCGGATTATGATTGATTGTTTGTAGTGGAATCATGTTTAGGATTACTAAAATTGGATTAGGAACGTTTTGCATTAAAGCTTTTCAAACTTAAAGCTAGTTGGCGCCATGTTGAGGCGTTTTCCAAACACCCCAATTCGATCATTTTTGAAAATCTTCACAAATCTAGGATCATGAAACCTTTTTCATGCATTGTTGATGCAAATTAAAACGTTTTTGCATGTATACGCGAACTCTCAAATATGGGTTGAAGTACATAATTAATATGTATTGTTCGACATATTTGATTGAGCAAAAGTGAAGTTAGGAGCGTTTGGGTAATCTCATTAGGATAGTTTAGAGTCGAGATTGCCGCACCTCCACATTGTTTGCATTTAGGCACACACACTAGAAGTGTAATCATTAAAATGCAACGAACTAACATATACAAAAATATTTTTTTGTAGATAACAATGCCTCGAAATGATTATCAAGATACCAGACAATACATTCTTAGTACTCTTGAAAACCCAAACATTTCTGATGAACAAAAAGCCTATTTTGCCAAAGTGCAAACACGATACATACACGAAGGGCGTGTAGTCGATGCACTTTATGTCATGTCAGACAGAGTCAGTGCTTGTTTTCCTTCTATTCGGTTCGATTGTTTATACACAATAAACGATCAAATATGTCCCCTTTTCGTTCTCGAGTTTTACAGTCGTGTCCGTACCTACACTAACTCTGACAGAAACGTCTTTCTTGATTTTTGGATTCGACACCAAAATATCACCCTGTCTGTTACTGATATTGGTCAAATTCTCGGTGTTCCCTCTCATGGTCAGTGTGCATTCACTAACGACCATTCTCTAGAGTCTCTTTACCACAATGTTGAGATCGAAGGTGCCTATAGTACCGAAATTCTTGACATTGAAGTAATCAAACAAATAATCCAAATTCCTCGAGTCGCCAACACGTACCAAAAACGTGATGGTTCCATTGTCTTCCTCGACCCACACAAAATCTACCTCAGGGAACTCCGTCCCGACCTTAGAAGTTGGGAACTTCTTCTACGTGAAAATGTGTTAAACCTTGCGGGCAACCGTGATCACGTATCGGCAAGTCTTGCTCTCATGCTCTACTGTCTCAGTATCGAGGAACCATTCAACCTCGCATACTACATGGTCAAACGGATGGCCAACATTCATCGTCGCTCCGATGAGCTCATGCCATACGGTATGCTACTTACTCGGTTGTTCAGGTGGGTTATGGAACATTTCCCACATCTTCAAAGTGTCGACTATGTCCTAGTCAATCGGGTTATGAAACCACTTGGTGGACCACAACGTCGCACAAAGCAACGTAAGGACAAAGGGTCCAAACGTGGTCGTAAATCCACTTCCGACATTCCTCATTCATCCTCCTCCTTCAGTCACGAATCATCATCTGAGCCTATGGATGAGGACGATGATGAGGTGAACGAAGAAGGAACGTCTAGTTCTCAAATCCCTTCTCCCGACACCTACTTTGGTAACCTTGACACTTCGTCATTCCAACCAACCTCCGACCTTGAGTTTGGTGACGTCAACCTATCTAACCTAATGAGGAGACAAACAGTAATGTACAATCGACAAGTCTCAATGCATGAGCAAACTGTCAGGGGGTTCAAGTCCATCAGCAAGGCGATCAAAGGGTTTAGGAACAAGATTAAAAAGTTGGGGAAGAAACGAGACTAGTTAGGATTAGCTTAAGTAGTACTATTAACTTAAGTATTATTAAGCTATTATAAATAAAGTTATGGCATTAACTTGCTTGAAATGTTCTCTTTTAACATTTTAACACTTGAACATGATTAATTCTCTTGTTAATTAATCCTCATGTTGGTTTATCTTGCCTAACTCATGCATGTTAGCTTATTTTATTACATGCACTAGATGTTAAAAATGCTTGGATTCATGCATGCTTAATAGTTACCTAAATACATAGATGATCACATGATCATGTTAGTTGCTAGTTGAAACTAGCTTTAGGAATTCTATGTGTTTAGTGATTTGAGGCTTTGAGATTTGCAGCCAATGGATTCCCCAGAAAATTTCCCCATTTAGGCTGCCTAAAACCTGCAGACCTGGAAAGAAGGTCAAAAGAGCCCACGGCTCCATTAAATAGGCCACGGCTCCACTAAATTTAGTGGTGCCGTAGTACCTTTAATGGTACCGTGCCTCTGGAAGACGAATTTAACAATTCTCTTTCACTTTTTGACTTTCTTTTCCTGAAAATCTGCAAACAAAACCTGATTCCCATGCACCCAAATCCCCAAATCCAACATCCTTTTCAACCTTGCATGCTTTTGATTTGGCTATTTAAGCTAACATCATGCATTGCCATCCTTACACCCATCCTTACACCTTCACACTCACCATACAACCATCATGGGATCAAGAGTATTTAAGAAACCAAGATTCTACATCAAACCAACAAATGAAACCAATCAAATTGATCAATGGATCAAGAGTGCTCAACCACCACAAACCTCACCAAACACCAAAGAGACAATCTTCATTGATCTCACCTTGGATGATGAAGATGATACACACACACCTATAACCTCAACCAAGTCATCATCTTCCTTCACTACACCTCAAGCTCCATCCAAGGCAACATCAACCAAACCAACATCCTCATCCTCCACCACCATTGGAACCAACACACATTCACCTCAACCAAGTCCCATTCCTTCACTAGCCCTAACACTCAACTCATCACCATCCACTTCACTTGAAGTTGGAACTAACACATCCCTTTCATCACCTTCACCATCACCACACCCCCTAGCCCTCACCCTAACCTTATCACCAATCACTCCCTTTGAGTTTGGGAGTAACACATCATCATCTTCCCTATCACCATCACCTCAACCCTTCATAGGTTATCCCATCCTCTATCCACTACAACCTCACACCTTGAGTTGCCCTTGTTGCAACTACAACCAAACCCTCATCATGAACCTTAGGGAAGACTTGAGTCTTCAATTTTCATACCTAGAACACCTCCTCACACCACCCATAGGACCCATCATCCTTCCACCACCTCCACCACACAATAGCCTAAACTAAACATGGTTATGTTTAGTCCCTCCAATAAATGCTTAGGAACCCTTTTGAAGTTGGAAGCAAATCTTGAAGCCTCATACTACTATTGATGTTTATGTGTCTTCATGTTGTTTTAAATTTGCTTTCTTGATGTAGTCATACTTATGTATGACATTTATTTTATGATTATGAAATGGGCTTTTCATTTTGGCCACTTAGCTATTTTCTTGTGTGGTTGGATATTTGTCAAATGTGCTACTTGTTAGATATTGTATACTTGTCGTCTAACCTTGTTTTGTAGCACGAACCATTGCTCAATTCCTTTGTGTTCTCCAAATGAGGGGGAGTACTCACCTTTTTGATTAGACAAAAAGGGGGAGAAATGGGAGTAAACTCATTAAAAACTTGTTAAAACTAATTTTAACCTAACATGAGTTTATATTTTGTCATCATCAAAAAGGGGGAGATTGTTGATGCAAATAATGTTCTAAAAACGTTATTTATATCTTTCGATTACTTCACGTTTTGAGGATGACAAAATGTGAAATCACGATACGTTAAAATCAACGTAAACAAGTCTTTAATCGGAAGATCCCGTTTCTACGCAAATCACTCTTGAACAAAGTTACAACTTGAACTAGTGATCAAAGAAGTGAATTTATGTTTTGAAAATTCACATTTTAAATGGGACAAAACATTTTTTTTTTCAAAAATACACATGACAAATTATTTTTGAAATATTAAGAAATGTTTTAATGGAAAAATAAGTTTGAAAATCACAACAGCTATTTTTCCCTCCAAAATCAGCTCCAACCTTCCCCAAATAAGTTTTCACCAGAAAAGACAAAATTTGGAGCGTCCTAGTCTACGACGGCTCCACGGTTCCGTTAAATTTAATGGAGCCGTGGGGTATTTAACGGAGCCGTCCGTACCATTTTTTCTGTAACGTTCAGATTTTTCTTGCCTATAAATATCAACCCCTTTCACAGTTTTAGGCACCCTTCACACACAGAAAAATCCCCTAGCTTAATCCTCTCAAACCTTTCACTTCTTTAGGTTAGTTTTCTTTGTTTCAAGAGTGACCCAATCATCCTTCAAGTGATCCTCTTCATACCTCTTCATTAGCAAGAGAAGAACACAAGTATCCAAGTAGATACAAGGTGTTGTCATCCCTCTTCATTAGCAAGAGAAGAACACAAGTATCCAAGTAGATACAAGGTGTTGTCATCCCTCTTCATTAGCAAGCGAAGAACTCAAGTATTCAAGAAGATACAAGAGTTATAGTTGTTAGGTTTTTGTAACACTTGTTACAACCTTGTTGTATCTTTGCATACATCAAGCTTTCTTATCTTTTGTGAGTGAGAGTGAAGATCAAGTGTGATCTATAGAGATAGTGAACATCTCTTATAGCCATTAGGCTTGTGTGATTGATCAAGAAGATCAAGGGTCGATAGATTAGTGTTAGTTGAGTAGAGTGAAGTGAGTGTTGATCATTGTGATTGTGTTGAGATCTTGGTGATCTCTTGAAGCCACTGGGCTTGAGTGTTTGGTCACGTGGACCTTGGTAGATTGGTGCTAGCTAAGATTAGCACTCGACATTTAGCTTAGTGTCAGTAATAGGATAAGCGACGTGTACGGTTTTCTCCGCCTGAAGGGAGGTTGTTGATATAGTGTTTGAAACTCTCGAGTGTGGTACTCGGGGAGTGGAGTAGGGCGAAGAAGAGCTTCGTAGCCGAACCACTATAAATCCTCTGTCTCGGTTCGATCTTTCCAACTCTACTCTTTACTTTTATTTGTTATTATTACTTAGCTTAGTGTGTAGTTCATATTGGTGTTGATTGGTTACACATAAAGTTCGAATCAAAGTTTCCAATTGCTAACTTTTAAAACAAGATTTTTAAAAGGATTTTTAAACCGGTAAACTATTCAACCCCCCTTCTAGTTTCCCACATAAACAATATTTATAATATAATATTCCCCCACTAACACTATTATTTTATTTATTTCTCAAAACCTATATATATAATAACATAATATATATATATATATATATATATATATATATATATATATATATAATATATATATATATAAACGACGAATACTAGCACGGATGTTCCGTCACGTGTTCCCACCGTACACATTCACCATGAGCCACCACCAAGAGTTACGTACGATAAATCATTTTGAATTATACTTTACCACACAGCAAGCAAGAAATACACGAGCACTGTTCACGTGTAAACTTTTCAGATAAAGTCAAGACATATATAAGACATGAATATTTCGCTAAGACTTACCGTACTAATTTAGGTTGCGTGTCGGCGCGGTTGCACTATTTTGTTAATTAGCAGATTGCTGTTGTTTTTAAGGTGAATTTATAGCCCCATATTTTTATACGATTTATTTTATTAGCTTGGGGTGAGAAACATGCAAAACTGTTTTCATGGACCAAAAATGGATTTTGTTTTTATACACACTTGTATGCAGAAACCTAAGTTTTGCTGAATCCCATTACGCCCACTATCATCAACCGTTAATTCCTGTCTAGGAAGACGTTTGATAAAAATAGATCTATTGGGGATGACACCCCCATTCGGTTGGCTCGGCACAGTCAAGGCGAACGTATACCATATGAAAATAGGCCGAGTGTCTGAGGATTAACACTCGCGGGCACCCCTTTCTAGCTAATGCCAGCTTGGCATGCTGCGATGTCATAGTTCGGTTAAATGAGGCTTAGTGTTTGCATTGCAGGATAGCGTGTTATTGCTGAATTGTTGCTGAATATTGCTATGGTCCATATGTGTTATATATTTCTAAACATATGAACTCACCAGCGTTAGCTGACTTTTAGCATGTTTTTCTCAGGAAACTGAGGTGTGTTAGCTGAAGGCAGGGCATGGCGATGGTCATAATAAATGTTGGAAATGTTTTTAGTATTGTGTTAACTCTGAAATTTGGACCGCTTTGTTTAATGGGCTACATTTTTATTTGAAATGGGTTTTATGTAAGACAACATGGCTTTTAACAAGTAATGTATTTTAAAACGGATTTTCAATCCGTTCTCTATGTCTTGTGTTGTGATTATCGATTTAGTAGCACCCAAAGTGTATGATTCCGCAATATTATGATTTTGGGGGTGTTACAAAACCCGTCGTGTCAACAACACCTATAAAAAACGTGATGGCTCACTTGTCTATCTTGACCCAAACAAAATCTATCTCAAAGAAATCCTTCCTAATCTTAAAAATTGGGAACTTCTTCTTCGTGAAAATGTCTTGTCTCTTGCGGGCAACCGGGATCATGTTCCGGCAAGTCTTGCTCATATGCTTTATTGTCTTAGTACCGAAACACCTTACAATCTTGTGTACTACATGGCATAAAGGGTTGCCAATGTTCGTGGTCGGTCATATAAGCTCATGCCATACGGTATATTGCTTACTCATTTTTTTTCGTTGGGTCATGGCTAATTACCCACATCTCCAAAGTGATGATTTTTATCTTGTCGATCCCATCATGAAACCTCTTGGTGAACCACAACGTCGGACAAAGCAAAGTAGTGACAAAGGGTCAAAACATGGTTGTAAATCTACCTTCGATACTAATTCTTCTTCATTCCATCATGGATCATCATCGCAACCCATGGATGATGATGATGAAGGTGTTGAAATAAATGAAGAAGGAACCTCTCGTGTTCGTACTCCCTCACCCGATACATACCTTCATAATCTTGACACATCAACCTTCATTTCAACAACTGACCTTCCTTACAATAACACTAACTTAAGCGCTGTCATGCGAAGGCAAACTAAGATGTATAATTGATAAGTGTTAATGCATGAGCAAACGGTAGGGGCATTCAAGTCATTTGGGAAGGCAATCAAGGGTCTCGTCAAGCAAATCAAGAAGTTAGGGAGGTCGAGATATTGAACAATATTAAACTATTACTTAGTTAGTATTATAAGTTCAAGTATTATTAAACTAACTTTCATGGGGTTTTGGCTACGGCTTTATGACATTAACAAACTAGGTTTACTATAACTTACGTTAACTAACTTGTCATGGTTAGTTTCGGGTGTGTCTTTCATTTTTTTTACCACCCGACGGTGTTTAATCAAGTTTAATCCTTGGTTAAATTTAGCTTATTTGCATTATTTACTTTTTATTTTCCTACATGCATCTTTCTTTCATAATCTAGATGATCATGTTGCTAGCTTGTTTGCATGCTTAATAGTAACCTAGATTTAGCTAATCACATGTTTTTGTTTAGTACTAGATATAGCTAAAGTTATGAAATTCATGTGATTATTCTTTAGTGATTTGAGGCTATAGGAGTTGCTGCAAATAGTACCCCTAGAATTACCTATTTAGGCAGCCTAAATCCTGCAGAACTGGAAAAATCGTATTCAGCAGGTCACGACACCACTAATTGTGCCACGGCACCACTAAATTTAGTGGTACCGTGGGTAATTTAGTGGTACCGTCCTTTGGGAATACGTTTTTAACTATTTGCTTTCACTTTTTGACTTCCTTTCCCTTAGACTCTGCCAACATTAACTGATTCCAACACTTCCAATTCCCTATGCTCATCACCCTACAATCCATGCATGCTTGATTTGGCTATTTAAGCAATTCTCATGCATTCATCCTCCTCACAATCAACCCTTCATCACAAACTCACTATGTCTTCCACCATTGCAACCACCTCACACAAAGCCAAGAAACCAAGACTTAACATCAAACCACCAAAGGAGATACTTTTCATTGATCTAAGACTAGATGATGATGAGGATCTTCATACACTACTACATTAAACCAACTCAACTACATCTATTTCTACACCATTTGCTCCTTCCAAAACCATTTCTACTAAGCCAACTTCATCCTCTTCATCCACAATTAGGACAACAACACCCTCACTACCACCTAGTCCACCTCAACCTTTGGCATTGACATTCACTTTGTCACCAACAACTCCACTTGAACTTGTTTACAACACATCATCATCCTTCGCTTCTCCATCTCCACAACCACTTATGGGTCACCCTATTCTCTACCCACTTGAACCACATAGCCTTAGTTGTCTATGTTGTCATCACAACCGCAACCTCATCATTAACTTTAGAGATGATTTGGCTCTTATGTTCTCCTACTTAGAACACCTCTTGACACCACCACAAGGACCCATCATACCACCTTCTCCACCAACCAATAGCCTAAACAACTAAACATTTTATGTTTAGTCTTCAATAAATGATTAAGAATCCCTTTTGGACTAGAAGCAAATCATAGGGCCTCTCAAGTCACTATAGATAAATTTGTGCTTCATGTAGTTTTCATGTTCTTGTCTTTATGTTGTACTCACACCTTATGTGTGATTCTCTACGAATGCATGGGCTTATTTTATGGTTGGCTTATATTTTCATGTCTTGGCTACTTAGCCATTTTATTTTATGGTTGGATATTTGTCTTGGTTGCTACATGTTAGATATTGTATATGTGTCATCTAACATTGTTTTGTAGCAAGTATCATTGCTCGATTCCTTGGTGTCCTCCAAACAAGGGGGAGTATACATCATGGGGGAGCCTTTGCGATCTTTTTGCTTTGACAAAAAAGGGGAGAAATGGGATATAAACTCATACTAAAAACTTGTTAAAATTAATCTTTCATTTAAAATGAGTTTATGTTTTGTCATCATCAAAAAGGGGGAGATCGTTGATACAAATAATGTCTAAAAACGTTATCTCTATCTTTCGATATCCTTACGTTTTGATGATAACAAAATGTAAAAACACTTTACGTCAAAATTAACATAAACAATTTTTTAGTCGAAATATCCCGTTTTTACGTAAATCACTCTAGGTAAGAACAAACAAATTTACAACTTGAAAAATGATCAAAGAAGTGAATTTGTGTTTCAAACTTCACATTTTTAATGTGACAAAACATTTTTTTTCTAAAATATACTTTACAAATTATTTTTGAATTATAAAGAAATGTTTTAATTGGAAAAATAAGTTTAAAATTTATAACAACTATTTCCCCCCCAAAATCAGCTCCTAACTTCCCCAAATAAACTTTCACCACTAAAAACAAAAACAGGAGCGTTTTTGTCTGACACGGTACCACGGTACCACTAAATTTAGTGGTACCGTCGGGTATTTAGTGGTGTCGTCCCCCTGTAACGGACAAATTTTCTTTGTCTATAAATACCAGTCCACTTCACAGTTTTTGAGCATCCTTTTTCACATAAAACTTTATGAGTTTAATCCCCTATTCACACTTACATTTCCTTGATCATTCAGATAATTTTCTTTTGTTTAAGAGTGATTCTTTCATCCAACCAAAGATCACCTTCATTCCTCTATTAGTCCAAGAGAAGAACACAAAGTATCAAGAAGATACAAGGTGTTAGAGTCATTGTGTAGTGCACTTGCATTACTTGTAGTTTACTTGTTGTATCTTGTCATACATCAAGTTTTCATTGTGTTGTTTAGTTATCTTGTGTGGATCATTGTGATCGTGTAGAGATCGTGTGGATCTTGTGTTGATTGTGTAGAGAGTGTCTAGATCAAGTGGATCTAAAGTAGAGTGTGTGGATCATGTGGATCGTGTGATTAGTAAGGATCGTGTGGATCGTGAGTGAGATTGGTACTAGCTAGATTAGTACTCGACATTTAGCTTAGTGTCGGAAATTGTGATAAGCGACGTTGTACGGTTTTCTCTGCCTGAAGGGAGCTTGTTGACATAGTGCTTAGAACTCTCGAGTTGGGTACTCGGGGAGTGGAGTAGGGCGAAGAAGAGCTTCGTTGCCAAACCACTATAAATATCGTTGTCTCGGTTTGATCTTTCCATCTCCACTCTTTATATTTATTGTTTAGACTTGATAGTAGATAAGCTTTCATATTGGTGTTGGTTGATTTCACAAATAATTGAATCAAAGTTTTTCACAAGTAAACTTTTATAACTAACGAAAAACCGGTAAAACTATTCAACCCCCCCTTCTAGTTTTCCACATTTTCATATTTTTGCAATGTGTTAAATTTGTAACCAGGGATGGAGGAAGGAATTGAAATAAGGGGGCGGATTTTTTTCCTCAAACTAACAAAGTAAAATAAAATTCTATCTAGAAACATACCTTTATAAAAGATAGACTTCATTAAATATTAGAACAAAGACAAGCAATAGCCAATACAAAAATACTTTCAACTAGTAACATCAAACACTACCAAAAGAAACTAATAAAAGAAGTTGTACACGGTACACCATCAGTAGCTAGCAACATCAAACACAACCAAAAGAAACTATATCATCTAGCGACATCTTGAAACCATTCTAGCAACACACAATCTAATAAACATACCTACATGTTAACTTTTAAAAATATAAGCACATAACTTTTCCATTGATCACAAATGCCATTTTGTTTCATCATCAGGAACTTGTGAACTCTCGACTTGCACCTGATAATAAATAATAGAACTAGTTAAACAGCTAACTCCTAAGCTATACATAGTTAAACCAAAAAACAAAGATTAAATATGAAGTGTACCTTGGCCATTTGAAACTGGACATGTCTTTTTTTCTTAGAATTGAAAGCATCTATTATCATATCCGTAGTAAATGTGTCAGAAATTTCCCTTTCGATATAAATAATCAAACAATGTTTAAGATAGTCATCACTCATTCTCATGCGAAGTCTTGTTTTCACAATCTTTATAACACCCTGAAATTTGGATTTACATTTTAATTATCAAATTGATTATACCCTTAGTTAATTAATTAAATAGTGATGTATTAAACGATGTGTTATAAAATAATTACACGTTATTAATATCTATCCTAAACTAACCAACTAAATAAATTGTCACATTTTAAATCCTATCCTAACATTATACACGACACGCTCTTTTCTTTCTTTTGACTCCTACACGTTTAATATGTTAAGATATAACCAAATTTCTTTGTCCATCCTTAGCTATGCGTTCACTTGCAAGAGATAAGAAACACAAGTATATAATTATCAAAATAGAAGATTTTGGTCCCCTCCCTTCCTTAGTAAAATACACGGTTGTCTCTTTGTTACCATATAACATTACACGCTTTCCTTCCCTCCTCATTATCACATTATACGGCCTCCCTCTCCCTCTCTCAATACCGAAACATAACCAGCCCTAAATTCATTAGTTTTCTCTCCAAAGATCAAGAAAGACGAAGGTAATAGCAGCCTTGGTGTTGGTGTGATTCGTGGCATTATTCTTGGGGTTTGATTCGTGGTCCTTGTTCTTTGATCTCTCTTTGTTTCGGCCTAAAAGGTACTCGTGGTCTCTCCTCTTGTCTTTCACTCTTTCCTCTTGTCTTTCACTCTATATGACACATATGTGGATAAAATCAGATCTAAACATGCTTAACTAATCATCATGATCATATTGTTAATTTACTTGTGTGTCTCGTTAATATACAGTAACATGGGTAAAAGATCTAAGCCACATGAAATCATAAAAGTCGTGTTAACTTGCTTGTCGATTTGCTTCTTTTCCTATACGACCTAAATCATATACAAGCCCTAGAAATCTGTCATTAAAACCCTAATATGACCATTAAAGACACATTAAAGATGGCTGATTAAGATGGAAACCCTAGATTTAAATAAAATGGGCGTATAAAATTATAACGAGGGGTTTAGTTTTCGGATCTATGATTTTATGTGAGGATTATTGCATGTTTTGTCTCGTTAACTTTGATGTTGTATGTGTGTGTGTTTGTGTTGATCTATAAGGGTATAAACATGTGTCGAATGGTGTTCGAAAACATCTAAAGACATGCACATTAAAATTGGTTAAAAAGGTTTAGGTTAGGGCTTGTTTTCTGTCTCACTAACATGCTGTCCAGAATTTGGGTCGCCTTGAAGGAGGTCTAATTTGATGATAACAACGAGTTTTGACATAATTTCAAAGCCTAAAGTTAAGTTTAAGATGTATAATTTCTGAATATTAAGTTTCTTGGTCATTGGAGGTCTGGAAAGGGGTCATTTGATTTTTACAAGATTAGTTGTCAAATCTGGAAATCTTTAGTCTCAAATCAGTCGGTTTCTATGATTTTGAATTCACAAAATATAAGGTCTGAGAACCCTAAATTTTAGTAGGAGAATATTTAACATGTTTATTAGTTACTGTAATTTTTGTAAAATTTTATGGAAGGTTTAAGTATGTTAATAAAACACAAACTTTTCGGGTGTACAAACAGGCCACTTTCTGGACAGACTTGAAAAGAATGATTTTTATGAAATACTTACACTAGGAGATAAAATCTGAAAAAATTATGGGAAGTATTAGACATATATAGGTGTCACTGGTAAAAATTATAGAGCCACAGGAGCTTGTTTGATGTGTCATAAAAATCATAAGAATATGAACCAGATTCACATGAGAAACCCTAAAACTATGTTTTGACTATATATCAGCTATAAACCCTAAAACATGTTAATAATTCAATATAAGTACTAAAATCAGTAATGAACTTATAAAATGAGCTTATAATTAATAAGATGATCATTAATTCATGTAGATTCTCTGAAAGGGAGTAGCTTCTGTTTCTTTGTATTTCCTTCCTCCATTTCGTTTGTTGTTAAGGTACAGATATTCAATCCTTTCTCAGTAAGGATATCTCATGACTTGATCCCTGATTTTTCTATTCTGATTCATATTTGATTTGATATTCGTTTGATTATTCCGTTTGATATTAGATTCATTTCAGTTAGACATTATCTTAATTGGACAATTAGTAATTGTTCTTTATGCTTATTGTATCATTTGCCCTATTCTGTTCCCCGAGCTGTTAACTAGTCATGGAGGTACCATGACCATGTCATTGAGACATCAATGGCATGACACTGTTCTGTGGAGGTGTGATTAGTCAACGGCGTTCCCACTTTGTATGCTATATAGCACCATGGCCGCCATCATTATTATTATTATATTTGTATATATGCACAGTCTAGTACTTGTTTTTATATATATATATATATATATATATATATATATATATATATCTACAATTTATTGTTTATCATAGAGATCTATGATTATTACCATAAGGACTATGAGTTGGTTTATGTGTTATTTTATAAGTGAATGGTTTTGTGTGTGCCATACACCCCATATCACATCTGTTTAGGTACATCAGGAGTTGCAAATCATGTGTACAACTTACTATGTTGTTATATTATATATGTTTGTTTGTTTTGGTCTATTCATGTATCATGATTAGACACATATCTGAGCTCGTGGGCATTCCTTTGTTATTCTTATATTCCTAATTTCTTTTGATTCTTACTTCTTATGATATCTTGTTCAGCAGGTTCTCTTAGTTCCGTTTCACTTATTCATTTTTGTCTTATTACCTATTATTGTTTATATCTGTTCACTGAGCGTTAGCTCAGCTGCATTTTCTTTTCTCTGCGGCAGGTAATAAGCGGGATGCTGGGATTTGAGTGATGAGAGTATGAGCTCTTAGAGGACCAACCCTTGATAGTTTCCCCTTTGTTGGAATTGTATTTTGGAAGTCATTTTGTTTACATGACTTATCATTTTATTTAATAAAGTCTTCCGCTTGCGTTTATTATTCTGATTGACACCATAAGTGTGACATTTGACCCCTTTTTGGGGTAGGGTGTTACAATCTTCATTGCTGAGAAAGCTCTTTCACTCGACATAGTTGAAACCGGAAGACTTAATATAAGACGTATCAAGCGGTCAACCAAAGGATAAGATTTTGATTTCCCAGTTTTGTGAAGGCTTTTACATAAAGCATAGAGTTTAGAAACTTTTTCTAACTTTGTATGATTACGCACATCTAGCTCGTAATGTTGCACCTCAGCTTTTAGTTGAATACAGTAAAGTCCAGAGGATAAAACTTCTTAACCAGTTTACAAATATCATCAATCTTGAAGGACTTTCTTGGATCTAGAGCAACATTAAGATAAATAAGTTATGTTATAGACTCACTAAATCTAGAGTTCAAGTCTACTAATTGACGATCAATAGTAGAATAGAATACATCAACTTGATAGTGATGTTTGATGGTCACATTATTCTTTTTACGATACTGAATTAAATTCCTATAAGTTGCATTCATGTCGGGAATTGGGATATTATTATTCTCACAAGCAAGAGTAACTTTACCCATAAACAAGTGCCAACTTTCATCTCTTAACTTTTGAAGTAATGTCTTTGTAGTGGAAACCAAAGCCAACACATTAAAAATATCTTATAATCTATGTTGTAAAGCTTGAAAGAGCTTGTCAGTTATCTCCATTATTTCCTTCATAATATGCATAACAATAACGAAATCAAATGACTGTGAGTGTTCAAGGCAATACGCAGCATCACCTTTTTAGAAGTTGTGGACCTTGTAACAGCAATGTCACTAAATACTATGTATGCAGGACCATACAAGCTCATCAAGCTATGTATTGATCTCAAATGTGAACTCCATCTAGTTTCTCCAGGCCTTTGCACATTTTGGATTTGATTATGTCCTTTCCTAGTTTCGAGCTCTCCAATCTCAGCTAGATGTGTAATTTCAACAACTTGTGCACCTCTACCACCTCTTTGGATGCTGAAATTAATGCCAATTGCAATTGATGTGAAAGCAATGTACATAATATGCATAAGGACACTCCTTTAAGATCAAAGGCCATTTCATTCTCTACGCATATTACTCGCCCGTTATATCCTTGGCCTCGAATATTTTGAACATCTAGCTTATGATAAGATAATGAAGATAAGATCTCATTCTTTAGAGTCAAAGAAGTCGTGTCTTTTACATGAATCAAGTCTAAAAACCTTTCTTTAATGTCTCAATTCCGGTCAACAAATCTCACCACAATAGCCATTTTCTCTTTTTTAGATTCATCTCGAGACTCATCAACTATCAAAGAAAACTTTGCATTCCAAATTTTATCACGAGTTGCCCGTTGTATACTCTTTGCAATAATTCATAAAATTTCTTTTTGAATATCTGGTGATGTATACTTTGCATTTTGAGGAGTGTTTCCTAGCACAACATTTTCAACATCCTTATTATAAGAAGCAATAAGCTTTACCAACTCAAGAAGGTTTCCTTGATTTTTTGAACCAGGTCGCTCATCACTACCCTAAGGCCACAAGTCTGAATTGTGAGCCATTTAACTGACTTAAATATAGTTATAAGTCGAAGTCAATTTTAAATAACTTCTTTTTCTGTTTGTTTCTCTATCACATTCTCTATATGGCACGATTGGTTCTTTAAAGCTTCGTAGCATCTTACAGAAAAATTATGAGCCGAGGCCGGAGTCTTACCTACATGAGTGATGAAAGCACAGTCGTTGCCACAATTTACTTTTTGCCACTTGTTGAACCCTTGCTTGGTAAACCTTTTAGAACCAACTCGTACAACGGGCTTCTTATTGAAAAAAGTAACATGGTAAACAATATACAACATCCTTTGTCTCTGAATATTCCAACCACCAAAATCTTTTAAACCATACTTCTTGAAAGCTTCACATACGACCATTGGGACCACTAGGACTTAAAGGATACTTCGATTTACTAAGTTGAAAGCTTCACATACGACCATTGGGACCACTAGGACTTAAAGGGTACTTCGATTTACTAAGTTGATGAGGTCCAAGTTTGATGTATTCTCATCTAATCTCATCTTGGTGGTCAGTTGGATAACTTAATATGAAAAAATTACATGTTTGGTCCCTGTGGTTTGCTCAGATTTCATGTTTAGTCCCTAAATCGTTTTAATTACACCAGAGATACCTATTTTTGAAACCTTGCACTCATTTAGTCCCTATTTTGGATGGGCCGTTAGTTTGACCGTTAAGTGTTTAAATATTATTTGCCCGTTAGTCCCTCCGTTAATATTTTTTGCACCGTTAGTCCTCATTTTTTAAAATGAATTAAAAAGGGCAATATAGGCTCGAGCTCGGGTCTTGTTGCCCAAAAATCAACGCCCCAACCACTGTACTAAGCATCCAGTGGTGTAATTATATCAAAATAAATTATATTTAACCTTTTTTTTTGCTCAAACTCGTTTTTATCCGTTTTCGTCTGTATTTATAAGTTTTCATCTGTTTTTTTACGTTTTCATACGTTTTCGTCTGTTTTTTTTACATTTTTGTCTGTTTTTTACGTTTTTGACCGTGTTTTTATGTTTTCAGTCTGTTTTTTACGTTTTTGTCCATTTTTTACGTTCTAGTTCGTTTTCTTACGTTTTTGTCCTTTTTTTACGTTTTCGTACGTTTTTATACGTTATCGTACGTTTTTATATGTTTTCGTCCGTTTTTTACGTTTTCGTCCGTTTTTATACGTTTTCGTCAATTTTTTTACGTTTTCGTCCGTTTTTATACGTTTTCAACCATTTTTATATGTTCATGTTCGTTTTTTACGTTTTTGTCCTTTTTTTACATTTTTGTCTTTTTTTTTCGTTTTCGTCCATTTTTTTTACGTTTTCCTTCGTTTTATACGTTTTTGTATGTTTTTTTTCGTGTTCTCCCTTTTTATACGTTTTCGTCTTTTTTTTGAGTTTTTGTTCGAAAATGTATAACAATGAAACGTATAACGTAATAAAAAGAACAGTATGAAAACTATAAAAACAGACGAAAACTAAAAACGACAAAACGTTAAAAAAACGGAGAAAAACTAAAAAAAGACAAAAACGTAAAAAAACGGAAAAAACGTAAAAAACCGGACGAGAACGTAAAAAATGGACAAAAACGTAAAAAAACGAAAACGTAAAAAGACGAAACGTAAACAAACGGATAAAAACGTAAAAACCAGACGAAAATGCAAAAAAATGGACGAGAACTTAAAAAACGGACAAAAATGTAATAAAACGAGCGCAAACGTATAAAAACGGAGGAAAACATAAAAAAAAGGACAAAAACAAATAAAAACGGAGGAAAACGTAAAAAATGTAAAAAAACAGACGAAAATGTAAAAACACGGACAAAAACGTAAAAAACGGGCGAAAACGTATAAAAACGTACGAAAACGTAAAAAAACGGACGAAAAAGTATAAAAACAGACGAAAACGGATAAAAATGAGTTTGAGCAAAAATAAATTGTTAAATATAATTTATTTTGATATAATTACACCACTGGACGCTTAGTCCAGTGGTTGGGGCGTTGGTTTTTGGGCAACAAGACCCGATTTTGAGTCATGCTGCCCTTTTTAATTCCTTTTAGAAAATGAGGACTAACGGTGCAAAAAGTATTAACGGAGGGACTAACGGGCAAATATTATTTAAACACTTAACGGTTAAACTAACGGCCCATCCAAAATAGGGACTAAATGAGTGCAAGGTTTCAAAAATAGGTATATCTGGTGTAATTAAAACGACTTAGGGACTAAACATGAAATCTGAGCAAACCACATGGACCAAACGTGTAATTTTTTCACTTAATATTAAAGGTTGCGCGCTTGGATATCGGATCAAGGAATCTAAGTTATCCTCTGTTGAATTATGAACATCCTTTTCATGTTCAACTCTAGGGGACTCGTTCACATGATTATCATTAACATCTTGTTGGTCACTTGGTTGTGTCTCGTGAACAATTTCTTTTTTATTATCACCATCTGGTGGTGATTCGTGGTCTCAAACAACATTCACTTTTGGCTTGTAAAAATAAAGGCTAATGGTCTGAAAAGACATTCAACTTCACACCTTTTTCTTATGTAGGCACTAAACTTTTAACTTTCCTATTAAATTCAAAAACTCCCTTAATCTTCCTATTGTATGCATTGTTACGGAAATTGACTGACGTGGCATGAGTTAATCAACTATGGGTCCGTTAAGTGAGGGCAATTTCATAATTTTACGAGTAAATTGCAAAAATTGTCCTTGTGGTTTGGCCAAATTGCACGTTTGGTCCGTACTGTTCATTAAGTGAAAAAAAGGTCTTTATTTTCCACTGTTTCATTCAGTTTTAGTCCCCCACCCATAACGCCGTGATTTTCCCGTCTAAACCTTGTGCACGTGCACTCCACAAGGGGGTAATTTAGTCTTTATACATTATATCAATTAAATAACTCTACCCATCCCAATTAAATACCCCACCCCACCCTTTTATCTGCTATTAAAACATCAAACCCAGAAACCCAGAAATTCATAACACAAACACAAACATAATTTAAACCAGAAATTCAGCTACAAGAAATCAAACATCAAACCCAAACATCTTTACCCAGAAACATCTTTACCCAGAAACATCAAACACAAAACATCAAACAAAACAAAACATCAAACAAATCTCTAAACCTATTCCATAAATTCATAGTATATTGCTAAATAGTTACATTAAGAGACAATAGTAGAAGCGTTTACAGTCTTTAGTGATATCTTAAGTCAGGCTAATCACGATCATAAATTCATAGTATATTGCTAAATACAATACTTAAGGAGCATAATAATCAATACGTTGTACTTTTAAATATGACGTCTTAACCAATGATGATCAGGACTCACATGATCAATTCAGCAATCAGCACCATGGCCATTTTGCGTCTCTCCATTTAATCCAACGTTCCTTTTGACTGATTTGTTTAACTTGCTGGCTATTATCTGTTTGTGTTGCAAACACTGGGCAGCACCCGAGATTTCTATTGCGTGCCAATGCAGCTTCCTTGTATGACAGATTTTCATACTTAGGGTGTGGAATAACCTCCACCTTTTTCCACCATAGCTTTAAAGCCTGCATCATGAAAATCCAGAACTTGAGGCACATCATTCAATGGATACTATTTCAAAGTTATATATTTTTTTTGGATAACCCTTTGACCGATTAGAGATCAAACATAACTTGAATTGACCCATTCATACGAAATGTATTGAAATTACCCCCTTATACATACAAGTCAAGATTTTCTATAGCACAAAGACTAGTGATATCTAAAGTAAACTAATGAAATAGAAAACTTACTTGCCAACACATCCATATTGAGATTTTATGAGGCATTAGCCAAAAGAAAACCGCATGTTGAATGGATGATGAAGACACCCTTTTTGCACTGAGAGAAGCAGTGAAATAGTCACCTAGCTTTGGATGGTGAGCTGAAATGGTTACCACAAGATTATCGACAGGTAAACTTGTTCTCATTTTCCAGTTCCCAAGCATATCCTATATTTAACAAGTAATTAAACCAACATTTGAAAACGATCCCTTTTTTACATATTCTTACAAGTACATACATACATATACATACCATGAAAGGACTAACATGAAGCAATTTAGCGACTACATCAGAGTTCGGGTTAAAAAGAAACTGTAGTCTTTCTCCCCATGGTGAATTGGTGGTTATCCAAAGTGTTGGGCTGGTTATCCAAAACCCACAAAACCCACAAAGAAAGCTTAAACAAGAAACAAAACCCACAAAGAACTCAAGATCTTTGCGCTGTGTTCTCATGTATATTCTTTAAACAAAACCCACAAATCCCCACACTATAACAAAGAACAAAACTGCAACTTACAATCCTCTACTCAAACGACTTCAAAGAACAACAAAAAAACCCAACTATCCTATCCTATCCTCTACTCAAACGACTTCAAAGAACAACAAAAAAACCCAACTATCCTATCCTATCCTCTACTCACACGACTGTCAACAATAACAAAACTACAACTCACAATCCCACTCCCCATCTTACGACAACAAATCACCTCTCCAAGTAAACAAAAATACTCGAACTGACTTGAAATGCATATAACAAGCCAAGATCTTAGATTTGTTCACTTTTTGTACAAATCTTTAAAGATTTTTAAGTGTGTGAAACAAACACATCATCGATCTTTAACAAATAAGCCAAAAAACCACACCTACCCGAGACCTTTAATAGATCTTGAAGCCGAAAAGAGTAAAGAAGAGAATGAATCAAAAGGACAAAATTATCCTCCCATGTGACTACCGAATGTGTGTTTGTGTGGTTGTGATCTAGGTTGAATATTGTTAGTTGTTTAGAGATTTGGAGTTGGATTGAATAATCTAGGGTTTAAATTATGGAATAGGTTTAGAAATGGATTTGGAGTTGTTTGATATGGTATTATGAATTTCTGGGTAAAGATGGATCATGTTTGTGTTTGATATGGTATGATGAATTTCTGGGTTTGATGTTTTGATAGCAGATAAAAGGGTGGGGTGAGGTATTTAATCGGGATGGGTAGAGTTATTTAATTGATATAATGTATAAAGACTAAATTACCCCCTTGTGGAGTGCACGTTCACAACCATTAGACGGGAAAATAACGGACATACACGTGGGGGACTAAAATTGAATGAAACAGTGAAAAATAAGGACCTTTTTTGCACTTAATGAACAGTATGGACCAAACGTGCTGTGGAAAACTAGAAGGGGGGTTGAATAGTTTTTACCGTTTTTAAAGTTTTATTTACTTTGTTACTATATGTTAATTCAAAGGAAACAATCACAAATAAATAATCACACAATATAAACAAAAGATAAAGAGAGGAAAGATCAAACCACACGACACAGTTGTTTATAGTGGTTCGGCTACAAGAACTCTATTCCTTGCCCTACTCCACTCCCCGAGTTTCCTACTCGAGAGTTTATCTTTCACTAAGAAACAAACTCCTTTCCTAGGCGGAGAAAACCTTTACACGTCGCTTACTTCCTTTTTTCCGGTACTAAGCTAAACACCGGGTTCTTTCACAAGGTAGAACCAACCTGACGTCGCCTAATTACTTTACCGACACTAAGCTAGATGTCGAGTTCTTTACAAGGGTACAACCACTCCCTACACTCTTTGTACTTTAAGGACTAAAGTACTAACCACACTCACTGATTACAAATGATAGATATGATGTGTGAAACAAACTACAAGATCACACAGTAATGCAACTAAAGGATTACGGTTCTGTAGATCCTTGAATGCTTGATCTCCTTTCTACAAAATGGAAGATCAAAGTGAAATGCAACTATGAATGATGTTAGTAAGATATGTACTGAATGAATATATGTGTTTAAGCTATATGAGTGATGAGAGAGCCAAATGATCAGCTTCCTATTTATAGGCAAGCTGATCTTCAGCTCACGGATCCGGCGGATCCCTCAAAAGGGATCCGTCCCTTATAACACTTGGATCCGTGGGATGTGACAGCTATGTAATAGTTGTCTCTTACCATATCTTAGTTGTATCTTACCATATCATCCAAGATCTTCAAATGTCAACTATGTTGCTTGCATATCTAACCAAGATATATCAAAGATATTGTATGTGATGCATACAATGATGTCATGGCATAGTTTATGAATTAAAGTTTCCTTTTAAGGAAACAAGTTACTAAACTTGTAATTCTAAGTTAATATGTGAAGTGTAAAGTGTGTACTTAAGAGACTAAGCTAGTATTTATTATTTGCTAAAAGATATTCCTTATATTTGTCATTAACAAAACTAATGAAAGATCAAAGAATATAAATAACGTTTTTGGGACGCTATTTGTATTAACAATCTCCCCCTTTTTGTTGATGACAAAACATAAAGTATATTTTTGAGCAAGAGAATAAATATAGCATGAGTTCTTAAAAATATATATTAAGTTTGTTTATTAAAGAAAAGTTTTGTAAAAAATGTATGTACTGTGATAATTCACAGTTGATGCAAACTTAGTCCTTTCTCCCCCTTTTTGTCGAAACAAAAAGAGTAGCGAAGCGGAATGCGATTTGAGAACTTTAAGAGCTCCCCCTTGTTTTTATACTCCCCCTAAATGGAGTAATCAAGTAAATGATGCAAGAATCTACAAAACAAACGGTTAGTATATGAGATGCTTATGAGATGCTCCCCCTCGATGTATACTCCTCACTACTCGAGTACCAACGTATACTATTGAAGGGTATGATATGCTGCAAATGAAGTGTTAGTTATGAAAGTAGAATGCTTGTTAAGTGTTCTTCCAAACAAGCCTTTCAATATGTTTTGACTTTAAAAAGTCAAACTAAGTGTCTGATGTTAATTAGTACCTAAAGCAATCATATGCAAGATATAATGTATGCAATATAGGAATGTTAGTTCATAATGATAATGATAATATGCAATATGTTGATCACTCATAAGCATAAAACATCATATTCATATAAATTGAAAAGTTTGTGACAAAAGTCACAATGGAGAAATGATGTTACAAATAAGAAGACATCCTAAAAAATAAAAAGTCCTAAACAAACAACTTAAAAAGAAAAATCCAAACAACTAATCTAAAGAGCTCCTATTGAGGAGGATGAGAGATTGCGTTCAAACGTTCAAGAACATGGTTCAAGATGAACCTCATCTCGTTTTGAAGCTCATGGACCAAGATGTTGGTCCTTTGGGCCAAGTGAGCCGTTCTCTCACAATGTGCGCAATCATGACTTGAGAAGCCGGGCGGAAGAGTAGGGTCCAAGTTGTGTGGTGGTGGTGGTGATGGTGGTTGGGTGTTGTTGTTGTTGGATGGTTGTTGTGGTGTTTGGAGGGAGTTCATAAGGATGTTTTGGATGTCCATTGCTTCATGAAGGCGATGGTCAACCATACCCGAGAGAGTGTAGAGACGATTGAGCTCTTCACTAATCTCTTCTTGGGTTTGAGGCATATTCATCCACATTGCCTCGTCAATGGCAACTAGAGTGGATGTGGGTGATAGAGTTTGTGGTTGAGGTTGGGATGATTGGGCATCATGGTATAGAGGGCCATGGATATCCGGGTAAACCGGGTGAAAAAGCATGGGTTGTTGACCTTCAAAGGTCATGGGTGGAAGATTGGGTAATTTTGGTGAAAGTTCTTCTAAGTCATCAAGATGTGGTGATGTAGGAGGAGTTCTAAATAATTCCAAGGGTTGGAGTTTAGGTGATTTTGGTGGTGATGGTGATTTAACAGTCTGTGATGGAGCCGGTGGTGGAGTAGTGGCTATTGGAGTAACGGTTGGTGGTGGTGTTTTTATAACAACATGTGATGGTGTTGGGGTGGAGAGTGTAAGGAAATTTTCACTAGCAATGGGTGATGATATATTGAGAGGAGAATTTTCCTCAGATGAGGAGTTTGCTAAGTTGATAAAACAACAAGGTTTGACACTGATGCGGGCTGTTCTTCTTGTAGTTCTAGATGTGGAAGAGTTGTGTGACTTGGTCATGGTGAAGTATGATAGCTAAGATGTACAGGAGAGGAAATGGTTGGGGTGTGAAGTGATGATCCTAAAGTGCTAATTTATAGACAGAAGGTTTGTGAGTCTGTGTGTTTGGATTTGATGTGAATCCAATAGAGAATGTGGGTTCTAAATGATTTGGAACAGAAAATTGTGCAGGTCATATCAATGAAGTCAATCCATTGAGCTTTGGTTGAGTAATATGTTTTGGATATGCAGTTAATACAAGAGAATAGTGGAAAATCTATGATTTGATATGTCCACGGATTTGACGGATCCCTAAAAAGGGTTCCTTCTTTGTATTGGTTTGGTAACTCACACCTAAAGTTTAAAGATTTAAATTTTGGTGGGAAATTTTGTTCCTAAGTTTCTAAGAATTCCTAAATGATTCTAAGATGAATTATGATTAGTACATGAATCCTAAATGATACTAAACACTAAGATTTAAGAATCGGGATGAGTCGAAAAGGTTTTAGAATTTTGCTGGGAAACCTGCGGATCCAAAGTGGATAAAAGGCGGAACCATTTTATGGGATCCGCCAAATCCGCAGGTAGGCGGATGGCGGATCCAACGATAAGCCTTGGCGGAACCATGTTTTGGGATCCGCGGGATCCGTAGGCCTAAAACTAAGAAAGTAAACAGAACATATGTCATATTTCGCGTTTTTCGACGAAAACCCGAAAATTCACCTAGACCTTACTTAACATCTAATATGTATAGCAAAACAACTAAATATGATAACATTAACACATGATTGCACATAGTTTAATCCATACTTAGAAACTTACCGTTTTAGGTGTTATGCCAAACATAGGCAATCACCCGGAAAATTGATAACCATGATGGTTATCTACCTGCAAGTGTTAGTTATTACACATACACAATAAGTATTATCAGATAAATTCAAGACACATAGATTTTAACAACACAATATCCAACATTGTTTAAAACCAAACACTCCATTAACTCAGCTTCTTCTTCAACTTCTTCATCCCCTTGTGTAATTTCATCATCCAACGCCCCAGATTCTTCACCATTCCTTTGATGTTTCGATACTCAGTGGATTCATGTGGAATTGGAGGAAGATGGCTCAAGTATTCGGGTGGAGGAATCCTAGAATTTGGCATACCATCATCTTCACTCATGGAAGATGATGAGGATGATGTTGGAACACGAGGACGTTTGCCCTTATCAACACTAACCCTAAAATCACTCAAAGGAACGAAGGTGTGTTCAATTTCATTGTAATCCGGAACAAAGCCTAGATGGTTTGGACGAGCGGGTGCAAAGGCTCTATAAAGTCGGGTTAAGAGCATACCATAAGGCATTGCAATCTTGCTTTGAACCGGAATGTCACACATTCGTTTGGCAACATAATAGGCAAGATTGAAGGGTTGACGAGTAGAGATGTTGTACATCATGTGACATAAACAAGCATTGATATGATCACGGTTTCCTATGGTGCACATCACATTTGCCCTTAACACATCCTCCATCTTCTTGAATTCGGGTCTTAGTTCATTAAGTTCCATTGCGAATGGATCTCTAGCAACTTCACGACCACGATACATTCTTGTGGGGTTGTTCTTAGGAATGAAGAGATGGTCCCTAATCACTTCTTTTGATTGGAGAGGAGTGGCATATCGTGCCGTCCTATCGAGATTGGAGTCTAAGATTGTTAAGGACCATTTGTCCGAGTAAATACATGTACCTTGACTTGGAATTCCTAAGACCTCACCAAATTGATCAAGAGGGATGTTGACAAGATTTCCATTTAGAGTAAAATGAAGACTTAAGTAACCTTCATCACTCGAGGTAAGACCTACACTAGCATAGAACTCAAGTATGAACCTAGGAATGATTGGCTCGTCTATGTCTAAAAGAGAATCAAATTGAATTGCGGCTAATTGTTCCCTAAGTTGAGTGCCTTCATAAAATGATGCATCTACGGCTCTACCCTCATGAACATACTTTTTCTCTAAGACTTTGAAAATTTCGATTTGGGCATCGGTTAGACCCTTGGTTTTGTGGACTTTGGGTAAGTAGTTAACGGTTTTCTTGTGATCGTAGTTGGTTGCGGGAGGCATGATTTTCCTAATTACAAAAAGTTACATAATTTTAGTTAAAATGATTAAAGAAAGTGTAGGATTCCTAGTGTGTGCCTACATGGGGACGATGTGGAGGTGCGGTTATCTCGACTCCTTTTGATGCAAGAAAAATTAGTTTATGCAAGTTTTGTTTATAAAACGAGAGATAACCCAAACACTCCTATTTCAATGTAGCTACGGTTGAATGTACCCGAAAATACATATTAGTTATGTATTCCCTTTAGCATTCAAGAGACATTATGCAAGTGAAGTCTAAAAGATAACGTTTTGCATTTGTATGAACAATGTAAGAAAAAAAAATTTTTACCTAGTCGTTAGAAGATTTAAGTGAAAAATTTTCATGGGGTTTTTGTTAAATTAAGACAATGTGCTATGAGATGCAATTCCTAACTAAGAAAAACATGTTTTTAAGTATAATGCAATAAATATGCTTCATGATTTTTCAAGAATTATGCATATACCCCAAGTTTGGTTTTTTGTGCATGAAATGGAAATCCTAGACGCAGATCAGGAGTATAAATGTGATAAGAATACTTACAGTGATGTTAGAAACACAAATTAGTGGAAGAAAATGGTCCAAAATATGATGGAGATTAAGTGTGTGTCGAGTTATAGTAAGGTGATATGTTTTGGAGTGAGGAATGAATTAGTAGTTGTTCTTGTTTATTAAATAATAAACTGGACTTAGCATGTGGCGGATCCGGCGGATCCCAAACAAAGGATCCGTCTTTGTTGACGATTGGATCCGCGGATTCAGATCACATGTTTTGGTTTAGTGTCGTGTAAGGCTAAACTAATGTCTATACTAATGTTTCTCCTAATCACTAGGTTCCATTAATCCTAATCCAAGTCTAAGATAGTTGAAAGGTTCACGTTTAAGTGGTTTAGTGAGGATATCGGCAATGTTGTCCTCTGAGGAAACTTTCTCAATTGAGATGATTCCCTTTTGTACATTGTCGCGAAGGAAGTGATGGCGTATTTCAATATGTTTGGTTCTAGCGTGTTGGACTGGATTTTTGCTTAAATCGATAGCACCTTTGTTGTCGCAAAGAATGGGAATGTTGTTGAGTTCAATTCCATAGTCGACGAGAGCTTGTTTCATCCACAGTGCTTGTTGACACGCCTTTCCTGCAGACACATACTCTGCTTCTGTTGTTGAGATTGCGAGGGCAGTTTGTTTCTTAGCGAACCATGATGTGAGACAATATCCTACAAAAGTACAAATACCACTAGTACTTTTCCTATCAACATAGTCACCAGCATGATCTGAGTCGGTATACACTATGGTTTCTACACCCGTACCTTTGGGATACCATAATCCTAAGTGTGTAGTACCTTTGATGTACTTAAATATTCTTTTAACGGCTTCAAGATGGGATGTTTTTGGATCTTCTTGAAAACGTGCACATAGACAAACACTAAACATAATGTCAGGCCTACTAGCCGTAAGATAGAGTAAACTACCAATCATTCCTCTATATTTAGTGCTATCTACGGATTCATTTTCTTCATCCCTAGTGAGTTTGGTTTCGGAGGACATGGGTGTTCTCATGGGTTTTGAGTCTTCAAGACCAAACTTCTTAAGCATATCTTTGATATACTTTGATTGGTTGAAGAATATCCCATCTTCTAATTGTTTAATTTGGAGACCTAAGAAAAAGTTTAGTTCCCCATCATACTCATTTCAAACTCGTCATGCATGATTTTTGAGAAATCGTCGCATAACTCTTGACAAGTTGAACCGAATATAATGTCATCCACATATATTTTGGACTATAATAATATGTGATCCCTTTTTCTTGGTGAAGAGAGTATTATCTACTAGGCCCATGGTATACTTATGGTCAACTAGGAAAGTCTTAAGTCGATCATACCAAGCTTTTGGTGCTTGCTTAAGTCCGTATAAAGCTTTCTTAAGTTTGAAAACATAATTTGGTTTTTCAAAGTCGGCAAAGCCGGGAGGTTGTGCAACATATACTTCTTCATTAATAAGACCATTTAAGAAAACACTTTTGACATCCATTTGAAATAACTTAAAATCATGTGCACATGCATATGCAAGTAATATCCTAATAGACTCAAGTCTAGCTACTGGTGCAAAGGTTTCATCGTAATCTATACCTTCTTGTTGATTGTAACCTTGAGCTACTAGCCTAGCTTTGTTTCTAGATATAATACCCTTTTCATCCATTTTATTTCTAAAGACCCATTTGGTACCTATTATGGTTTGGTTTTTAGGTGGAGGTACCAAAGTCCAAACATCATTTCTAATAAATTGATTAAGTTCTTCTTGCATAGCAATTACCCAAGATTCATCTTTTATTGCCTCTTCAATATTTTTAGGTTCAATAGTTGAAATAAAGCAAAAATAATTACTTTCATTTTGAGCTTTGGATCTTAATGTTCTTTCATTAAGTTTTCCTATGACGTTTTCTAATGGATGACTTTTAGTTTCTTTAATATTGACTATTTCTCCTTTTACGGGTTCATTATCATTTTCAATGTTTTCTATAGTATTAACCATTTGACTTTCAACTAAGTCATCATCTACCAAAGGTGATGTCTTAGAGGGAGGTGGACTTTCGTTGAATGTTACGTTCAATGATTCCTCGACTCTTGATGTTTCCTTGTTTAATACTATGTATGCTTTACTGTTTTGTGAGTATCCAAGAAAAACACCTTCATACGACTTTGGGTCGAACTTGGTGAGATAGTCTTTTGTGTTTAAAATGAAGCACTTGCTTCCAAAAACTCTAAAATATCCTAATGTAGGCTTTTTGCCTCGATAAATTTCATAGGGAGTTTTATTTAAGAATTGTCTAATTAAAACTCTATTTAGGATATATGTAGAAGTATCTACAGCGTGACACCAAAACTTTTGTGGTATGTTTTGTTCATTTAACATAGTCCTACTCATTTCTTGAATTGTTCTATTTTTACGTTCTACTACACCATTAGATTGAGGTGTACGAGGAGCCGAGAAATTATGAGTTATTCCATTATTATCACAAAAATTTCCAAATTGAATTTCATTGTCAAATTCTCGACCATGGTCAGTTCTAATAGATACTATATTACTTCCTATTTGATTTTGAATTTTCTTGCTTAGAATTTCAAATTTATCAAATGCCTCATTTTTAGTTTTCAAAAACTTTGTCCATGTATATCTAGAGTAATCATCTACTATGACTAAAGTGTAAAAATTTCCTCCATAACTTTGTATAGCCGACGGGCCAAACAAATCCATATGTAATAACTCTAGGCATCTAGATGTAGATACCATGTTTTTAGCCTTATGGCTACTATGTATTTGTTTCCCAATTTTGCAAGCATCACAAAAGTGTTGGTCATATTTCAACTTGGGTAGGTTCCTAACGAGTTCTTTGGAAGACAAGGATTGAATAAGCCTCATATTTGCATGACCTAAGCGTCGATGCCATAGAGTTGAGTTTTCGTCCAAGGAGGTAAGACATAACTTATCTTTAGGTGTTTTATCTAATTTCATAACATAGACATTATTCTTTAAAACACCTTTTCCTACGGTTATGCCATCTTTAAGTATTTTACTTCCATTTTCACTGAAAAGGACGTTATACTTTTTGCGGCATAATTGACTTATACTAAGTAGATTAAATCCTAAATTATCTACATGAGCAACATCATCAATAGATAGAGAGTCATGAGAGATTGTACCTTTTCCGATGATTTTACTTTTAAGCTTGCTACCGAATGTGACATTACCTCCGTCATACACTTGGTAGGTTGAGAAAAGATTTTTGTTTCCCGTCATGTGTCTTGAGCACCCACTATCTTTGATCCACTCATCAGGTTCAAGATCAACTTTCAAGCATACCTAAGTTCATAAAAGACTCAAGCATTTGGTCCCCAATATCTCATGGGTCCGTTTGGGTTAAACATGACATTATCATGGTTTATGTACTGAAAAGGTGGACAATTGTTCCACGGCATATAATTAAGACCATGAAAGTTTCTAGACATGTTTTGGTTCCAATTATTTTGATAAGTGTGTTGTGAATTAACTATACTCTTTGGAAAGGGGTGTTTGGGAAAACTCATCTGAGGTCTTTGTTGATCCGTTTTAACTCTATATTCATTTCTAGCTTGACCTCTTCCTAAAGATACTGCTGGTTTGTGTTTATTATTGGTTATGCTACTGTTAGGTTTCTTAGTAACTTTAACAAACTCGGAACGGTCGACTTTGTGAACCTTCTGTTCAATTTCTGTACCCGCGGATCCCTTGAATATACCTGGCGGATCCAAATTTTTGGATCCGTCGGATCCGTGGGTGTCCAACTTGGTTGAATCAGTTTTATTCACAGTCTGTTCCTTATAATCACTTAAGGTTCCTAGTTTCATAAAGCCTAGTCCTGTTTTATCATGAGGTAGCTTTTGCATTTTCATTATTTCATCTACACAACTTATGTTTTTATCAAACCTTTTAAACTTTGAATTTTGTTTGATTAAATCTTCCTGTGTGGTTCTTAAGGTTTCTAGTTCAAGTTTTAGTTCTTGACAAGACACACATGTTTCTTTACTAACTTTACCTTTTTCAATTCTTATTGCTTTTTCTTTAAGCCAATATATTTCATTTTCTAAAAGTGTTGTCTTTGTTTTCAAAAACTTGTTTTTGTTTATGATTTTTAAAGTGACATCACACAGTTTGTTATATTCTACTTCTAAGGTTTCATCATCTATAAAGGAGTATGAATCAGAATGTACCTCTTCTGTGTCATCGGCCATAAGTGCAATTTCGTTGTTCTTAGGCTCATCATCATCATCTCCTTCACTATCGCTCCAAGCTCCACTAACGAAGGCTCTTTGAGACTTGGTCTTTGGAGGCTTTGGACATTCTCCTATTAAGTGACTGGAGTCACCACACCTATAGCATTTCCTATCATCCTTACCTTTCTTATCGTCACGATCTTTCCGAGAGAATTTCTTTTCATCACGAGGTGGTTTTACAAACTTTCCTCGTCTCCTGAAGAATTTCTTGAAATCCCTCACGGCCATGGCATATTCTTCATCATCACTGTTTGAACAAGACTCATCATCACTTGACTCGACTTTGGCTTTCAAGGCAATAGACTTAATCTTCTCCTTTTTGCCTTTGACAATTTCCGAGTCTTTTTCCATAATCATTTCGTGAACTTTTAGGTTTCCTATGAGCTCATCCAGTGTCATGCTTGAGAGATCCTTAGATTCTTCAATAGCTGTCACTTTTGCTCTCCATTTCGGATGGAGTGCTCTTAGAAATTTCCTGACAAAATTCTTGCTAGAAAAAGATTCGTCAAGTGCTTTAAGTGATGTAATAATAGTATTGAACTTAGCAAACGCACTATCAATGGTCTCATCTTCAGAGATAACAAATTGTTCGTATTGTTGAACAAGAAGATCAATTTTGTTATCTTTTACTTGTGAGTTCCCTTGATGTGTGATAATAAGAGATTGCCAAATATCCTTAGCCGTTTTACACATAAAGACTCTTTCATATTCTTTCTTAGGTAAGGCATTATAAAGCATCATTTTGGCTTCGTTATTTTTGGCAATTAGTTTCTTTTGCTCATCACTGTGACGAGTAAGAGAAGCTCCTTCATCCCGACCACCCGAAATATCATTACTAATAGGCTTGTAATCACCATCAACTATAATATACCATAGATCTATATCCTTTGACTTTACATAAGTCTCAAAGCGATTTTTCCAATAAATAAAACAATTTGGTTCAAATAGAGGTGGTCTCTGCATAGATTGCCCTTCTTTAAAGTTTTCAAAATCCATGGATCGTTTTAAGTTTTAAAATACAATATATTTTAAAGATCTTAAGTAACGTAGCTCTTGATGCCAATTGTGGAAAACTAGAAGGGGGGTTGAATAGTTTTTACCGTTTTTAAAGTTTTATTTACTTTGTTACTATATGTTAATTCAAAGGAAACAATCACAAATAAATAATCACACAATATAAACAAAAGATAAAGAGAGGAAAGATCAAACCACACGACACAGTTGTTTATAGTGGTTCGGCTACAAGAACTCTATTCCTTGCCCTACTCCACTCCCCGAGTTTCCTACTCGAGAGTTTATCTTTCACTAAGAAACAAACTCCTTTCCTAGGCGGAGAAAACCTTTACACGTCGCTTACTTCCTTTTCCGGTACTAAGCTAAACACCGGGTTCTTTCACAAGGTAGAACCAACCTGACGTCGCCTAATTACTTTACCGACACTAAGCTAGATGTCGAGTTCTTTACAAGGGTACAACCACTCCCTACACTCTTTGTACTTTAAGGACTAAAGTACTAACCACACTCACTGATTACAAATGATAGATATGATGTGTGAAACAAACTACAAGATCACACAGTAATGCAACTAAAGGATTACGGTTCTGTAGATCCTTGAATGCTTGATCTCCTTTCTACAAAATGGAAGATCAAAGTGAAATGCAACTATGAATGATGTTAGTAAGATATGTACTGAATGAATATATGTGTTTAAGCTATATGAGTGATGAGAGAGCCAAATGATCAGCTTCCTATTTATAGGCAAGCTGATCTTCAGCTCACGGATCCGGCGGATCCCTCAAAAGGGATCCGTCCCTTATAACACTTGGATCCGTGGGATGTGACAGCTATGTAATAGTTGTCTCTTACCATATCTTAGTTGTATCTTACCATATCATCCAAGATCTTCAAATGTCAACTATGTTGCTTGCATATCTAACCAAGATATATCAAAGATATTGTATGTGATGCATACAATGATGTCATGGCATAGTTTATGAATTAAAGTTTCCTTTTAAGGAAACAAGTTACTAAACTTGTAATTCTAAGTTAATATGTGAAGTGTAAAGTGTGTACTTAAGAGACTAAGCTAGTATTTATTATTTGCTAAAAGATATTCCTTATATTTGTCATTAACAAAACTAATGAAAGATCAAAGAATATAAATAACGTTTTTGGGACGCTATTTGTATTAACAGTATGGACCAAACGTGCAATTTGGCCAAACCACAAGGACGATTTTTGCAATTTACTCTAATTTTACCCTATTCATCTTCTTTACAACAATCCACTGTCAAACACCCCCTTTACTTCATCTTTATGCCACCTCATTTCACCATTATCTTTCAAAAAAATATCCACCAAACACCACCATTTATAAACCAACACCACTACACCCAGATTCATCCATCAGCACTAAACGCGCGGTGTCACAAGATAGTTTTCTTTGATCTTTGCTTGGTGGTTTTTTTAAAAACGAAAAAAAGGTGCCTTAGATCTTGCACCATTCACATCTCAAACAAACATTTCTACTTATTGCTTTCATCAATCAAACCCTAATATCAATTAAATCCATAACCCCAATCCCAATTTCTTTATAATTAATGGGGACCTTGTTACTCTTTGTTGAGTTGTAAATATAGGTGATGTATGATAAAATAACATGTTAAACAAATGAGCACAGCGGAAAAACATCACCATAACAGGATCCATATAGCCATATGATCAATCTAAATAAAAACAAATTAAACAAACATGTTTTATACCTTTGTAGCGTGATCCGGGTAACACCACCAATATCACTACACGAATTGAATGAAATAAGAACCAAAAGTGACCAAAGAAGATCACCTCTATGAATAATCCACACTACACGTCATCGATCACCACCCGATGCTAGTCTTGAACACGTAACACGCGATCTAGCCTTGAACTACACTAGAATAAGGTTAGATGGGATAAAAAACCACAAACCCTAATATGGGTGTGATTAATTTCGTGGTCATTAGGGAGAGGAAGGAGGAGAGAAAGTTGGTAAGTCTTTAATGTGATAAGTCATAATCAAAGACCAAATCTCATTTGAACTTATCATGATCAAAGTTACACTTTGCCCCTTGATCTTTCTCCCTTGTTCCTTTCTCACCTAGGCTTGCCATGGGGGCCCTAAATGGGCTTGCCCATTTGTTGGTCCAATCCAATAAACTAAGTACTAGCTTAGTTATTAGTAGCCCATTATTGATCCCGAGTTACGTAGTCGTTTATATATTGTAAATACGATAAATACAATCTATAAAATGGTGTCTCTGTGTATAAGTGTGTGACCCCATAGGCTCACATATGTCTAGCCATATAATTATTTATTATGACACGAGCATACTCCAACAGTAAACATGGCGTATTAGGGGTTTAAAACACTAGAAATTGGTTAAAGGGGTTTTGTGGGGTTTTATTATGGGATGTGGGTTTAAATTTTTTGAAGATATTATTGAGATTTGGTTGTGAATTTGGAATTTGAATGATGAATTTGGAGTATACCATCACCTTTTTTGCCGACACTCAAAGCTATTCTTCAAGCAGGTTTCTGTATGGGTTTGTACTTGTATCTTGTGCCCGGTCATCCATTGTCAAGATTCAGTGAGCAGATTTATCAAGAATGGGGCTTTGTGAAACATTTAAGCTACCAATATATTTCCGGATTTACAGCTGGTTGGAAATATTTGGTTGGACTGAATTTTCTTCACCTAAGGCAAAGTGGGACCATGCCAAAAAAGTTGACATTTTGGGTGTTGAGTTTGCAACGAGTTCAGTTGAGTTACCACGGTTATGAATTTGAGATTTGGCTATGAATTTGGAAGATATTATTGAGATTTGGTTATGAATTTAAGATTTGAATAATGAGTTTGGGATATGAAAATGGATGTTTGATTCAGAAAGGGGGTTTATTTTGAGTGGAAATATGTTATAACTGGTTATTTAAAAATATAACGGATTTTATGTAATAAAATAATGCCATGTCAGACAATTTTCACCACGATGCCTACAATAGAAAAATTAAGAGAGTTTTGAATTTAAAAAAAAAATAAAGTTATGTGCCTAAAAACAGGCAAGGTGAATGTCTTTTCAAACTATTAGCCTTAAAAATAATCAACGTTTCTTTTTTTTTTTTCTTTTTTTTTCTTACTCATCATTTAACCTAAAAGAAACATCATTGCATCACCAATTTAGCAATTACAATTTAAGAATATAAAACTAAAAAGATACACACATAAAATTCAAGTTATTCTACTACATATAGTTTACCAATTTAGTAACTAAGGTCTAAAGATTCAAGGTTTTAGATTTTAAAAGATCAATAAAAACAAAGGTGATCAAAGTATGGCATAGAAAAAAAAATCCCTAATTCACCAATTTAGCAATTACAATTTAAGAATATAAAACTAAAAAGATACACACATAAAATTCAAGTTATTCAACTACATATAGTTTACCAATTTAGTAACTAAGGTCTAAAGATTCAAGGTTTTAGATTTTAAAAGATCAATAAAAACAAAGGTGATCAAAGTATGGCATAGAAACAAATCCCTAATTCCTAAAAACAAAATTGGGTTTTAGAGCAATTATATACCAAGGGACAATTGAATACATAAACAAATGGATTACATACTTAGAATAATTGATAAGAAAAGAATATGAAGAATTAATGAAAAGGGATCGGTTGCAATACCTTGTGCGTGGAACTGTTGAAGTTTGAAGGGTGCAAGGTGCCAAAGTCGTCTATTTTTTTCCCGCTTAAAACTTGGGGGGTCAAGTAGTTATATTTGGGCTTTGGGCTTAAGGTATATCACAAAAGTTGTAAGGCAATTAGGCTGCTTGGAGGCCTGGAGGGGGCCAAGCACCCTCCAACCTCCATTCCCTTCGTCTCTGTTTGTGACTTGGTCGAGCGGTTGTGATGTGTAAAAGGTCGACATCTTTATTAATGTTAAAAAATAAGTTTTTTGTCTTTTGTGGACCAAGAGGTTAAAAAATGAAGACCAAGTTATAACTATTATACTAATTTATCACGTATCAAGATTTATAAAAGACTTTGTCAACTCGAGTATTTAGGTAATTTTTGGTGTCTCAGTTGTATAATACTCCTTCCGTTCTAAATTATATGTCTATTTCCAAATTTCATAAAGTTTAAGAAACGTGAGCCCCTTATAACGTTAACCAAAATTTCATTCTACCAATTTAGAAACATTTTGATCGGTTGTTATTGAAAGTAGACATTAAATTTAAGGCAATAAAAAAATACTAAAGTGGACCAAGTACTACCAAGGTATCAGATAAACTCATAAAGCTACACTTGTCTAATGTTGACGTGCATTAGATTCAAATTAGGGATGACATTAAATTTAATAAACTATTTACGAGAAACCTCATAAACAAAGTAGATTTTACATGAACAACAACATTCCAAGAAGGATAAACTCAAGGGAAAAAAGTACTAGGTAATAGAGTGATTTCAATTGATATAAAGACGTTAGACGAAAACAGCTTATTAAAATTTTATTCACACCTTTATACACAAGAAAAAGCATAAATGGATTTGAAAAATTCGATACATAACATAAGTTACAAACAAAATACACGATATTATAATGGTCTTGATCAATATAACCCGAATCTTATTCAAAGATGGTTTTGATTTGGTGAGAATGACCAAACTCATAAGTCAAAACCAAGCTACCATCCATTCTTTTGAGCACAAATCTTTCAACCAAAACATAGCAACCAAATTTCTTCCATGTGCCAATTCCTTCATACTTCTCTTCTCTCTTGACCTTCTCTATTCTTTTTTCCCCAATACCAAACCATCCAACTTTTTCTTCTTCCCACTTCATTCGTTCAACAATTTCTAAACTCAACCCTACACTTTCTTCTTTCTCATTATCAACTGAGAGATGTTTGAACCATATCACGCCATCCACCATGTCGTTCTCGTCCCATATCGCCTCCTTTTGAGTGTCACCGATGAAAACTGCTTCGCTACGAAAAGAAGCTTTAACAGAAACAATATTCTCTTTAGGATTAGGTTTTTCTTGTACGAAGATGCGTACCCATTTTTGCTCTAGTGTCATCTCATAATACATAGAGTTTTTCATTTGGTCACTTAGATTTCCGTCTTTGATAAACATGAAAGGACAATACCACTTGCCAACAACAACAGGATTAGAAGTTATGGTTGAGGGTGGAAAATTGAAATCAGGGAGACAAGAACGAAGTATGTTGTTGGTTCCTTTTGCTTCACTTAAGTCGTAGTTTTTGGGTGTTTTTGAGTAAATTTCCCAACCTGTTCTTCTTAAATGGCATGGAGGATAACCATCGTCCGCGATAGATTTGGCATAAAAGTTACTATTGAATTTACAAAGTGATCCATAGGGAACTATCTCAAATTGTTGGTACACATCGTTTGTGTCCAATGGCCTTGGTTTTACATTACGGACACAATTGAAAAAACAACATGGCGTCATGTCTTCTTCTTTCGAACATGCTATTGCTTCCCTGCAAAGCGTTTTTGTTAGTTCATTGACATCAATAATTAATCTACTTTTGGTAGGGTTACAATCACCAACTTAACGTAAAAAATTAGTACTAGCATATAAGCCAAAGCCACTAACAATGTAACAAACAAAAAAGTGGTATGGACTCTACAAAGAAGTTGATATGAAACAAAAGGGCAAAAAATATACAAATTAAACTTGAGTGATTAATATTAATAACAAAGAATTCTAGAAAACTATAACGCCTTAATACACATACCCTTTATGCGATCCTTTTGGTTTTATGGCATAGTATCGGTTGGAAGACAAGGGTTCATTAAGTACCGGAATGAAGACAACTCTATTATAACAAACATATTGGTGGTGAAGACAATATCGTGTGGTCAAAGTTTTGTTTTGAGGAAATGGTAACCCTGCAAGATACTTATTCTTCCATAGCCCAAACCACGAGTATGTTTCAGACTCTTTATCTTCGATTACCAAGTAACCCGAGTTTGGACCCTCAGGAGGTGTATGAAGAGATTCAGGATTGCTCTTATAGTGAGAAAGAGACCGCGTCACATACATGTCTGAACTTAAACTTTAGGCTGTGCAGTGGTGTCTAATAAGGCTTTGTTGATGTGATTATATATATACTAGAAAGATTGGATAGTCAAGCTATCAAGATGTATAGTTAAACAAGTGATTTGGTTTTCTTTGTTCATTCTAATTTTACTAGGTCATACTGTTGACTTTTTTTATTTGTTAAACTAATAGATTATACAGATATGAATTTCTATGTGGTTTCATGGAAGGATGTAAGGTTGCTTGTTTACTTATATTTTGGATTTTTTTTTAAAATATAATTCAACTGCAGAATTGTTTAATATGATATGTGATTAATCATCTTTAAAAAGTGGTTTTGCTTGCTTAGTTTCCGTTGATTTCCTAAACAACATCGAAATAAGCCATTAGCAATCATCTTTAACGCGTAGTTTACTCCATCGCCAACCCATATTACGTATTTGAAATTGGATATAATTTCCTTGTGATATTGTAACAAACGTATTCAGTTCATTTACATATTTAACAAATTTTTTAGCATGCAAGTATAAGTATGAGAAAAAAGCTAGAAAAACTTATGTCATAGGGATTGATCTCTTAACACTTATACAAAAACATGTCTTCATATATTATGTTCTGGTCAAAATGGGTCCTCTTAACATACATTAAAGTTGGAATAAAATCTAGATGACTAGATATAAAAATCTGGGAGATCGAATAAGGTGAACCTGTCTTCATATATTATGCAGTGAACATAGAAAAAAGATTTCGGTACAATAAGGTAAAGCATTTAATTGTGCGTAAAACATATACTACATAGTTCATATGCAATGATCAAACAAAATCTGAGCACACAAAGTCACTAAGTAACTGAGAAACATAATACAAGCAATTGCATTTTTACTGGTTCTTGGCGAAGTCAGGTAGAATGTAAATAGAGTGTTTGGCAAGGACGTGATCCAGGATCTGTTGAGGAGAAAGTATAGGTATAGTAGCAGACTCCGAACATAGCAAAAATTTCAGATAATTGCGAACATAAGAGAATATTAACAAAGCTACCTCCAAAAGCCCAAAGAGAAGAGCAATCAAATTAAAGCAATACACATATACACATATAGGGTTTTTTTTTTTTTTTTTTTTTTTTTGTTAGTTAAGAGAATGGTTCCACAAACCTATTTAATATAATTATTTTTTCTATGTGCCACTAATTATTTTCCTTAGTTGGTCTATATCCATAAGACATAAATTATAATGACTTCCCCAATAAATGGTTCATATAGATGGTTCATATAGATGTGGATTACACACACTCTTAGCTAAAAAAGAAGAATCACCCCGTAGTTTAGTTAGAACATGACAGTCAACCCAAGATTGACTTGAAACAAAGCAAGCACAATCATAAAAACACTATATGGTACAGTTTCAAGATTTAGGACTTTTATATCACCTAAAACGGCCAATACTCAATTAGACTCTAATATAACAGCCCGGAATCATCAACATACTGAATCCAAAACCTAGAAACTTTGGAGTGACATTAATTCTTACATATATAGGAAAAGTAGCTCGAGTTCCTTGACGCTATAGAAAAGTATGTATGTATCTGTACATGTGTTTAATACGAAGAATTGTAACGATGATCCTTTTCGTCTACTGAACTACATATATTAATTGGTATCAACAATGCCTTTACAAGGAGACGAATACGTTCAGAGTCTTAATGAAAATAAAAAGAATCAATAAACGTAACAAACTCCTAAAATCTGTTAACATCAGCAACAATAGTTTCAAGTTTCAATAAGCTTAATCGCCACCACCACCACATCCTCCACCACCACCACCACCATCACCACCACATCCACCACCACCGCCATTATGATGACCATCATCATGACCACCACCACCACTATCATAATGACCACCACCATGATGACCACCACCGCCTCCACTAACACTATGATGATCATGATGAGTAGCTACCGGACGACGCAACGTCACCCACAACCATTCCACCAATATCATAATGACCACCACCATGATGATGACCACCACCACCGCTTCCATGATGACCACTACCACCGCTTCCATTTTGACCACCACCGCCTCCACGACTACTATGATGACCATGATGAGTAGCACCCGATGACGCAACGTCACCCACAACCATTCCATCATAATGACCACCACCATGATGATGACTACCATGATGACCCCCACCACCGCTTCCAAGATGACCACCACCGCCTCCACGACCACTATGATGACCATGATGAGTAGCACCCGACGACACAACGTCACCCACAACCATTCCACCAACACCGCCATGATGATGACCACCACTATCATAATGACCGCCACCATGATGACCACCACCACCGCTTCCATGATGACCACCACCGCCTCCACGACCACTATGATGACTATGATGAGTAGCACCCGACGACGCAATGTCACCCACAACCATTCCACCAACACCGCCATGATGATGACCACCACTATCATAATCACAACCACCATGATGACCACCACCGCCTCCACAACCACTATGCTGACCATGATGAGTAGTAACCGACGATGCAGCGTCACCCACCACCATTCCACCAACAAAACCAGTTCCAAGCCCAGAACTATCATATCCACCAACAAAACCAGTTCCAAGCCCAGAACTATTATATCCACCAACAAAACCAGTACCAAGCCCGAGACTATCATATCCACCAGCAATACCAGTTCCAAGCCCAAAACTATCATATCCACCAACAAAACCAGTTCCAAGCCCGGAATTATCATGTCCACCAACAAATCCAGTTCCAAGCCCAGAACTATCATATCCACCAATAAAACCAGTTCCAAGCCCAGAACTATCATATCCACCAAGAAAACCAGTTCCAAACCCAGAACTATCAGTATATGCCGTAACTTCACGATAAGCCGTGACGGGCTTTAAAAACTTTGGACCAAATCTATACGAAAACTTGAGAAACCCTCCTGGTTTCTTGGACTTTCTTAACACTTCATAAATAACATACTTCTCTTCCCCTTGATCATCTTTGATACCTTCCATTAGCTCTTTGATTGGCACACGGACTTCGCCCAGATTCTTATCGAAAAACATCCTGGCTGCCTTAATCTTAACAACAAGCGTCATGCGGTTTTGTTTTCCTAGGGCTTCTTTTATCGTGAAATACATGGGATGGTTCCATGTGGGTTCTGAACCTCCTGTTTTGTCTTCTGGTGTTCGAAATCTGCCGAATGTTTCTGAGATGTAAGCAACGGCGTAAACTTTATCTGATTTCTTGAGACCCTCCGCGGAGATGAGTGAGAGCTCTAAATGTCTGCATTCCATAATTGAATTCGAAATTATAATGGTTTAATTTTTTTTTGGTGTGATAATGAACGAAGCTGAAGTTTATATGGAAGTTGTTGCATGTAATCTTGTAACCGACTCAAGAGTACGTATATGATAGCAATTAGGAGAGCAAAACGTATTGACATGCATTATATGTGATAAATATTAAAATAAATACTATAAGTTATTTTTGTAACCAGATACTTATTTATAAAATTTGATAATATAACCTTTGAGTCAAGTTATTCTACAAACCAAAGATTCCTCACATACCAAGGGACTCATCCCCACCATCCATCTAAAAATAAATCAATGGTTGAGATTAAAAGCATTTTAATATTTCACCCATTTTTTATAATTTAATTATCTCTTAAACCGTTAATCGTTAAGCGAAAATAATTACACCATCGCGACGAGCATTTAATTATCTTTCTATAGACGGGCACTTTAATATACTTTCGACAAAAAAAAAAAAATCGTTTTTTTCACGTTTTTTTTCGTGGCCGAAAAAATCATATATGATATATCATATATGATATTACATATCATATATGATATCTAATATCATATCATATATGATATTACATATCATATATGATATGTAATATCATATATGATATGATATTAGATATCATATATGATATGTAATATCATATATGATTTTTTCGGCCACGAAAAAAAACGTGAAAAAAACGAAAAAAAAAAATTTTGTCGAAAATATATCAAAGTGCCTATCTATTGAAAGATAATTAAATGCTCGTCGTAATGGTATATTTTTTTTCGCTTAACGATTAACGGTTTGAAAGATATTAATATTTGAAAAAAAATGATGAAAGTGGGTTTTTTAAATTGTTGGGATTAATCTCATCCATTAGATCAAATAAAGATGGAGGGAAGATGAATGGTGGAGATTAGTCCCTTGGTATGTAAAAAAAGTTTGGTCCTCAAATGATCTTAAATCTATAACCTTTTATTAGAACTTTTCGTAAAAGGTTTTTTACTACTACAAAATATCTTTTAAAAGCTTCTTCCCTCCAAACTTTTTGGTCTCTACGTTAAGGAACTTGAAACTTAAGGTGTTAGTTTAGTTTATATACTACCCATCTCCTCTTTATTGAGAAAAATTAAACTATAGATTAAGTTTTCCTCACATATTGATGGACTATTCATCATTCATTATCACTGTAAGAGTATTTTAGTCAACTATATAAACAAAAAATTAAATACAAATCCTTGTTAATCTCTCAATTTTCACACAAGCACATTAAACACATCATTCTCCCCCAAATGCTTTCTCTTCAACCCATCATTCAAAATCATCTCATAACCCTAATTTCGATTATGAATTCATCAGTGATCATCGAAATCATCTATTTTCATCATCATCGTTCTCCTCATCAATATCAATTTTATCAAATCTGATTTCTAAGCCAATTCAAGAAATTAATCGATCTCAATCAAATCGGTAATCATAAAATTCGAAGCTACATGAGTATTTCGAGCATAATATATGCTTGTTGATTCGAATATTAGTTCAAAAATGAGGTTTTATAGATTCAAATCGGGATAATATCGTTTAAAGTGAGGTGGATCTTATGATCTAGTGTATGGAAGATATAACTATATACGGAAACAATGGAGAAACTCGAAACGTTATTCGTAAGTCCACGATTACTAGTTTATGATTTTGTTTATGTTAACAACTCGATTTATAGGAATTAGTGATGAGTTCGAAATTTTGTTTATGTATCAGATGTGATTTTTTGATTTATGATTAATAAATGTGTTGTATGTGATTTATGATTATGGCATAGTATCGGTTTGAAGACAAGGGTTCATTAAGGACCGAAATGAAGACAACTCTATTGTAACAAACATATTGGTGGTGAAGACTGTAAGTGTAATAGGTTTCGTATCTCATTCATTAAACCGAATAATACATATAGAGGCTATAAACCCTAACAAGTGATACTCGGGCTTTAGCCCATACAAACTATAACTGGGCTATGCTAAAATACGACTAACACTCCCCCGCAGTTTGAGCGGGAGGACACCGAACACTCAAACTGGTTTGAAACTCCTCAAACAAAGCGGAAGGTAAGCCTTTGGTGAAAATATCTGCATACTGATAACGTGAGGGAACATGAAAAACTCTAACTTGACCAGCAGCAAACAAATCCCTAACAAAATGAATATCAATATCTATATGCTTCATACGTTGATGCTGAACCGGATTTGAAGATAAATATATAGCACTGACATTATCACAATAGAAAAGTGTAGCGGAAGACAAAGGGGTATGTAGCTCACGTAGGAGGTTCCTCAACCAACATGTTTCAGCAACAAAATTGTCAACACCACGATACTCTGCCTCTGCACTAGAACGAGAAAGCGAAGGTTGACGCTTAGAGGACCACGAGAGTAAGCTGTTGCCAAGAAATACACAATAACCAGAAGTCGATCTCCGTGTGGTAGGGCAACCAGCCCAATCAACATCCGAATAAGCAACCAACGAGGAAGTAGAAGATGAAAACAACTGTAACCCATAGTCTAAAGTGTTTCGAACAGGAAGATTGACTTCTGTGTTGAGGTTTTTTGTTTTAGGGTTCGGTGCACAGGATCAATTTGCTTGATACCATGTAAGTGTAATATGTTTCATATCTCATTCATTAAACCGGATAATACATATATAGGCTATAAACCCTAACAAGTGATACTCGGGCCTTAGCCTATAAAAACTATAACTGTGTTATGCTAAAATACCACTAACAAAGACAATATCGTGTGGTCAGTGTTTTGTTTTGAGGAAATGGTAACCCTTTAAGATACTTATTCTTCCATAGCTCAAACCAAGAGTACGTTTCAGACTCTTTATCTTTGATTACCAAGTAACCCGAGTTTGGACCCTCAGGAGGCGTATAAAGAGATTCAGGATTGCTCTTATAGTGAGAAAGAGACCGCGACTCATACACGTCTCTGAACTTAAACTTTAGGTTGTGCTAATAAGGCTTTGTTGATGTGATTATATATATACTAGAAAGATTGGATAGTCAACCAACCATCACAACCGCCACCACTTCGAATCCTTCATCAAAATCAGTCCAATTCAACAATTTCCCCCAATTTAGAAACAGATACGATTTCAATTTCATCAATATATCAAAACCATAATAATAACAAGATACGTCATATTTACAACAACTCAATAACAACAAATGGGTGTTCTAATTTTCGAGGCTATAAAAAAGAAAAAAGAAAAAAAGGAACGAAACAGGAAACAAAGGTTTTTCAACAGATCCATTTCTTTTGTTTAAAGATCTTATAAAAGAACCCATCTTTGATCTTTAAAAGGAAATAAAGATTCAATATCTTTTAATATCAGCTACCCGAGACCCATTTGGTAAAAGGATATTTGTGTTTCAGTTCACAACATAAAGATGGTTACAATGATACAAGATTTAAAAAGCATATGGTATGTTAATAAAGAATGAGTATGGCGACGGGGGTGCTTCTGCGATGATGATGGTGTTGCTGCGAGAATGATGATGGTTGTGTTGAAAGATAGAAAGGGTATTTGGGGTATGTTTGTGTCGTGGTTGTGGAGGCGGTGGGACGATGGTGGCCACCAGATCTGTGTCTGTAGTGGTGGATGGTGTGTCGGCGGATGTCATGGTTGGAGGTTAAGAATTTTTTTTTTTTTTTTTTTTTTTATTTATTATTTTTTTTTAATGGTTATAAACTAAAAATTATATTCTATATGTGTTTGATTTTGTTAAGAAACTGTTTGCAAATTTAATCACTGTTGCAAATTTTTAATCACTGTTGCAAATTTTTAATCACTGTTTGCAACTCGATCACGTATAAAATTAGTTTGGTATAAAATTAGTTTTTGTAAAGATTACGTATAAAACTTTGCAACTTGATCACGTATAAAAATGTCGCCCGAGTTGCAAGTTTTTATCGATCACGTATAAAAATTTGCAACTCGGTCACGTATAAAAATGTGGTCCGAGTTGCAAATTTTTATTGATCAAGTATAAAAATGTATACGTGATCGATAAAAATTTTATCGAGCAAAAATGTGATCGATCACGTATACGGATCCTTGGGGCTTTATAGAAAATAGAAGAAACAAAATTGATCGAGTGGTATCGATGAAAAAAAAAATGTATAAAAATGGAAGAAAAAAACGTAAACAAAATTGATCATGTATTAAAAAAAACGTATAAAAATTAGAAGAAACAAAATTGATCCAGTTGTATCGAAGAAAAAAACGTATACAAAAACATGGATAAAAGGATAAAAATACGTATACAAAATGGAAAAAAGAAAGAAAGTAACTTATTCTCTAATAGACTATAGCTTAAATGATTGCATAAAAGGATTTTAACAACACTGGATGCTTGGTCCATTGGTAGCGCGTTGGTTTTGCAAATATGGTAACCCAGGTTCAAACCATGCAGTACCAATTATAACTAAAGTATAAAGGATAAAAAGGGTTTGGTACCCGTCCAGCTCCAAACATTTATCTCTCACATCCTCTCTCATTACTTCGCCGCTCCAATTGTTATCTGGCAACCCATAAGATCCGGCCGCCTGGCTTTTGCCCGATTTGACACCGACTGATCTATAGTGATTTTTGTGAGAGGATCTACAGTAACATCTACAGGGAATTATTATTTTATTTTTCTGTGGTTGTATTATTGCCAGCTACCTTTACATAAACGCTTCGTGAAGCTTCTTGCCATCTCATGGCCACAGGTTTTCCCCCTTTTTCTTCTTGCTTTATATACTTTTAGATTAGGTAGATCCTTTTTTTTTTTTTTTTTTTTTTTTTTTTTAATTATTATTATTATTATCAAAGAAGGTATCTGGGTACGTGGGTGTTGTTCTGATAATTTAAAGGCTTGCTCATGAGCTAATTTACTTTTGTATTGAATTTTTTATGGTTGGTTATTCTGAAATCTGGCCTTATGTTCATATGGCGTTTTTTTAAACTTTCTTAATGGGTTATGTTATCTGAAATTCTGATTATTTGGATTTGATTTATAGCGATGTGTTAAATAAGATTTAAGGTTATTTGAATTTTGTTAATGTCGATTGTTGGGGTAAATTTCGGTTATTTTGATTCGATTTGTTGCATTATGTTGAAAAAGTATTAGGCCATTGTTACGGTAGATCGAATGCGTATTGTTTGATATTGATTATCAGTAGTTGTTTGCGTGATGTGTTGGGTGCTATGTTTAGTATTACAAGATTCTTTTGGGATAAGTTGGCAACCATAGTAATGAGTATGGCGATTTTTTTTTGTAGGCGATCAGGATTGTAGGATTGCATGGCTTATGTGCAGCTGGAACATGATGGGTGAAAGCGGCCTGTATCTTGGCGGGGCATCACGACCAGGTCCGTGTTTGCAGCCATGGCAGGTTCGCATACCTTTTTATCCGGTTACACCCCTGTCTCCTTTATAATGTTTTCCATAAGGCTATGATGATCTCTGTAATCTGACACACATAAACTGTGTCTTGGATGATCTGACCGTAAGTTGGCAGGGCAACAATCGGATGGCAGAGTTTAAATACTTACTATGCAACCGTGTTTGTTTGCAGCCATTACGGAATAACGATGATTTTGTGACTTAAATCGTACATACAGATCTGAGCCAATTATTTGTCGCAACATTTTAGTGGTTGCATACTTTTGTATGTCATGTTTGGATTTTCGCAGATCTGAGCCTCATGAAAAAACCATTTGTATCGTGTTTCAAATTTTTGTTTATTTTTTCAAAAAAATAATTGGTATAGTTTTACAGCATGCTCTTATGATGAAAGAAAAAAGGTTGACATACCACATAATGTTGGCTGCAATACAAGTTACAAGGGTATTTCTTTTGGGATTTCCTGTTACATAAGAATAAACCCATAAAAAATGAATATTAGGGTTTCGATTATGGTTGACAAAGGAGGAATTTGCAGCGTCTCATTAGCGGAGGATTAAGAAATGAAGGTATGTTCTTTTTGGTATTTTTTGTTTTCCATAGAGCATTTTTTGTGACATTCATATTTGTTGAGTTTATCGGATTATTGAGATTTCGAGAATCAGTAAGCTCACTTTTCCAGCTTATGAGCTTATTAGTGTAGGGTTATTAATTTTATTAGGCCGTAAACTGAAGTTGACAAGCTTATAAGCTAATTGAAGAGGCTTTTAAAAATTTCAGTACACCGATAAGCGAACAAATAAGCTATTCTAACAGTCCCTTGGCGTGTGTGGAAATTAGTATTTAGATCACTATTGTTTTGCTTTTTGTTCTGTTCAGGTTAGTTGGTTCTGAAAAATGCTTTTTGGTGAATTTGTGTTGGAATCGAGTTCATATGTTTACTACTTTTACGGAAGGTGATACCAACTTTTGAGTATTTTGGATATAGCTAAACTTATTTGGCTTGGAAATAAAAATGTGAAATAATCAGATAATCGTTTTGAGAATGCGATGGCAGATTAGAATGTAAGCAATTCCCGGACTGAACATAATAGCATTGTGCCATTGTCATTAGTTATGAATAGATTTCGTGCTATGAACATCATTGTAAGATTAAATTCGTTCGTACAGGAGGCCTTGCTCACAGAAGAGATGAATCCAGCAGGGGTGCACTGTGGTTGTATTATGTTTGGGAACGAGGTAATCAAAAGGGAGTGTTGAGAAGGTGAATGCTAAAGAAATGAGTTACAGTAACTTCGTAAAAAATTACTTATCGAAGAACCAACCGATGCACCTTTGCTTACTCTTTGAGAAGGGTATGCTTTTGATTATGGCTTTAAAGAATTTTGAATGACTAATCTATTTAAGATTTGATGATTTATCTATGATTTTATGATAATTGTTAGGTTTGCAAGCCTTGTTCAAGAAATTGCCGCGACGGTTCTCCTTTTGTAGGTTTGTCTTTGTTTACCGCTGTCGTTTCCATATTAACAGGTTTTACTGGGTTAACTGAATTATTTTGTAAAAGTTTGATTAAAAAGGATTCATCTTAATTTTCCGATATAAAGCAATGTACTTGCTTACTTATATGTATTGTTTCCGTTTCATGCTAATACCAGATTATTGGGGGATTCAAAAACATAGAAGCACAGGGCGGTGAAGGGTTACTGAACTTCTTGACGTTATAACACACATTTGGATCATTTAATAACAAGTTCGGTTCAAAAGTGATACAGGACGTTGTATTCTTTAAAATTTAATATTGGGCGACTTTTTACCAGTTTGACTCATTCCTCTTTGCTACTTTACTCTTTACTATTTAAGATTAAAACACTGCTCTAAATTGACAAAGTATCGTTCACACACTTTTGTACCAAGTCTCTTTCTTTTTGTCTTTGTAATGGTTTTTTTTAGTGTAGTTAATAACTCATGTGTATTTGATTTTGTTGTTGTTAGTTGGAGCCTTTTCACGGTGATTCAGAGGATGCCCATGTTGTGCACGGCGAAATGTCGCTCACCAATGGAAATAGGCAGGTACGTATTTGGAGATTCACATTACACTTCTTCCCACTTATAACTATACTCAAAGAACTGGTATCTGATAACTTTCATATTCTGTACCACTTATTTCGCTTATTTTAAAGAACTGGTATCCTGATAGATACCATTCATCTAAATAACTGGTATCCCGCTTTTTCACATAACCACAACCACCATTATATGACAAACATGATACAAGACATTTTAATTATTTTCAGTTCATCTTTACAAATATAAAAAATACAGTGTATACTAAACAAAAATCAAAATTTTCTTCTTTTGTTTCAAGCAACCTTTCATGTAAAAGTTTGATTAAAATAGGATTCAAAGGGTGTTGTGAAAATTTGGACCCAATTACTTATGAATGAGTTTATCTGAGTTGCAATGTTTCACAAATAGGTCAGATTTTGTCTACTTAAAAGTCTAACTATAAAGGAACATGTTAAATGGATCAAACGGGTTAAATGTGGTTCAAAGTCTATTTTGATTCGTATAACTTTGGAAGTCAGCTCACATTATTAATCTAAGAATATTATTATGTGATCATAGTTGAAGTTTTGGTTTTTAAAAGCTTGAAAATGGACATAAAAGTGTCTATGAGTCAATCCAACTTGGTGTAGCATATTTCAACCCTTACAAAAAAGTCCCATTTTGACCCAAACCATTTTTACCAACATATACTGACATCTCCAGTTAGGTTTTGCAAGTAGTAGGAATTTTGTGCACATGTCATGAGTTTCGTATATCTATACTTACTGCATTTATGGTGAAGTATTATTGCCAGGTTCACGCAGAAGAACATTGTTAGGATTTATCCCAACGGAAGTGGAGACATAATCATCACACGAATACCACCAGATCAAAGCCCGTTGGTGAGGTTTCCTTTTACTAGCTAAATGATACAAGTTCCTGAGTTATCAGAACATGATTCACTTTTCTCATTCACCTAAGGAGGTACTATAATTTACAATAATATCTTAGATCTAACAAACCGTATATCACAAGCTGATTTTAAGAAACCATAATTACCTACTAATCCTCTGTTGTAAACGAAATTTCTTTCCTGAAAAACAATGAAAATGAAAAGTAGAAAGTGAAGTCAAATAAACTGAAAATATAAATCATAAGTAAAAAATGTGCCTAGATGCGTTTGAATATTCAACCTCATTAAAGTCAAATATGGTTTTCTGAAACGTAATTGTATGTCAAACACCATTTGATTTCCGGTTTTTACATTCTCTAAAATATGAACACAAAACAGAAAACAAAGTCATTTCCAGAACGAGGCCTTAGTATACGTTTCAAGATCATGTCTTCTTTTATTGACCGTGACTTGGCCAAAATCATGATTGCAGGTACCTTCTAACCCAATTGCGATTATCAAAAGCAGTTTTCTTTCTACTCAATCAAAGGTGCGTTAGTAGTTCTTGAATGCTTGAAAGTTGACGCGTTAAGTTTGCCACATCTTATTCTGATCCATCATATATTTAAAAAGGATATGACGACATATTAACACATGGTAGCTATACATTATAGACTACAATCGTATAAATAATTAACATCTTATATACCTTTGAAATTAAAAAGTTATGAGAAATTGTTTTATTGATGTGCTTTAATGAAATAGTGGCTTTGTTTGTAACAAGAAGAAGGATTGGGTTGTATGCAGGGATTTCAAGAAACGAATAACAACTGTACAGGATGGATGAACATGATTCATTGTGTTGTTTTGATGATCAGGTCTCATTCATGCCTAAATAAAAGTTACTCTTTTATTGGTTTGTAATGTAGCATTTTTTTTATTGGTTTGTAGGTGGCAGATTGTATGCGCACCGTAAATTCAAAAGTGCTATGGTCAAAGCCTCATAAACTGTTGTAAGATCCATTATGACTTCACGTAATCCAAGAGAAGCAAATCCTGCTACTGCACGTAATCCAAGAGAAGCAAATCTTGCTTAACACGTGAAAAATGTGCAGGAAATATAAAATGAAATCAGTGTAAAGGTGTGTTCAACATAAAAGTTTGTTGCTGCAAGGTTTATTGTTCAAGATTATGTATATTTGGAATTGTTCTTGGCTTGGTAATTGTGTTTTTTGGAGTTGTATCTTTGGAATAGCTTAACCAGTATCTTTTTTAATACGAAATATTTTAAATAGCTTAACCGGTATCTTTGTTTCTGTATATCTCATCATTACCATGAGATGACAAATTTCAGTTTCTGTTTCGTACAAGTAGGTTGCCTTAACAGCTTATGATATGAAGACACTGCATGAAAACGTCCGTATATAGACACTCTGCGGCAACGCGTGGGCGGCAAACCTCGTTTTTAATATTTCTAGCCATAAGGACGACTGGTGTAAATTTTTAGGGCTATAGGGACTATTTATGTAATTAAATAAAGGACCAATTGTGTAATTTTTTAGAGCCACATGGATGATTTATGTAATTAAATCTTGATTAAATCCACAAGGACGATGGGTAAAAAATTTAGAGTCACCTGGACCTTTATGTAATTAACTCAAGGACGAATGGTGTAATTTTTTTGAGCCACAAAGATGATTTATGTAAATAACTCTTGATTAGCATATGCCATCTCAAATTCTGTTCTACAATAGGATGATTAAAAAAGTTTAATGTTTTAATAGGAAAATTAAAAGTTTGTTGTTTATAATAAGAAAATGTGTCAAGTTTGTTGATTTTTATTTACCCTATTATATTTGTTTACTCCCCCCGTCCCAATTTTATTGTCACTTATTCCTTTTTCGGACGTCCCAAAATTATTGTCACATACCCAAAATAGAAAGTGAATAGATAGTGGAGTTTGGTAAAGTTTACTATATTACCCTTGGTTGAAATTAATATTGCAAACTTTAAAGTAGTGTTAATTAATTGGTTAAGGGCAAACTTGTCATTTGGCAAAAAAGTAAGAGAGAAAGTAGTGATAGTGACATTTTTCCTAAAAGAATGTGTTTTTTGTCAGGTGACAATAATTTTGGGACGGAGGGAGTAGTTATTATTATTGGACTTAGCCTATTATAGTTGGCTTTGTTATAAATATAAGGAACATGAACACAATAATGATGAGAGGAAGAGGGAATTATTATTCAGTGTGTGTGTATGCAAGAGATTACAAGTATGAAGTATTTATAAGGAAGATAAATACATGTAAATCCTAACGGGCCAGTTAAGATAATGGTGAATATACATAAGCCCATTAAATTTTACAACACTCCTCCTTGGATATTCACTGTTTATCATACGCTATAGACTGCCTCATTAAAAACCTTATCAAGAAAAAACAAATGGATAAAAACCTTGATGAAGGGAAAAAGAGTGCAGTGCGCATAATGCTCCTCCTCAAATTAATGTATATATATTTCATGCATCAAATGCTAATCTTCTGAACGAGTTGCTCAAATACTTTTGTTGGCAACAACTTTGTAATGAAGTCCACCAAATTGTTGATGTTAAGAATAAGTCCTGCAAAGATGAAAAAATATATGTGTAGCTTCCAACCCAATATCCAATTAACTGATTGGAAATTGCTAATGCAAATAAAATTATACAGTCTCTTTACGCATATTAAATGCAAAATACGCATATTAATTGCAAAATAGACATTAAAGCTTTAGTTGCACTTATGTATGGTACTTGAGGACCAATTATTTCTTAGAGACATGTGCAAAAGCCATTCCTATGATATGCGTCCAAATGATTTTGATCCATATAAGGATCAATTCAATATGATGAAATAGAGTTCTTGAGAACTTTATTAATTGCTTCTTAAAGTTGAAGTTGTTAGACATGCTTGAGGCATTACAGATCCTTCATAGAATATGAGAGCCCTAATAAAACTCATTTAGAGCGAATTAAATACTTCAATATTTACTGTCTCGTAAAATATCAATAAGGTATTTACATGCACCTTGAGACAATATGTCTTTTAATAATCAACTTCGCGTTTTTTTTTTTTTTTTTTTTTTTTTTTTTTTTTTTTTTTTTTCACAATTCATGTCTTAAAGGACATAACTTTAGAGCTTTTATTTTGCATTCGCACAAAGACTGATGTATATCCAGTAGATTTTACACATTCATGTGTATGGACTTCATGTCCATATACTTCTCGTATTTTCATGAGATTGCGTATTTTCATGTTGGCCAATCGTTTTGTTAAACGCACTTTTGAATAATACTTGATTTATGATCCTCATTATGCATAATAGCAAGCGCTATATTGTATGTAAACAAATTTATCGACGTCGTTTTTGTTTTGATTCCATATGATTTTAGACATCATAGAATTTATTGAGATCTCATTAGCTATGTGAGGTTCCTTTATAACCTTCATGTCTAGTGTCTCTTCGTGAGACTATCATGGGGTCTTTTATACCTCGAACAACCATCTTGTTTTTCATGCTCCATATTTTTCATCGAGGATTTTATTTGGAATCGATTTGTCTACCATGCTTGAGGCATGTCATAATAAAATAGTGTCCTTGAGGGACAAATTCTAATTAGAGCATGAGTAGCTGAAATTTTGTTTTTGGCCAATGTTTATTTATGGCTATTAGATTACCCATTGAATAATCAATTCATAAAAAAATTTCTTTCGAGGATCAACAGAATATGATAATTCATTCTGAATTTGCCGCTACTTCTCTCCTCCTGAAGGAATTATCCATCTTCTATATCCCATATATGTGCATTTAGGTGGAGTAATTTGCACACAAAAAACAAAATGGGATATGTTTGGTTTATAACCAAAACCAATTATAACGGGAGGATTTATAATAATATATTGGCATGATGCTAATTTTGTTGTTGTGCATATTATAATATGGCCCCATACAACAACACAAGTTTTTCTCTCAGTTTCATTTGATAATTTAGAAGTAATTCATCGCATTTTCATGATGAAATACTTACTATGGAATGTTAGGCTCGCATTGAGCTATTAATCATGCAAATTTGAAGTTGCGATTTAATGACCATTTAGACGATGCATCGATTTTAAACTCTAAATGGTTCATACAATGGATTTGTAGGCTTACATATATCCATTTGTTTTCTTTCCTATTAAAATTGAGGAATTTAATCCACATTCTAGTTGATAGAATAATAATCAACTTTCTTTGAGAGATAATAACATTAGATTGAAGAATCTTATTCTTCTATAGCTTTCGCATCATTAATGACTCAGGATGGTGTAACTGGTCATGCCAAAAATATTATAATTATTATTGCTCATAAACTTAAGTTTATGGCAATGATTAGCTTTTACTAATCTTTATATAATGCATGTCGAGGAAGATATAAAAGAATATAATGTATCTTTAATACTTAACTTCGTTTCTCATGACAATTTTATATTTCTTTTGTGGAGCAAAATGCGCTAGCAAAGATTCTTAAATCTATGAATATAGTGTGTAATATCTTTGACACACTTGTATTTTATATACACCACATTGCATTTTTGCATAAATAGCATTTTTGTTTGCTCCTTTCTTATTGTATTTTCGCCACTACTAGTGGTTTGTCATTGTCATACTACCTCGACCATAGCATTTACCATGATAAATGATCTTTAACCATTTATCGTTACATTCACATAAGGGAATGATGATCTCTTATTGATCATTTTATCTCATTCACTTGAGGGAATGGAGATCTTTATGTTGCAACTTGAGGTTGCCAACCAGTTTCTTTTAAAACAACAATATGGAGCAAATTTAGTAAACGGGTTTATCGTGTTTGTTCAAACATGCCCATTTCTTTTATATCAAAGCATCGTTCTCGATATATGAGTATATTCGAGGCATTAACCATCTCATCGCATTTTTTCTTTTCATCATTCAGATGTACTACTTAATATTGCGAAAAATGTGCTCGCATTGGCAAGAATCTCTTGCTTATGATGGGCAAATCTTTCTATTAGATTTTGACATACATTTAACGGATCTTTCACCGTTATATATTTTCTTTTCAATTCAGATCTAACACTGAAATTGTGAGACCGAACTCGCTTATGCTTTTTTTTTTTTTTTTTTTTTTTTTTTTTTTAATGCAGCTTAAGGTGCATACAATCATAGCGAGATTTTTGGGAATATTACTTGCTTTTGTGTGGTAATGTATCCTTGAGATCTTACCATAATTTAACGAATCTTTCATCGTGAAGTATTAAAAAGGTCCTCATCATTACAATTAACTGTGAATAATCACCCGCACTTAAATTTGTTACCTTTGATTATTATATCAAGTTTTCGACAGTAAGAATATACTAGCAAGTAGCAAAAGTAAATATTGAATCCACAAACAAACATATTACCAATATGTAATAACAAGGCTTCTTAAATATAATACGTATACCAAAATTTTATCGCATTTATGTTTTCATATATGACATTGATAAAATATATTAAAAATTTGTAGGACAAAAAAAAAAAAATAAGCATGTTCTCGTATCGTTTTGATTTATATTTATTCGTTACCGATGACATGAATGTATAATAAGAATTGAGATCTACTCCATATACTATGAGACTGTGTACGAATAATGATATAATAATGAAACATATTGTACATATGCTTCAACAATATATGTAGAATAATGGAGTAATACTTTAATATATAATCCAAAGAACAAAGTATTATAATAGCACTGTGATCTACGGCATAAAAAAAATTAATCAAAGTGGAAGAGTAAACTTATCTCAACGATGATGTCATGTTCAAACCGGCAAGATCGTTCTTTCAGTCTAATATCTCTTTAGATCTATAACTATTCCCGAACTCCAACAAACTAAACACTCAATGATTTTCTCAACTATCGTCAGTCTTATTTTACTTGTTCTTTCTCACGAGACATTCGTGTAAATCTCAAAATATATTAGCATAGATTCTTACATCTATGGAGATAGTGTTTAATATATTTGACACACTTGTATTTTTCATACATGACATTTTCTTTTACTCCGTACTTATTTTGCCACTTTTAGTGGTTGGTCATTTTCATTTTTACTGTGACCATATCTATGACCTTAATATTATCACATTCTCATGAGAGAATGGAGATCTGTGTTTTGATCATTTCTATCACATTCTTATGAGAATGGAATTCTTTCTGTTGGTCATGACATTACGTTCATTTGAGGGAACAAAGATACATACGTTAATCATTTCATACTAGAGATCATCATTATTGTCACATTCATTTTAAGAAATGGACTAATAGTTAAATGAGTTTCATATTTGTCGCCGAAAGTTCATCGACGTTTTCTTTTATATAATATGAAAAGTTGATAATATCTCATGATATTTTTCAAACCATGTTCTCGATATTGCTATTATTGAAGCATGTTCGATACTTTCAAAATAGAGAATGTTTACCTAAACATCTCATCATTTTTTATCATTCAAGTCACAATTTTTTTCAGACGTAACACTGAAAATTGTGCTAATGAACTCGCTTATATACTTTTATAATATTGCAACATGAGGTGCATTCAATTACAGCGAGCTTTCAGAGAGTTACTCTCTTTCAATGGTAATCTAAATTTTTTAGATTTTGCCATAATTCTAACGGGTCTTTCACCGTTTTTTTTTTTTTTTTTTTTTTTTAAAGATCATCATGCAGATGATATCGAAGGAGTATCATTGCTTTGGCTCGCTATGGAGAGAAGCCAATGGAAGTAAAACGAGATCTTACCATTAAAAGATCTGACCATTAAAAATCCAATAATAGAAATAGAAAGATTTACGTGATCACATGTACATCCATACCAAAATTAATAAACTAATAAAGGTAATTGTTTCTTTTGGTTTTTTTTGTTACGCAATTCACAAAATCTTTTTGTCGGTTGCAAATATCAAAAGTAAAATCATGTAGGCAACTAATTTTTTTTTTTTTAAATTTATTTATTAAAATTGATGATTTATTTGAAAAACATTGTACACCGATGAACAAAAATAAATAAATCACATGACATTTAACATAAGTATGCGTATAACAAATAGAACTTGAGGTTCGAAATAAACTATATAATCATAACCAATGGTTTATGTTATTGTGATTCGTTTGAGGGAATTATATAGAACATGAGGTTCTTAGTACATATATTTTTATAACTTGAAGTTATGTTATTTCGATTCTCTTGAGGGAATCACAACTAAATTATAACAATAACTTGAGGTTATGTTATTATTTTTTTTTTTGAGGTTATGTTATTCTTTATTTTTTTTTTCTTCTTCAAACATAACCCCATTTCTTTCTGTTGATTTGTGTTTATTTGTGTGTGATCAGGATCCGATATTGCTTCTGGGCCTGCCAACGCATTCTCTTTAGTCTTTTTTGGCGATATACTAATTTATGTGTGTTTGCAGGTACATGACGATATGAACAACCTGTTCTTCCTGAATGGAAACATTAGACTGAAATTCTGATCCAAAGGCAAAAGTACGTATTTAATTTTTTCATCCTAAAAAATATTAAAAGGATAAAATCTAATCAACCGACATGAGAAATTGAGAAGTATTATTGGATAACATGGAACTGTTTATTGGATTGAATTATAGGGAACTTCTTCATGTGCTACAAGCATTACCTTTTTTTTAACGTTTTTATATGGATGAGGTTATACTGTATAGAATATGTTGCAATGATAGTCTTTAACGAAAACATAATTTTTCTCAATGTTGCTCCCCGTCATCACAAGTGTATGTCACACACTACCAAGTTTTGATTTCGAACATTCCACTAACGTTCTTAGCAGACCTGACACTTATTTCCCGCTGTTTGCACAAATCATCTCTTGAGTCGTTACTTATACATAAAAGACTGTTTGAGTATTTAGGAGTTTCAAAGTAGCAACAACACGACTATTACTGCCCAGCTCAAAAGAAAGATACATGCTATTTGTTGACGATGTATGTAATCTGGCATCTCTTAGCATAAGCAAGTAATCAAATTAGTGTGTACCTGCCTCTACCAAGATCAGATATCCGTAGGAGCTCTATAGTGATATTTTTTAAAGATATTTCTGCTAACAATGTTGGCCAGAAGTTAGAGATATCTGTACGAGCTCTATAGAATAATACTTTTTAGATAAATTATTTTTAGATATTAGTTTGCATAGGTTACTTCTTAACGCACACGTTCGACCACAAGTGAAGAAGCTAGCCGACAACAATTTATAACAGAAAGTTGTAGTGTTCAAAGTTCAGTGCTTTGGAAAAGACAGTTGGAACATGAGGTTGACACAACGTCTGTAGCGAATTGTGGGTTTAAAAAAAGAGGTGTAGATCAGCCTGGCGTTAATGTGTGTCATTCGCCTATCGAGAACGACATGGTCTTTGCATCAGCAAGTAATTGGATCAGTGTGTACCAGCCTCCGTCAAAATCAAATATCTTTATAACCTCTTCAATCATATTATCTAGAGAGATTTTGGCTAACAATGTCGCCTGACAAAGTCTACCTACACCGTAAGTATAACATTTCTTAGATAAATTACTTTCAAATATTAATTTCAGTACGTTGCATCTTGACACACTTACATGATGACACAAGCTTGAAGCAACATGTGTAGCCTGTTTACACATGAAAGTCAAAATACAAAGACAAAGTGGCGTTCCGTAATTGAAACTGCCGCTTCAATGATGAAAGAAGAAGTGTATAGAAGAAGATTAAGAAGGAGAATATGGAATTCATCAAGCACATAGACAGAAGTAGAATAGGCTTAGATTTGGAGTTCGTGACTACTCGGTTCATTCCAGCTTGGAAAGGGCTAATATGGTGTGTTTGGCTGAAATTTCATGTATCTCTTTAACTTTTCAGATAGAAGTGACGGAAATAACAAAACTTGGTAAAGAACTGAGGCTTGCACGTTATATAGGATGCTGCTACTCAATATCTATTTAATAACTGCTTAAAAGTAACAAAAAAATCAAGGGACGGAACCACTATGAAATGTCTTAGGGGTTAAACAGCCAAGAAAAAGCAAGTAGTTTTATTTTTACCATTATTAACGATTTAAATATTAGATATGTAGATTAATGAACTTCAGTTATGATGGTACAATTTCAGGTTATTCAAAAGGATTGATCTTGATAAAGATAACTGTGTATCGCAATCAGAATTGAAAAGATTGATTATGGAAATCAATTATGGGAAGATGCCATGGAATGTAGATGAAGCAACAGATCAAATAATGCTCGCATTTTGACAAAGTGGAGATCATTTAGTCGATGAACATGAGTTTATAGATGGATTTAAAGAATGGATGCATAATTCTAATGATGAAATCATTTCTAACTCGCTTGGGTCGGAAACTGATGCATCTCTGGTAAGCTTAGATTCCAAACAGATATATGCTATTAAATCGTATTGAAAATGTTTATGCTACTAAGAAAATTGTTTATGAAGTTATAATCTAGCATCTTAACTACAAAAACATTGAAAATGGTCACTGGAGATAGGACCATGCAGTTGTGTTCATTCCAGCCAAAATTTACCAAACGTGACAAAATAACTGTGACATTTTGTTTTAGTTGTCAAAACATAATAGCTTATATGTTTAAAAAACAAGTATAGCTAAAACTTTGAAGAAAAGCCACAGAAGACGATGAAGGTTTGCACGTAAGAGAAGGAACCAGACCTTTTAGATAAATGTTTATTTTCGTATATTCACATCAAATATTAATATTGAATCCAAAATTACTGTGGTCATGTTATCATTTTTAGCGTCATTTTAGCCTAATTCATATTAAATTAATGAGCCTATGTGCACTATTACATAGTTTAATCATTGTGTGGTTATTTTAGTGCTATTTTTCATTTTGGTCCATAAAGTTGCACGTTTGACTTGAAAAGTGAATTGTATTTAGAACCATGGGAAAGATGGATAGATGATGGTGTAGATAGATCGCGCTGGGCTGGGACAAAGGCTATAATGTTGTTGATGCTTGGGGTAGCCATGTTAGCGCTTTTGGCTGAACCTCTTATACATAGTATTCAAAATGTCTCCACTGGCGCAAACATACCATCGTTCTTTGTTTCATTCATCTTGGTTCCATTAGCCACAAATGCTAAAGCTGCAATCTCCGCTATTAAAACAACAAATCAAGGGAAAGAACGAACCACTTGCTTAACTTTCACCGAGGTATGCTTTCAAAAAAAAAATTGATTCATATTGATAAATCATTTTACAAATGTTTTTTGATAAATCTATTAGTTAAGATATATATATGTATATATATTTATAACTGTTAGAGGTCGCAAAAAGAAAGCTGCTACAATTGATACGTCCTTTGAACTATTATTATTTTATGGTATGATGATTCATGGTTTTCTGTTGTTAATCAACAGGATTCCTCAAAAAATGGCTTACGAAGAAACTCGAATAGATATCAAGGAATCAAGATACTACGTAATTTTTATCCTCTTCTTTTTTATATGCTCATCTTTTGGTCTAAGGTAGTCCCATCTTATATTGTAGGCACCTACTTTGCACAAGGAGATGCACAAAAGTGGAGGACTTAGTCAAGTTCAACAGACGTACATTGGGTGGAAGGTGTTCGACTTAGTCAAGTTCAATAGACGTACATTGGGTGGAAGGTGTTCTCATACATATGGTAAATAGTAATTGATCAGCTTATCATTCTTTGTCCTTGCCTATAATTTATGATTTGACTATTTTCGAGACGTCATTAATATCCTTAGGATTTCAAAACAGAGCTACTCAAATTGACAAGTTGTATATCCAATTTGATGACATAGTTGTTGGTTAGTAAAATAACTTGATGTTCAGTTTCTCAGTTGAATGTAAGCTCATCCTTTATCTAACGAACACGAAGATATATTCTGTTGAGTGTAATTCATTTCTGTCAAATTTGCAATAACTCTCGATCTATATATCAGTTATGGAATGGACAAAATCGCAAAGGTCTGCATAACTCATAGCCTAAAACTTGGTAAGTATTTATTCCCGTTCTGTGTATTAATAAATACTTAATATGCAGATCCAGAGTGATCATCATGAGGTTGTCACAGATTTGGTGCTATCAACTTTTTATTTTTAGACATGTTTCTATGCAGTAGGTGCTTCGGTTTGAGTTCTTTACGAGTCCAAAGAATGTAGACTGGACCACATATATTAGAATATAATCACATAATTATTAGTAACTTGTGATAATTGTTACCAGTAGTAGTAGTTATTCTAGCTAAAGTAGAGGCAAGACGCGGGAAAAAATGGGCTGTGTTGGGTTATCATCTAAATTCATTAACATTACCACTAATATTATGTGTACACACCCGTTGCACAACATGATGATAATTGATAAATGAGGCTATTCTACTGGACCAGGATGCTCATCATTCGGATATGGAGCCATGGAGTTATTGGACATCTGGCTTACATGTTTCTTACATTGAAATAATATTCTTAATGAGAGCAACATCATGTCCATGGAAGGCAAAGAAGATATATGAAGTCTTGCATGTTATTTTGATGCTTTGTATATTTCAGAAAATGTTCTTCTAAATTATGTTGGTCAATGTCACAGAAGAGTTCAGTTTTCTTATTACTCAGCATCATTATATTCATTGTTTGCAGGTAAAAGTCAAGAAAAGAAGACGATACCAAGTGTGTTGCTAAGGTATTCTTATTAATAGGTTATTGAAGTAACCTTCTGAATCTTGTGTGATAATTCTTTGGCACAAACAGTATTTTATTAGTACCTATACAATAGATGTCGCTTCTCATGTTATTTAACTATTATCATTATTTTACAAAAGTTTTTAGCTAATGGTATGGAATGTGACATAGCTTTGCTTTCAGTGGAAAATTAGAAATTCTGGTAAGGAACTGAGCCACTACAGTTTGGCCATTTGCCTCATCTACAGGCCAATTTTTTGCAAACTTTGGATCCTCTCTAGAAATTGACTGAAGTCACCGAATTAACTATGAAACCGAATAAAAGAACAGATATATGTATTTTTTTGTTATATGTGTTTGTAATAATAAACTTTTTGTCTACATGATCCAGTAATTGTGGTGGGGTATATCAGTGACCAAGGGGGTTGTATCTCGAATAGAGGTTTGTACTACAACATGCTATGGCTACAACTTTCAATCTCTTGAAGTTCCCTTGAATCCCTTTTATACAATGTATATGTATATTTAGTTTATTTAAAGAAGTAAAATCTAGAAATTTTGATAGAAATTAGATTGTAGCTCTCTTAGCTGTTTGCAGAAAGCGATACCATCATATAGCTTAGCTGCCTAATTTTATGTTTCACATAAGTCATGGTGAAAGAATCTAAAAACATGCCTTGGTTGGAGAAGTTGCTTGATGATCTTGGGGATAAGACGACCATTGTGTTTATCAACACTAAAAATATTGCTGATTTCGTATATAAAACATTGGAGAAATCAGGTTATCGTGTGATCACTTTGCATGGTGGGAAGTCACATGAGCAAAGTGAGGTTAGTCAAGACGGTTTCAAGACTAAAAGATTGAATGTGTTAGTTGCTACTGATGTTGCAAGGCGTGGCATTGATATACCTGATGTGGCTCATGTTATAGATTATGATATGCTTCGGAACACTTCAACTACTCTCTTGAATCTTCAGGATTCCGATGGGTCTTATAACCGTAAGCAGATGCTTTCGCAAAACCAATGTTCAGTGCCTCCTGAACTTGCTAGACATGAGGCTTCCAAGTTAAAGCCCGGATCAATTTCGCATAGACCACCAAGAAGTAACAATGGATTCAAGAAAGTAGGAATATAGGATCAATTTCACTAAAGGACGATGTACATATATGAATCAAGGAATTCAAGATAATATTTGACTTTTCGAAGTAGTTTAAATATTTATTAGCTTATTGGTTTTTAAACAGGTGTTTGCCTCACCACATGAAGTAGAATGATTCAAAAGCCTTGGGGCTCTTCTTTTTTGAGTATAATTAAAATATACATCTGGATTAAAATTAAAAAATATGAGTTTTAATTATAAAATATGAGTTCTTGACAATAATAACTTTCAGGTATGAAAATTTTGTCAACACTGATTGAGTTTTCTTTCTGCGTATTGATGAAGCAAAAAACCTGCAACAACGATATTTATATACAAGTCATTTACCACCCTTCTTTCGCTATAGAAAAATAGGCCAACATAAATGAAAAAAAAAAATGGATACCTTTTATGCAAGGATCGGTGTGGAGTTTTTTTACAGCACTCAGCGGTAATAATTATGATGTTAAAAAATAAAATAAAACGAATGCCCTTAAAAATAATTTTAGAATAACTAAAACCATCCAAATTATAATTACAAGTCATGCCCGCCTGTAGGGCGGGCTTTGAATTTTTAATCATATGTAATTGGCTCTGTTTTATTGTATTTAATATAACAAACTTAAAGCATAATTTTTAGTTAACTAAAACCATCAAGCCAAATAAAACAAACGTCCTTAAAAATAATTTTAGAATAACTAAAACCATCCAAATTATAATTACAAGTTATGCCCGCCTATCGGGCGGGCTACAATTTTTTAATCATATATAATTGGCTCTATTTTATTGTATTTAATATAACAAACTTAAAACATAATTTTAAGTTAACTAAAACCATCCAAATTATAATTAATATCTGCGAGAACTGAGAGAACCACAAAAAACATACATGCACGCCTTTTAAAATAAAATAAAAATACATGCAAATCATCAATAATCGTAAGTATCCACCTATGTTCTTCAATATCATCATGAACGCATCCTCTTTTTTCACAAAAACCTTACACAAGGCCGCAATATTGTCGTTGCACGCCTTATAAGAACATACATGCACACCTTCAAAGAAAAATGTTGTATTTCCAATTTCTTATCAAATTCTTTAGAACAACTATGTTTTTTTTTAGAACATATGTGCAAAAATACAATTATTGAAGGCGTGCATGTATGTTTTTGGTGGTTCTCTCAGTTCTCGCAGATAAAATGGTTCTCGCAAGAAAGTCTCACTATATATATATATATATATATATATATACACACACCAGAAAGATTGGATAGTCAAGCTATCAAGATGGATAAGTTAAACAAGTGATTTGGTTTACTTTTGTCATTCTAATTTTACTAGGTCACGCTGTTCACATTTTTTATTTGTTAAACTAATAGATTATGGAATATATTAGCATCAGGTGTTACATTTATTGATACTTAATATCTTGATATACAGTCATACTGATATGAATTTCTATGTGGTTTCCTGGAAGGATGTAAGGTTGCTTGTTTACTTATATTTTGGATTTTTTTAAATATAATTCAACTGCAGAATTGTTTAATATGATATGTTTAGTATTTATAAGTACATGTTATTCTAATTTGGGGAGAAGTAGTGGACGTCACAGTTATGTTTGGTTATGCACTTATGGTATTGGGGAACACGATATCCTCCTATTTAATCGATTTTACAGTACTTAGGATATGATGTAATACGTAATGTGAAAATTACTCAGAAGGTGGAGAGCATTGTGTGGTGCAACTGATGATTTTTTTTTTTTTTTTTTTTTGAACTTAGCAACTGATGAATTTCAACTCCAAAGTTAGTTATGATAACCTTATTTTATTGTGAACATATTTTATACACGCATGTGTACGTACAACCTTGCTGATGCTTAATATGTGCAACATCCAAGCTTGTTTAATTTACGAAAGAAGAAACTTTTATATCGCTGCTACTAGTTTACCTATGTTAAAGTGTTTGCATGGATATATCTTTGAATTATTGATTTGCTTGCCTTCATTCACAGAATAAACATCACTTATATAGTTACAATGGAGAGTTCTAGACTACTGCTAATGGGCTAGGCCTTATACAAAAATAATAGACTATCAATATACAGATACATGTATCGACTAGAATAATATCAACTAATACGCCCCCGCAGTTGGAGCAGGAGGAGACCGGACGCTCAAACTGGTCCGAAATTCTTCAAACAAAACAGACGGTAGTCCTTTGGTGAAGATATCAGCGTACTGGTACCGGGAGGGTACATGGAGAACTCGCACCTGACCAGCAGTAACCATGTCACGGACAAAATGAATGTCAATCTCAATGTGTTTTGTCCGTTGGTGTTGAACACGGTTGGCAGACAAGTAAATGGCACTAACATTGTCGCAGTAGACAAGAGTGGCAGCCGACAGAGGCGAGTGTAGCTCACGAAGTAGATTACGGAGCCATGCAGTCTCAGCCACAACGTTAGCAACACCCCTATATTCTGCTTCGGCACTAGATCGAGAAATGGTGTGCTGACGTTTGGATGACCAAGATAATAAATTATCGCCTAGAAAAACACAATAACCGGACGTAGACCGTCGTGTAGATGGGCAACCTGCCCAATCAGCATCTGTATAACCAATAAGGGATGTAGTGGAGGATGAATATAAGTGTAGACCAAAATCCAAAGTCCCACGAACGTATCGCAAGATACGTTTAAGAGCAGCAAAGTGTGGTTCCCGAGGGTCGTGCATATAAAGACATATCTGTTGTACTGCATAAGATAGATCTGGACGTGTAAACGTAAGATACTGAAGTCCACCTGCAAGACTGCGATACAAAGTAGGATCCTGAACAGGAACCCCTTCGGGACCCAGTTTAGACTCTGTATCAACTGGAGTCCGGGAGGGGTTACAGTTAGCCATGTGAGCGCGCTCAAGAAGCTGAGAAGCATACTTCCGTTGAGACAGAAACAAGCCTGTAGGATGACGAACAGCAGATATACCAAGAAAATAATTAAGTTCCCGAGATCAGTCATATCAAACTCACTGTGTAGGGAAACAATAATCTGCTGCAAGAGAGAAGTATAAGAAGCCGTAAGGATAATGTCATCCACATATATAAGTAGGTAAGCAACCTCAGATCCCTGTCGATATATAAATAGAGAAGAATCACATCGACTGTGGTAAAATCCGACCCGTGTGGCATAACCTGCAAACCTCTGAAACCAAGCACGTGGTGCTTGTTTTAAACCATATAAGGATCTCTGTAAAAGACAAACATGCTGAGGAAACCGAGGATCAACAAAACCAGGAGGCTGATGCATGTAGACAGTCTCAGATAAATCACCGTTAAGAAATGCATTCTTAACGTCAAGCTGATGAATCGGCCAATTGCGGGATACCGCAAGACTAAGAACAGTACGAATGGTAGCCGGTTTGACAACCGGGCTAAAAGTCTCATCCACATCAACACCTAGTTGTTGACTGCTTCCATTAGCAACCAACCGAGCCTTGTACCGGCTCAAAGTCCCGTCAGCATGAAACTTATGCTTAAATAACCACAAAGAGCGAACCATATTAACACCTGTGGGCCGTGGTACAAGAATCCAAGTACCATTTTTAACTAACGCATTATACTCATCATACATAGCATTACGCCATTGAGAAGTTTTTAGGGCATGAAACGGAGATTTAGGAATAGGAGAAATAAAGAAAGTATTTAGAGATAATCGATCGATAGGTTTGACAATGCCTGATTGAGACCTTGTGATCATGGGATGAGTACGAGGTTGTTCTTTGGTGGGTTGGTGGGAGTCGGTATTGGGCTGGGTATCAGATGGGTCGGTATTGAGCTGTGAAGTGGGTGGGTCGTAGTGTTGTTGGTGATGGGATGACAATGGGTTGTGTTGGTGGGTTGGTGAGGGAGTGGGATTTGAGCCGTGGTTGTTGGGCTGGGCAGGTGTATTGTTCGGTTGAGGTTGGTGAGGTGTATGAGGTGGGGTTGTTTCATTTTGGTGGTGTGTAGGTTCGATGTTGTGGTTGGAAGATGTAGACTCGGAGATAATTGAAGTGAGGAGGGGGGAAGGTGTGGGATCGAGGAAGGTGTATGAGGGTGGAGAGGAGGGCGTCATTGATCGGTATGGAAATTGTGTTTCGTCGAAAGTTACGTGCCTAGAAAGGATAATTTTGTTTGTTTCTAAGTCTAGACACCGAAAACCACGATGATAGGCGGGATAGCCCAAGAATATACATGGAGTGGCGCGTGGGGCAAGTTTGTGGGGAGAGTGGAGGTGAGGGTAACAGAGGCACCCAAATATGCGTAGACGGGAGTAGTCAGGTTCTTTGTTATAAAGGCGTGTGAAGGGTATTTGGTTGTTTATTGTGGTAGATGGTAGAAGGTTTAGTAGATATGTGGCCATATGTAAGGCTTCGACCCAAAAGGTGGGGGGAAGGTGTGCTTGAAAAAGGAGTGTACGAATGACATTATTGATTGTCCGTATCATTCGCTCCGCCTTGCCATTTTGTTGTGAGGTTTTTGGGCAAGAGAATCGAAGTTGAATGCCATGTTGAGCAAAAAGGGTATGGAGTCGATTATTTTCGTACTCACCACCATGATTACATTGGAAACTTTTTATTTCGCATTTAAATTGATTTTTAACATAATTACGAAAATGCAAAAATTTATCAAACATGTCAGATTTAGAACGAAGAGGATAGATCCATAGATAGTGAGAGAAATGATCAAGAAATAAGACATAATACTTAAAACCATTAGAACTAACAATAGGAGATGTCCATAAATCAGAATGAATAATATCAAAACAATGTTCAACAATCGAATTGGAACTATGAAAAGGGAGCTTCACATGTTTGCCAAGTTGACACGCATGACAAACATGTGTAGACTTTTCTTTATTACATGAAATAAACTGACGAGAAACAAGGGATCGTAACACTTCATCACCCGGATGACCGAGGCGTTGGTGCCACATGGAGGAACTTGTGGAGAGGAGAGCACTAGGGATAGTTGACGGCTTGGTAACTGGATATAGATCACCCGAGCTGTCACATCGAAGGAGGATATGGCGAGTCAAGAAATCCTTCACAGAAAAACCAAAAGCGTCAAATTCTATAGTGCAATTGTTATCCCTAGTAAACTGACGGACAGAAATGAGATTTTTAATTATATTGGGGGTGACAAGTACATTATGAAGGTGAAGGGGACGATGAATAGATGGAATAATGCTATGTCCGGTGTTGGTAACGGGAATAGAGTTACCGTCACCGACGTGTACAGATGGGTATAAACATTTATTAAAAATGGTACTTAAATTACTTGCATTAGAATTTAAATGAGAGGAGGCACCTGTATCCATGTTCCATGTCGGGTCTTGCAATGTCATAGTGCTAAATGCACTAGGAAGGGAAGTAGCTTGCGATGGAGAGTTCTAGACTACTGCTAATGGGCTAGGCCTTATACAAAAATAATAGACTATCAATATACAGATACATGTATCGACTAGAATAATATCAACTAATAAAGTGTTTGCATGGATAGATCTTAGATCGTGTCAACTTGAACTTGTTTGTGTCAACATATAGGCTATGTTTGTTTACTAGTGACCTAATTTCTATCCTAATGCCAAAAAGTTTCGGAAGATAAAGATAAAACTTGCCCATGTGTATTTTTCTGTTTTTGTTAGGGTATTATTCTGATTTATAGGCAAAACTGTATTTTTGGTGAATTCTTGTGGGCAACGATTTTTACCAACTTGCCCATGTGATCTTGGTGGTATCTTGTTGGAACTTGGAAGGCCGGCACTCACTTCTAAGTTGGCATGCTAGTTAGGTTATCCATATGGTCTTTGGATATATATTTTTAATGTTATGACTATTTTTTGTTGTTTATGAAAAACTGACTTTTTTACAATAATGTCCCATGACGGAGACTGAATCCAAGTTTCCATACAGTATGCGCTATCAAGGCCTTTTTGCCAGCCGGACGAAGATGAACTTGTTTACGGCTACGGGCATATGCAATGTAACACATTGGGTAGAGAAAACAAACATGTGAAGTTAGTTCATGGAAACACGACTTGATTCTTGAAGTCCAGAAAACTTCAGTGAATTGACTTCCCCTAATGGAGATAAAGTTAGACTCTTGTCACTGATTACTGTAAACTAGTTGCCAACTTCTCCATGTAAAGGAATGTTTACCACTTTATCTAATGCTATGAGAAAAATTAGTATTGATATTGATTCTGTAATTTCCTCGCCCGCCTCACCATTATGCTAAGCATGTGCCAAATTAATACCAAACAATGAAAATCAGAATTGACACATACATTCTGTTTGAACAACAACGCAAATAGCATCATAGCAATATATACCGTTTACAATATATATATGCTAATTGATTATGCAACTACCCCAACCACAATAGATTGACCACTTTGTTGTTTCGATTTGCAAACCAATGTAAGCCGCATAACATACTAAACTTATTCAAATATCGATTTAATTTGATGAGCATGGCCAAAATCATATGTCAAAACCAAGCTCCCATCCATTCTTTTGAGCACAAACCTTTCAACCAAAACATAGCAACCAAATCTCTACCATTCACCAGTTCCTTCATACTTATCTTCTCTTTTCACCATTTCTATCCTTTTTTTCCCCAACACCAACCCATCCAACTTTTTCCTCTTCCCACCCCATTCTTTCTAACACTTCTAAATTCAGACCTACACTTTCTTCTCTCTCGTGATCGCCCCCAAAACTTTTAAACCATATGGCTCCATCCACCACATTTCTCTCGTCCCATGTTGCCTCTCTTTGACTCTCACCAATGAAAACTGCTTCACTACGAAATGCAGCTCTTACAGAAACAACACTTCCATCATTGTGTTGGTTTTCTTGCTCAAAAACCTGTTCCCATCTTTGCTCTAGTGTCATTTCGTAAAAGATAGACTTTTTCACTTGATCTATGAGTTCTCCATCTTTGATGAATACAAAGGGACAATACCACTTGCCAATAACTACACTATTAGAAGTTTGGGTCGAGGGTGCGAAATGAAAATGAGGGAGACGTGAACGAAGAGACACATTGATTCCCTTAGCTTCACTTAACTTATAGTACTTAGGTGTTTTTGTATAAATCTCCCATCCTTTTCTTCTCAAGAAATTTGGAGGATAAGCATCGTCAACAAGAGATTTGGCGTAAAATTTACTATGGCCTTGGTTTTACATCATGAATAAATGTACAAAAGCAACATGTAGTGACATCTTCCTCCCTTGAACATGCTTAGCCTCTAATTCATTTAGAATCAAATGTTAGTTTACTTATATTTTAAGACAGTATTAGTTTAAAGTTTATGTACTATAGTTATGTAATAGTCGAATTAGTGTTACTGCAATATGGGTTAAATGTGACTCATGCAGTTAGTTTAGTTAAACAATGGTTAGGTTAGTTAGCAGTTATTTTGGTTGGCAGTTACAACCATGAAACGTCACAATGGTTGGGCAATTCTAACTGTCACATTGTGTCGATTAGATAGGTATAAATAGAGTCAAATGTAAACATTGTAAAGCGTGTTTTTTTTCAATGAAATAACAGTTTGCATATTGATAACAGAATCGATCCTTGTTCAATATTCTTCTTATTCATTCTTTTGTTAGTTCGATTATAAACATGAATCTTGAATTCACTACAAATCAGATTCTACAGAAATATTCTACAGTGGCATCAGAGACCAAGGTTAAAGATCCTGGAGGAACAAAAGAGACCTGTGAAAGAAAGAATGAAAGACGTAAGAAAGATTGCAAGGATTTGATTCGACTTTGATCATAGCGATCAAAGGATAGTGATGTTGTTCGTTTTCAGAAACTAGGGAGCGAAGAACACGGAAGGAAAAGAACACCACTGTTTTTGGTTTCGATTAGAACCAAGAACAGGAGACGCAAGGGAGATAGTGCACGATCAAACTTGTGTTGGAATTGCAAACGGATGAACACCAAACGAATTGGTGGAGTTTTGTTGTGATCATTCGCGACAACAAAACAAGAAGGAAACTTTTGTGGAAGCGGCAAGTTTTGATAAGTTTTGATAACCGACAAAAGGAAGCGAACGTGGACACCAAACGAATTGGTGGGAGAAAACTTAGAAGAACAATTGTTACAACCCCTTGTTGGCGACTGAAATAGCGTGACAACAAAGAAGGAAGACTCTTGACGCTTAGCGTGGAACAAGAGTAGATGCTGTTTGAAGCAAGAAGAAAAGAACAATTGTTAGATACCTTTGTTGGTGTCTTGCACACGACAACAAAGAAGAGGAGACCCACTGTTGTCTTACAACACAACAGGAAGGAAGAAAGAAGACCCATTGCCATCAGTTAACGCGGCAATTTGGTAGAGAAGGACGTCAAGAAGAAGGATACTTTGTGTTAAGACAACCGGTTGACAAAAGAGAACACAAAGGGAATACGCGTTATAAACGCAAGAAAAAGGCGTTGCTTGTGGATGTGATAAGGTATACCGAGACAACAAAACAATCAAGGATTGTTTGGAGAGACGTTTAGAGCAATACGGAACAACAACAAGAAGAACAAAACAGGCTGATCACTTGGTTTTGTAAGAAGAATACCGACGGGTATTAGGAGTTGTTGAAGATACGGCGTGTAATTAAGAAAGAAACAAGGAGTATTGTGGTACAACGCATGAAAGGAACAAGCAACAGCAGAACGACAAACAAAACTCTCATTTGTTTAGACGTTGAAGCAATACCATGGGGTATTGGCGAAAAGGAAGAAGCAAACGACTTGCTTCTGGAAATACCGAGGAGTATTTGTGAGAGAAGGAACTTTGTGAAGAACTTGGAACAGAAACAACAACAAACACGAAGTTTGATTGTGGCCAAACAACACTTAGGATGTTTTTTGGAGAAAGAAGCCGAGACAAAGAAGGGTCTGGGGTACACGCCTTGGAAACCAAGTCGACACAAAAAAGGGACAACGTGTAGAGTGCATTTTCTGTGGGACTGCTGGACAAAAATGGCACAGAAGGAAGAAGGAACACTTCATTATAAGAAGTGGGATACCAAGAAACGTAGGAACTTTATGGACGTTTGCTGCAGTAAAACGACACAAAGGAAAAGAAGAAAAAGACGTTTCAAGATACAAATGAAAAGAAGGAAAGAACAACAAAACTTTTGTTGTGGACAGAACTGTGTTCGACAAGAAGAAGAGGAACAACAAAGCAGTCAAGAAAGCAATGACTTTGAAGTCATTGTTTGAAGAAAGAAAATCACTCAAAAAGGATTTGATACTAAATGATTAGGGGGGAGAATGTTAGCCTCTAATTCATTTAGAATCAAATGTTAGTTTACTTATATTTTAAGACAGTATTAGTTTAAAGTTTATGTACTATAGTTATGTAATAGTCGAATTAGTGTTACTGCAATATGGGTTAAATGTGACTCATGCAGTTAGTTTAGTTAAACAATGGATAGGTTAGTTAGCAGTTATTTTGGTTGGCAGTTACAACCATGAAACGTCACAATGGTTGGGCAATTCTAACTGTCACATTGTGTCGATTAGATAGGTATAAATAGAGTCAAATGTTAACATTGTAAAGCGTGTTTTTTTCTCAATGAAATAACAGTTTGCATATTGATAACAGAATCGATCCTTGTTCAATATTCTTCTTATTCATTCTTTTGTTAGTTCGATTATAAACATGAATCTTGAATTCACTACAAATCAGATTCTACAGAAATATTCTACAGAACATGCATACGCTTCTCTGAAAGTTTATGTTAGTTAGTGTAGAATCAATGATCAATATATTCCTACCTAGCTAGACTACAAATTTCCTACTTAAAAGATGTAAAAATTATACACAAAAAATAAAGTAGGCTATAAACATACCCTTTATGTGATCCATATGGTTTTATGGCATAATATTTGTTTGAAGACAAAGGCTGATTTAGGACCGGAATAAATACAACTTCATTATAACTAACACGTCGATGTTCACCTGACCCTGTCGAATAACGTGTGGTCAATGTTTTGTTCTGAGGAAATGGCAACTCTCCAAGATACCGATTCTTGACTAACCCAAAACACGAGTATGTTTCAGACTCTTCGTCCTGGATCACCAAGTAGCCCGAGTTTGGACCCTCAGGAGGCGAATAAAGAGCTTCAGGAAAGCTCTTGTAGTGAGAAAAAGACCATGTCACGTACATATTAGCTTGATAAAGATTTTGTTTTAGCTTATGGTTTTGATTAGTTTTGTTAGTATGATTGCATTTATACTAGAAATTTTTAGATTAATTTAAGTGATTAGCGTGGATCGGAGAACACACGTAATTTGATTCTTTCTTGGTAAGTCAAACTGATGACTTTTCCTTGTAGTGCATCAAAGATTATCTGGTTTAGATCTGCAAGTACTTTCATAGAAGCCTTTCATAGGACAATACTATTAATTATTAATTATAACAAATCTTCTTTGTCTTTTGAATTGTAGTTTTATTACTGTAATAAACTAAAGTATTATGAACAAATTTTTTAAATACTAATAAAATTTGTCAAATGACTACCATATATTGTTAGCAATCACTTTCTAGTAATTATGAAGTGATGGTCATTTGACCATTTAGATGTAATGTGTCATGTATAATATGTATTTAGCAAAGTGGGCTTGTAGCATTAGAGTCATTAGCTTAATTATATGTGTAATGTATTTATCAAGCCCACTACATAGTCTTTCCTTTAAAGCCCATCCAAAGGCCCACTTTGGATTGGCTGTGTATTATATTTACCACACACACACACTCTGCATTATGGTGCATGTCTCATTTTTCAAACATAACAGAAGAGTGTGTGTGTGTCCAAAGTACCACAAAAGTCTCGGTTTGTTTATCTTCCAAAGATTAATAAACATTTGACTTGAAATTCATCATATGATCCACCACATCTCTTGTTCTTAATGTATATGTTTGTGACCATCATTGTGTTTGTGTTTGGGTGAAGAAGAAGGTAGTGTTTAAGTGTTACAAGTGGTATCAAGAGCAAAAGGTTAAAGATTTAGGATTAGGATTCGGTACTGTTCTTCAGTCGAGGTTCTATTGTTTGATCGAGTTTCTAGTCGAGTTTCTACCACTGAATCGAATTACTGGTTGTTTCATCGAGTTAGGTGAAATGATCGAACTTCTTAACTGAAATTCAGCTTTGATCGAACTTCTTAACTGAAATTCAGCTTTGATCGAACTTCTTAACTGAAATTCAGGTTTGATCGAACTTCTTAACTGAAATTCAGCTTTGATCGAACTTCTTAACTGAAATTCAGCTTTGATCGAACTTCTTAACCGAAATTCAGGTTTGATCGAACTTCTTAACCGAAATTCAGGTTTGATCGAACTTCTTAACAGAAATTCAGGATTGATCGAACTTCTTAACCGAAATTCAGGTTTGATCGAACTTCTTAACCGAAATTCAGGTTTGATCGAACTTCTTAACCGAAATTCAGTTTTGATCGAACTTCTTAACCGAAATTCAGTTTTGATCGAACTTATTAACCGAACTTCAGTTTTGATCGAACTTCTTAACCGAACTTCAGTTTTGATCGAACTTATTAACCGAACTTCTTTTTTTTATCGAACTTGGACTTCATCAAGTTTGGAAACCGTAACCTATCATTTCTTTAACCGATCCAATACCGTCTTAACCATACAAACATCAACAATGACGACTCAACAAGACATTCATGCCGCAGGTTCAGAAAACCGACCTCCAATGTTAGAAAAAGGTGGTTACCTTCCATGGACGAGTCGTATGCTTCGATATATGAGATCCAAACCTAATGGACAAGGTATACTCTTGGTTAACTCAGTCAAAAAAGGTCCATTCCAGCCTTGTGAGATTGAAGAAACAGCTGGAAATCCTACTGCAACACCTCCCGTCGCACCAACGTATAAAATCCAAGAGGAATGAGATTACACTGAAGCAGATTGGAAACAAATTGAAGCTGATCACCTAGCAATGCATCTAATTCAACTCGGTCTACCACAAGAAATATTCTGTGCTGTTGATAGCTGTGAAACTGCCAAAGAAATGTGGGATCGAGTTAGACGTCTTTGTCATGGTACTGAAATTGGCATTCAAGAAATGGAAAACAAGCTTCTGACTGAATGGGAGAAGTTCACTGCCACACCAGCTGAACAAATTGAATCTTTCTACACACGGTTTTGTACTCTAATGAATGAGTTGATCAGAAACAATTTGGCACCTAAACAAATTGTTCAAAACATCAAGTTCATCAACAACCTTCTAGAAGAATGGGGACGATATGTTACTATTGTCAACCAAACTAAGAATCTTCATGATGTGAACTACGATCAACTCTATGACTTTCTCAAACAAAACCAAGCAGAGGCAAATGAAGTCAGAAAAGAGAAACAAGCAAAACAACAAGATCCTCTTGCACTCATAGTCCAATCACCTACACCTGCAACAGTATGTGCACAACCATCATCATCATCTACTCAGCAAGTCATGCAACAACAGTATATTCCACAATCACCATTCTACCCACAACAACAACATGTAATCCCACAACAACAATACCCACAACACCCAGATCAAGACGATCAGGATGAGTCAACTGCTGCTTTGACTCTAGCATTTGCTTACCTAACAAAAGCATTCCAAGGACGCTACTCCACACCTACCAACAACAATCAACGAATCTCATCGAACACTCGCAACAAGCAGATTGCACAGCCGAGTTTCAACATGGGACAGCAAGGACAGATGGTTGGGGGATATGGGAATCAGCAGGGATATGCTCCAAGATATCAGATGGGTAATCAGAATGCAGGGCAGTATGTTGGTAATCAGATGGGTCAGTATGCAGGGAATCAGATGGGTACAACTGTTGGTATTCAAAGGGTACAGAATGCTGGGAATCAGTTTGGGAATGTTGCTCAGGGAGCTGGGAATAGAAATCAGGGTAATGTGATGAAGTGCTTCAACTGTCAGGGTATTGGTCACATGGCTAGGAACTGTCCAGACAAGCCGAATAAAAGGGATCCAGCGTATTTGCAGAAAGCATTAATGTTGGCAAACAAGGAAACGGCTGGGCTTCAGTTGAGTGCAGAAGAGAATGACTTCATGGCTATTATGGACAATGCAGAAGATCAAGAGGACATCGATGCAAACTGCATTTTTATGGCAAATCTCCAGGAGGCAAAGTACGACACAGATTCAGAAGTACCTCCTGCTTTTGAAACCAATGCGGTTTCTGAGGTACAACTATATGCTACATGTCACAATAATGAAATGTTTGATATGTCACCTCAAAATGAACAGCATCCTGAGACTCCTAATCTCATTTATGATACATACATGGACGAACCAAGTTGTAGTAATACTAATTTGGTAACTCCAGATATGGATTCTAATGAAGAATTCGAGTCACAGCATACTGATAATGATGAGGAAACACGTGCTATGTTTGAATCATTATTGCAAAATTGTAGTGTTGAAATTGAAAATGTCAAAAAGGTCAATCGCGATGTAAAGGCCGCGAATGAAAAATTGACCACTGAGCTTGAGAGATATAAGGTGAATGCAAGAGCTTATGATTTTCATAACAAAAAACAGTCGGAACTTGAGGTTAGCTTAAAAGATTCTGAGTTAAGAGAGAAACGTTTACAAATCAAATTTGACACTCTAAATGTTAATTTGAATAACCAAATTAAATCTCTAAACAAGGAAATTTCTGAACTAACCAACCAGCTTTCAAAACAAAAATCAACTTATTCCAATCTTGAAAAAGAAAAGAAGGAGTTGAATGAAAGGTTTTCAAAATGTGAAAAGGATCTTCTTAAAGAGATCAATGACAAAAATGAAACCATTGGAAAGTTGGAAGATTTAATTGTAAAAACGGGTCATTCTGCACAAACGATTAATTTGTTAATAAATGATAAAAACCCGATTTTACACACATTAAAGAAAACGGCTATAGGTTGTGAAAACCCTTATTATCTCAAGAAAGCTCAGAGTGTACAGAATGTGTCATATGATGGTAGTGTGCTAAATGATAAACATGATCCTATAGAGGTTCATGATTCAGATGAAACGATTGAGCTTTCAGAAGAGAGTAGAAAGAAAATGAGACAAATGAACCCAGAAATAAAACCCATTGACTATAATGAAGCAAACAAACTTGCTGGGGTTCATCTTGTTAAAAAGAACTCACCTCTGTTTTTTCAAACACCAGTGGTTTTCACAAGACAAAAAGCTGTCTCAAAACATCTGCCTAACATCGAACAAATGGCATCTAAAAACACTTATGATACAAGTGCAGCTAGACTATATTTGGTTGATCTTAAGCAGAGAATTGAGAAACTTCAACGTATTGTGGATTCCAAAATTAACAATAAAAAGTTTGAATGGTTTCCGGGTGTTCAGGATGAACTGAAAAAGATTTTTGAAAGGGAAATTAATCCACATATTAGTGCAATCTATGCGGTTGTTCAAAATGTGGAACATAATCTTTTGAAAGAGTCAGCAGAATTTGTTAAGGACCACAAATCCTTAGTGAAGGAAGCTAATGAATACTTGGAACACATAAAAGTTTTGGAAAAGCAAAATGACTCTCTCTGCTTCGAAGCTCTATCGACTGATATCATGTCCATTATTTACCAAACATATTCTGTTGAGGATGATGAAACACTTCGAGCTGAGACTTCTCAAATTGTTGAAAAATATGAAAAGGCGCTTTTGAAACTGGAAAAACAAAATTGCACATATTTTAAACAAATTGATACAAAAAAGGAAGAATGCAAGTATGACAAATTGTCGTATGAGCGCTCTTAAAAAAATATGCAAGATCAAATCAATCTTTTGAAGTCTCAACTCGAAAGTCAAAAAGGGAAGGGTGAGGAAACTACGGGTATTGCACCATCAACCCCCTTGCCTAATGAGAAACAAAAAGAGAAAGCTGTTGTCAAGAACACTAATGTTATAGCACCTGGCCTTTATAGGATTAGTCCCACTACTGCGTCTGCCTCTACATCTAAAACATATAGGGCTATAGACAAAAGTAAGAAAGATACTCCAAATGAGTCTAGGAATGCTACTACAACATCTAAGGACAACAACATAAATTCTAATGAGTGTGCCTTACCTTCTACAGGAATAGAAAGCAACTCTAGGAGCAAAAGACAGTCTAGGAGCAATAACAAGAAACCTAGTGTCTCGCCTGTTTCTGAAAGTGCATGCAAGAAAGTAGAAGAACACCCTAGGAATTTACCGCTCTCCAAGAAGAAACATGTATCATCTAGTTGTAATGATAAGACTCCTGTTTCTAATGCATGTAATGATTCTGATTGTTTAATGCAAAAGAAAACTTTGTCTGCAAATGCTTGTGATGATAATGTTTCTAATGATGAGAAAAAGAATGATATGCCTGAACAGAAAAAGGTTCCTTTAGTAACTAAGGCTAAGTCTAGATATATTCGAAGACTTATTGCAAAAGCTAGGAATACCACTAGCAGCCTATTGCCTAAGGATCACTCTTGGTTTTGTGCATGAAAACCAACGGGTAGAATGTTTACACTTAAGAATGGCACATTAGAAATAGTTCCCAATGCATATAAGGAAACCAGTTCTAAGTGTAATTCACCTGTTTCATCTAACCCACTGGAACCAAATGTTAAACGGTTTCCATATACAAAATCCTCTGTTCTTTGCAGGTCATTGAAATTTGTCTTTGGATCGTCGACTCGGGTTGCTCCAAGCACATGACCGGGAATCTGAAGCTGCTGATCAATTTTGTGTGGCAGTTCATGGGGACTGTACGGTTTGGGAATGATCATGTTGCAGCTATTCTGGGTTATGGTGATCTTCGGTTTGGGAATTACTTGATCACTCGGGTTTACTATGTCGAAGGGTTGGGACACAATCTGTTCTCTGTCGGACAGTTTTATGATGCTGATTTAGAGGTTGCTTTTAGGAGAAACACTTGTTTTGTCAGGAATTTGGTGGGGAATGATCTCTTAATTGGGAATCGTGGCACCAATCTCTATGCAATTGACATAAACCAAATGGCCTCTTCATCTCCTATTTGTCTCATGACCAGGGCAGGCGAAACAAAATCCTGGTTGTGGCATAGACGTTTGTCCCATCTGAACTTTGACACGATCAACAAGCTTGCCAAAGACAACGTCGTTTCCGGTCTTCCAAAATTTAAATACACCAAAGAACACCTATGTCCATCATGTGAGCAAGGCAAGAGCAAAAGGGCAACATATAAACCTAAACCCGTACCTAGTTCGGTTGATAGGTTGCATTTGCTGCACATGGACTTATGTGGCCCGATGAGAGTTCAAAAACATTAATGGGAAGAAGTATATTCTTGTAATTGTTGACGACTATTCAAGATATACATGGGTAAAGTTTTTGAGATCAAAGGATGAAGCACCAAGCACCATCATCACCTTTCTGAAGCGGATTCAAGTTCTACTTCAAGCTCCAGTTAGGATAGTCAGAACGGATAATGGCACGGAATTTGTCAATTAGGAGTTAAGATCATTCTTTGAAGAAACTGGTATTACTCACCAGACATCCGCTGTTAGAACTCCACAGCAGAATGGCGTAGTTGAAAGAAGGAATCGAACCCTTGTAGAAGCTACTCGCACTATGCTGATCTATTCCAGTGCTCCGTTATTCCTATGGGCTGATGCTGTTTCTACTGCTTGTTTTACTCAAAACCGATCCCTAATCCATCCAAGATTCAATAAAACCCCATATGAACTAATCAACAACCGAAAACCGGATATTTCTTATCTTCATGTATTTGGCGCTTTATGCTATCCAACAAATGACAGGGAAGATCTGGGAAAGTTGAAGGCTAAGGGTGATATTGGAATCTTCATTGGTTATTCTGAAAACTCGAGGGCATTCAGGGTGTATAATAGGAGAACGAAAAAGATAATGGAGACGATGAATGTGAAGTTTGATGAAATTTCACAAATGGCTTCTGAGAGACTCGCTCTAGAACCCGCGCTTAACCCAATGACTTCTGGACATATCAGTTCAGGATTCGCACCTCAAGGAGCTCAATCAATTCATGTCGAACAACCCACAACTCAAGAACTGGATAATTTCTTTGAGTTCATGTACGATGAATACTATGGTGGCGCTTCGAAAAATGCATCTAACCAACATTCCGCTGCACCCACTCAACAACCACCACCACCACCTAATCCAGATGCATCCACAACATTCGAAGCCGGCGCACCAACTCCCTCAACATCAACATCATCTACATTTACTCCAGCAACTCCATTCATTGAAATTGTTTGATGCGTGGTTTTGCGACCTTACAACAGGTTTTACCTCTCGAGGGATCTCAAGAGGCTTGCAATCCCCACCAGGCAGTGTACCTGACCGATGTAGTATAGTGTAGTGGCAAGTACCGGGGGATTGATCGTTCTCTAGGGGAATAGTGTCGTTAGGATTGAAAACCTACTCTAATAGGTCTAAGGGTGAGGGAAGATTCTTTTTGTATTTTTTTATATTTTTATAAAAGCAAGTAAAATCTCGGGTTTGAAGGAGTGGGCAGAATTAGTTGCTAGTCAACTAACCCAAATAACTACAATTGCAAATAAAATAAAATAACTGAAAATAAAAGGTTGTGGAACTTATATGGAGAGAAATGTGTTTACTTAGATTTCCTTACTCCCTAAATATCTTTTACCGGTTGATTAGTGTGTATTAATTGCGTGGATGACGTGTGTATTCCTTAATACCAATCGTGGGGTGGCGTACGTACTTCCCCAACTCTATAAGCTCCTACTTCACTCCTATGTCGAGCCGGCTAAGAAGCTCCTAACATGGGATCACTAGAATTCGCTCATGCATTAAATACAACCATAAAAACCTTAGTACGCATTGGTTCATGTTTCTTAAGACGTTCAAGCAAGTTACCGTATAGGAGGTTAGCCAGTTTTCTTAAGCCTAACATCGATAAACAATCATCCAATTCAATTAATAACACACCAACAACCAATAATCAATAGTTAGGTTTCATTAGATCTAAGCAAACACAAGATAAATCTAGCCTAGCATGTTAAATAAAAGACAAGAACAAGATATAATCAAACAACACATAGACATATTGAATGATTAATTGATTACTTATCTTCAATTGAACATGGGAGATCCAAGGGTATAAGACCCTTAAAAGTAGCAGAAAAATCGTCTTAGGGTTTCTCCTCACAAAGTTGCACACTAATGACTAAAAATTATGAGAATATATATAGAAAATCAGATCTGACGGCGTCACGTTATAGAGCTGACGCCGTCACCTCGCCGCGGTTAGGGTTTCTTGATGGCCTTCTTGACGCCGTCCCCTTTTAATCATCCAAAATCCTCTCTGGCGCGTTAAGGGTTGACGGCGTCACAATGGTGCTTGACGGCGTCACAGGTACTTTTCCAGCCGATTTTGAGACTTTGTCGTTTTCTTCACTTTTATGCTCCAAAAACGTCCAAAATGCTTCCTTTTCCAGATTTCTTCTCCAAAGTACCTAAAATGACAAAAGGAACGATTTAGGGCAATATTTGATCAAATAAATACGATTTAGGGCTTAAATGACCCCCTAAAAGCGGTACACTTTTCGCTTCATCATTGTTCTACCAAGAATTGATGAGCAAGAACAAAATAATGCTGTGTTAGACGAAGAAGTCTTTGAAAACCCGTTTGGAACGGAATCTGGTGAATCATCTTCCAGATTACATGAACCGTCTAACACGCAGTCGTTCAGTCCAAGGTACCCTTCAACATTACAGTGGACAAAAGACCATCCGATTGAACAGGTTATTGGTGAACCCTCAAGACCAATTCAGACGAGAAAACAACTTCATACCAATTGCGACATGTGCATCTATGTCTGCTCAGTCAGTCTCATAGAACCTAAGAACATTCGGGAAGCAATGGCAGATAATGCCTGGATTGAAGCGATGCAGGAAGAACTTCTTCAATTTCAAATCCATGACACCTGGGATTTAGTTCCAAGACCAATTGACAAACTAGTCATTGATCTTAAATGGTTATGGAAAAACAAAAAGGATGAAGAAATGACTGTGATTCGCAACAAAGCTCGTCTGGTGGCAAAGGGATACATACAAGAAGAAGGAATAGATTTTGAAGAGTCATTCGCACCAGTTGCAAGGCTTGAAGCAGTCAGGATTTTCTTAGCTTATGCCACTCACAAGAACATCACGGTTTACCAGATGGACATCAAGACAGCGTTCTTGAATGGAACTCTGAAGGAAGAAGTATATGTGAGTCAACCAGACGGTTTCGTTGACAAAGATCATCCGGAATACGTCTACAAGCTAAAGAAGGCAATCTATGGTTTGAAACAAGCCCCACGGGCGTGGTATGACGAGTTATCATCTTTCTTGTTGTCAAATAATTTCACCAAAGGAACAATTGATCCAACCTTGTTTACAAGAAAATACAAAAATGACATTTTGATTGTTCAGATTTATGTGGATGACATCATATTTGGGTCCACTAATCCGACACATTCAAAACATTTTGAAAATCTCATGAAAAGCAAATTCGAAATGTCCATGATGGGTGAATTAAAATTCTTTTTAGGCTTACAAATTCATCAATCCCCACGTGGAATTTTTCTTAATCAGGCTAAATACACAATTGAGATTTTGAAAAAACATGGAATGGACAATTGTGACTCTGTTGGTACTCCAATGGTCACTTCACCAAAAATTGGCGCTGACCTATATGGGAAACCCATGGATCCGAAGAAATATCGGAGCATGATTGGTTCGCTCATGTACCTAACTGCAAGCCGACCAGATATTCATTTTGCTGTTTGCTTACTTGCACGGTTTCAGGCAAGGCCTACCGAACTTCACCTCCAAGAGGTTAAACGGATCTTTCGATACCTTCGAAGAACCATTAACATGGGACTTTGGTATCCGAAGGATTCGGAGTTTACACTAATTGCCTTTTCAGATGCCGATCATGCTGGATGTCAAGTTACATCGAAAAGTACATCAGGCGGAGCGCAATTTCTGGGAGAAAAGCTAGTAGGCTGGTCGTTAAGAAAACAAGACTGCACTGCTTTATCAACAGCAGAGGCCGAGTATGTGTCTCTATCTGCGTGTTGTACTCAAGTCCTTTGGATGAGAACACAACTCACAGATTATGGTTTCTCTTTCAACCGCATACCTTTGTATTGCGATTCAAAAAGTGCCATAGCCATCTCGTGCAACCCAGTGCAACACTCGAAGACCAAGCATATTAGAGTCCGCTACCACTTCATAAAAGAGCACGTTGAAGAGGGTACTGTTGAATTGTTTTTCGTGAAGACAGATTACCAGCTCGCCGATCTATTTACTAAAGCCCTCCCAAAAGAGCGGTTTGAAAACTTAGTTCGTCGAATTGGAATGCGAAGCCTAACTCCCGAAGAGTTAGAACGTCTTCTCGAATCTTCTTGATTTATATCAAAAAGCTTCGCATGTAAATATTTTTGTAAATATATACTTGTTAAAATCTATACTGTAAATATAGAAAAATTTCAAAAAGACATAAAAATATAAAACTATAAAACCAAAAATATTCTTCTCACGACATGTCTCTCGTATAATCAATATTCTGTACGTACTTAGAAATGTCATTCAACAATGATACGGGTATTTACAGATGCTTGAGCGAGAGTTATTTTTTTTATGTTTTTCTAAAACATGTCGTTTCTCAAATTTCTTCATTACGGCTTTCGTGCATTTCAGTACGAAACCCGCGCTACATTGAATGACTTCTGATTATTTCCGATCAGAACTCGCAATGTTAATGGCGAAAAGCTACAACCCGTGAGCACTTAATCAAAATTGTTTCAAAAGATTTTTCAAAGTCTTTTTATAAATTTTGTGCTCACAACAACTCCCTCTAAGACCTCTAAATGCTTTTAAACTCAAAAGTTTAATCATTTGCTCTGATTAAGGGGGAGTAGAAAAAGAAAAAATGTTCCATTTTTCATGCTAAAATCAGTCCGTCTCTCCACAAAAAGTTTCATTTTAATCAACTATTTTCAAAAATACCACTTCATGCTATTTTTGAGGGGGAGATTAGGTGTTTATTATAAATATGGGGGAGAGGACATGATGAAAATGTGATCTAAAAGAAGTTTTATCATGTGAATCTCAAAACGAGTTCTTCAAAAAGACTCAGCATGAACCCTCGAATTGACGAAACTAAATGTCGGTTCTCGAAAAGACATGTCCTGGACGGGTAATAATTTCAAGCTGGTTTACCAATGATGTAAGCGTGTCTCGCAAAGGACTTGTCTGAGTAGAATGTACCAATTCGAGAGAAGATCTTTGAATATGACCAGGACGGGTAATAACTTCAAACTAGTCTAACTAGTGATGTAAGCGTGTCTCGCGAAGGTCATGTTCATTGAAATTCAATCATTTCAAAATGTGCGAACTCTACCCAACATGTGCAGTTTATTAAAAAATGCATGAGCACATGTGAAGGGGGAGTGTTTCAAAAATGCAAAACTCTCGATGTGTTAACAAAATGTGTTTTCTCATAAACACGTTGAGAGATTTTCATAAAAGGTTTAATGGCATGTGACAAATAATCTAGGATAATCATGGAGTAATAAGGTGATTATGGTTAGGTTATGTCCAATGATCCGCCAGAACCGGAGGGATCTACCCAAGGACAATTTCAATAGCTTAGCATTAGAAGCCCTTAGGTAAGATTGAAAAAAAAAGGAGTATAATGAGAAAGGAGAAAGAAGGGGTTGAAGAATGAAAAAGAAAAATTTTTGTAAGGGTGAAAAGAAATAGCCCTCCATGAAAACTTAGAGCAGAAACCGGGTCAATACATCTGCTATCGGTACTCACTAAGGTGATACTGGTATTGAAGACAAGACGTCATGGACCCAGTGACGCATTTGCACCACCCCTCCTATCCACTCAGATATCTCTTAAAAGATATTTGTTTCATTTCTTACGGAGATCAATGCATAATCTATCGACCTCTCACTCCGAGATGTGTTGATATTGAAAAGGTGGCAATCTGCTCCATGCCTCCGACGACCAAAACCAAAACGCACATAATTGAGTCTAGAGACATGAGATTCATCAAAGATCTCTTAGGAACACTTCCTATGCAATACACTTGTGTTCACTCAAAAGGATACAAGTTGTATGAGTCTTAATGAGATCCAAGGATCTTGCCTCACGACATGATGGCCGCTGGACGATTTATTGCTAACTGTCTTATGCAGGTACCGACGAAAGTTCATCCACCATCATCATCTACAACATCGACGCATCCAGACAGAAGAAGTAGATCAAGGCAGGAACGACCAGAAGAAGATACTTTGAAGATCACAGTGCATGAAGGAACATTGAACGAAGTATATTATACATTGACACACGAAGTTCAAGACATCAAATGCAAAAGACCATTCACGGGAGCATCATTGAAATGACCATCCCTTAGGGGGAGATTGTTAGCAATCACTTTCTAGTAATTATGAAGTGATGGTCATTTGACCATTTAGATGTAATGTGTCATGTATAATATGTATTTAGCAAAGTGGGCTTGTAGCATTAGAGTCATTAGCTTAATTATATGTGTAATGTATTTATCAAGCCCACTACATAGTCTTTCCTTTAAAGCCCATCCAAAGGCCCACTTTGGATTGGCTGTGTATTATATTTACCACACACACACACTCTGCATTATGGTGCATGTCTCATTTTTCAAACATAACAGAAGAGTGTGTGTGTGTGTGTCCAAAGTACCACAAAAGTCTCGGTTTGTTTATCTTCCAAAGATTAATAAACATTTGACTTGAAATTCATCATATGATCCACCACATCTCTTGTTCTTAATGTATATGTTTGTGACCATCATTGTGTTTGTGTTTGGGTGAAGAAGAAGGTAGTGTTTAAGTGTTACAACCATATATTGATTATCCATGAGTTGTTTTATGTGTCAAACAAGAGCATTTTTTATCTATTGTAAGATTTTATCTTGATCGTTGTTGTTTAGTTTTATCAAATAAATGGGACTTGCCACACGGTATTAGAGCAACTGCAATGCAAGTTTTATCAAAGACTTTTCACTATTTAAATAAATCATTTGAAGGATTTGACTTATTGTGACAAAAGCTTTGCTAATGAATTTTAAGAAGATAACTTGGTAAAGACAAAACGTTTGATAACAAGTGACACAACACACAAGTCATTCTCATTAGGCCATATCCAATTACTCTATGAATCACCAAATTTTTGAAGGATAAAAGAACATTTTTAATTACATTCATCCTCCAAAAATAATTGATCATCTTCAACCATGTCCTCCAAACATCAACTTCAAACATAATTATATCGTATAAATTGAAACTTTTCAACTAATGGTCCAATAAGAAACCAAAGGATATTAAAAAGTAATAGTAAAATTTTTGGAGGACAAACACTGATCCTCCAAATATGGAGGATTTTGAGCAATGCTCCAAAATGTTTTCCAAATTTGGAGCAGATTGAAGATGAGTTTTGATGCCCCATTTTTCAAATATCAAGAAAATAGTGGTTTGCATATCACGTTTGGAAATGACCTAAAATGAAGACTTGTATAGAAGGTTTGTAAAACTTTTGAAAAGTTTTTGTGCATCGTAGAAGGTTTGTGAAGATGACTTTTTAGGAGATAACAGTTATTGAGAAATTGATTGCGTTAAATGCATCAAGTCTAAAACTTGATGCACTTAGAAGTTTGGGTCGAGGGTTTGAAATTAAGATGTGGGAGACGTGAACGAAGAAACATTGATTCTGTTTGCTTCACTTAACTTGTAGTTATTGGGTGTTTGAGTATAAATCTCCCAACAACTACTCCTTAAGAAATCCGGAGGATAGCCATCCTTACCAACAAGATTTGGCATACAAGCTACCGGTACCATCGCCATTACAAATTACTTCTTTAGGAACAATCTCAAATTGTTGGTACTCGTCATCAGTATCTAATTGCCTCGGTTTTAAATCATGAATAAAAGAGCAAAAGCAACTTCTTGTGACTTGTGAGTTGTGATGTCTTCCTCCCTGGAACATGCAAATTAAATGCTTCCCAAATCATAAGGATTTAGTTAGTTAGTTAGTCTCTTAATCACTAACTCAAAAGATTTAAAATACAATTATAGGGAATATTAAATTACAAATATATACGTACCCTTATTTGATCCATGTGCTTTCATGGGCCAGTATTGGTCTGAAGACAGCGGTTGATTTAGGATAGGAATAAAAGCAACTACATTGAAAGAAACATGTTTGTTATTATCCGCCCCTTCCAAATGACGTGTGGTCGATGTTTTGTTTTGAAGAAATTAAATGACAAGTTCGCAAGATACCGAATCTTGCATATTTCAGTCGATCTCTTCGTCTTGGATCACCAAGTAGACCGAGTTTGGACCCTCAGGAGACAGATAAAGATCTCTAGCAAAGTTCTTGTGATGAGAAAAAGATCGTACATATTTGAACTTAAACTTAGTCTATCGAGCTTTGTTTGTAGTTTATGGTTTTGTAAAATACGGAGTAGTTTTTCTGGTACGAGCATGAAGAATAATTTGGGAGCATTTGAGTGATTAACGTGCAAAAGTTAAATACTTAGCTGATATTTCTTTGTCATTAATTCTGTTTTCCATCTGTTAACCTTTCTAATTTTGTTTATAAGAGATTTATCTGGTACAGATTTTATTGGGTAAAAGCCACAAATGCTTAACCTACTTAAAAATTTGTGTCATTCTACATAATGTACTTTTTTTAATGTCAAAATGCCTAATTAAGTTTGTGTTTTGTTTCATAACGCATAACATTTTCATTTTTTATGAAATGCAACCGGTGATAGCCGGTTTCCCGGTTATTTGACTTAATAAAATTCCACGTTTGTAAATAAATGCTTATTTGGAAAATATGAGGTGGAAAATAAAAAAGTTATAACCTACTTAAAACACTGTGCCCTTATTTTCCGCCCAAATCTCATTTCCCGATACTAAAACACACACTCCCCAAACCCTAATTTTCTTATAATCAAAATCTAGCAAAATTGGCATCGATTGGTCTCAGGTATGTAAATATAATGTTTTTTTTTTTTTTTTTTTTTTTACTATTTCTAGAGTTATATTGTCTTCTAATTGATTAATTGATAAAAGCCCTAATTTTGCAGTATCGTTGAAAGATGGTTAATTTCACCATTAACCTCTATCATGATGGTTTTTTCGTGGCCAACCCTCTTTAGTATTTGGAAGGCGACCATCGTTTGGTAAATAACATAAATTTTGAAGGTGTTATTTACTCAGAGTTCTGTCATATCTTTCGTAAGCTTGTTGTTATGGCACCTGTTACTTATTTCTATGTTAAAATTGGTGTCCAAATGAATATAGGTTTGAAACAGTTAAAAACAGATGAAGATTTAAAAGCTTTTGAAAAAGCAGCTTATGAAAATGACTTTAAAATGGACATTTATTGTGAGCATAGTGGTTATAATGTTTTAGAAATGATTAAGAATGATAATTTGGTTAATCAAGAAGATGACCAAGACTTCTTTGATAATAAAACCAAGATACTCTAGATGATGTTAAGGATTTAGTTGATTTTCAAACAGAGGATAAGTCAAATGTTATCATTCTAAAAATTTCTACTGATGATCCTTGGTTGAATAAACTGGTTGGGTTGGGTAAATTCATTGGGCATATGGATGATCCAATCCCTCCTTTAAATGGTAGGTTTATGGTAGAGATTGATGACCCTGAAGAGGTGGTTATAGATAGTCAGCATAAGGTAAAAAAAGGAGTTCAATACCATGCTTTTGATCCAGAAACCCCATGGGATCAATGTAAACCAATCTTAGGCATGAGGTTTGAGTCACCAGCACAACTTAAGCAATGTTTATCTAATTATGGAGTTTCAAATGGTTACCAACTTTGGTTCATGCAGAATGACATCCATAAATTGCTAGTGTTATGTGGTAGGGATGTAAGTGAAGTTAGATGTGCTGGTAAAAGAGGGAAAAAAAGACACTGAAAATGTTTGTGATAGTAGTAAGCGTCAGGGTAGTAAAGTTAAGAAGAAATGCAATTTGTCTAAAGGTGAACCTAGTAAAATAAGTAAGGCAACAAAAGAGAGGCGGGCAAAAAAGAAAGAGGAAGAAAAGAAAAATGTTGCAAACCAACATGATTGTAAATTCAGACTTTGGGCTAGTTGGATGAGTACAGAAAAGTCATTCCAAATCAAGACTTTGTATACAAATCATAAGTGTAGTAGGAATTATAACTTAGGGTCATTAGTGACTTACAAGTGGATAGCACATCATTATGCAAGGGAAATTATAGACAATCCATGGTTAACTTATAAGTTTATGCAAAATTCAATTAGAGAGAAGTTTAAAATAGATGTCAGCATAGGGCAATGTAAAAGGGCTAAACAGTGTGCATTGTTTGATCATGAAGGAGGTCTAGTGGATCATTACAGTAGGTTGTGGGAATATAGACAAGCATTAATAGATTCAAACCCAGGGTCCACATGTCAGTTGGATTTAGAAGAGAAAGATGATGGTCTGATGTACTTCAAAAGGATTTATGTTTGTTTCTTGGGTCTTAAAGCTGGATGGAAGGATGGGTGTAGGAAAGTGATTGGAGTATCTTAAAGATATACAAAGGTTAGTTTCTTTACTGTATTAAGTGCTTTTGTTATTTTATATTTTTAACTACTTATACATAATTTATATTCTGTCTAGACACTTGGCTGTTTTTGTTAGTGGTTTCCAAGAGGTTGAGGTAAGAAAAGGAGATGAGGCATTCTGTGTTAATCTGCATACCAAGAAATGTTTTTGTATAATGTGGGAACTGAGTGGGATACTTTGTGTGCATGCCATGGCTGCTTATTTACATATGAAAAATGATCCTTTGTTAGGGGTTAGTGAATGGTATTTCAAAGATAAATGGTTTGAGGCTTACCAATACTTTATTAGACCAGTCTTAGGATCTAAGTATTGGAAGCCAGAACCATTTCCAAAACCTTTACCCCCACTTGAAAGGAAAATGCCTGGAAGACCTAGAAAACAAAGAATTAGGCATCCAACTGAAAATGAACATGAAATTAGCAGAGTAGGAAGGATCATGCACTGTCATAAATGCTAGGAGCCTGGACACAACAAGAAGAGTTGTAAAAATCCAGCAAAACCAAGACCACCAAAACTGTATCAAACTCCACTTGCTCCACCTGAACAACCCACCAATACCAATGAGAGACTAGAACACTATGTTGAACAAATGCCAACGTACACCACATATCCTGTTTTACCTAGAGAAAGGGCACCACCAAGTGGGGGTTCAACTAGTAAGTCTGGGATCAACAAAGGTGGTTCAAGTAGCAAATCTGGTACAAAGAGAAGAGGTTCAGCTTGTGTCAATAAAGTGTAAAAAAAGTCCAACTTGGGGGGTTCAAGTAGCAAGAAAGTATTCACCACAACACCTGCGGTATTACACTTACAAACTTACAATATGTAACACCCCGTGCCCGCTTATACTAAAAACTTTGACTTTTACGCGGAAACGACTCACCTTTACGGACATCTGCTTACTCTTTTAACCACTGACAAAAATCTATAAACTTTCAGACCTTGAGACTATTTTTAAATGAAAGTAGACTCAAATAGCTTCAAAACGATAGGTCATACGACCCATTTCGACTTACGGATTAAAAGATATGATTTTTCGAAAACTGCCCAACAAACTGTGACGCCGTCAAACCTTGACGGGCCAGAAGATTTTTGGACGATTAAAAGGGGACGCCGTCAAGAAGGCCATCAAGAACAAATCTGCAGTTTTCACCACTAAAAACCCATTTTGACCCATTTCATGACATCAAACTACTTATACCACTTCCGTTTTACACCAAATCTTCTAGAAATCATTCATTTAACATATCAAACATGTTCCATTAACGTTTGACCCGTTCATTACCCAAAATGGGTACAAATGGACACTAATCCAAACACCCCTTAACTTAACCCATAAACACATAAAACATACTTTAACATACCAAATGACTTCCAATTCATTACAAAACACTTGACATACAATCTAACACTTGTTTACTCAATTCAAATCATTACTTGACTCGCGGGGGTACAAACTTATACACGAGAGCTCGGTATCTACCTAAGCTCTATATTCTTACCAAATCTACCCATTTGCATAACCATGCCTTAACCAACACATCCAAGCCTCATCTCACATATCCAAGCCAACCTTAAGAACATGCCAACCTACAAAACGGTTAGACAACTAAACCGTAAGCGATAACGCTTAGTAAGTAAAACGACTATAACATAAATCATACTTCAATTCACATGATGCATCATATACATAAAACACTTACATCAAGGCTTACATACTCAAGTCTCATCTAGCACATAACATCAACATATTCCATAGCATCATCTCATCACATAAGCCATAAACATGGCATCACATAAGCATATCCAAGCCCATCTTCTCAACATAAACATACATAACACATAATGAAGAAATCCATATAACATATGCTATCATCATTTTACTTACCTCAAACCAAGCTACATAACAACAAGAACATCATCATCAACACAAGCTTCCATCATCATCATCATCATCGATCATCATCATCATTCAATAATCAAAACCTAATCACATAATACTCAAATACATAAACAAGGGTATCAAACCCATCAAAACATAATCATCTTCTAACCCATATCATCATATGATCATATCTTGATCATATAATGAAAACCCATTAAACTATCACTTAACTACATCAAGAATGGGGAGACTTACTTAAGTAAGATCATTACTAAATAAGACTATAATCATGGAGTCTTCATCTTCTCCTCCTAAGCCATCACTAGCCTTGTCCCTCCCTTTCTTATCTCACTAAAACCGGACTTCTCAAAGTCCCAAGAATAATAAAGAAATGTCTAGAACTAGCTACATATATCTAGTTAGGTACAAGTTTGGGATGATGGCAACAATGGCCCCTCAAGTCCTCTTTCTTCCATTTTAGCCACACTAACTTATAATACATGTTTAACACTTGGCAACTTACGCCCTTAAAGTTACTCAACACTTTTATATGACTACATAGTCATACTTTGACTATTAATTGGCTATCGGGTTTGACTAAAACACAACATATGTTGACTAGCCAATCACATAAAGCCATAATCTATTTTCATCTAGGGTGGGGTCCCAATACCCGGGAAACGGGTCTAACAATTCTACCCCCCTTATATAGATTTCGTCCCCGAAATCTCTCGTCTAAATCTATCCAAAACTAATTTCACGACATATACATGCTCTTATACTCATGCTTTCAAAGCTAAATCATTGCAACGATCTAAATGATCATGAAAATTCTACACTCACTATACATAATCATAATTCATAATCCACTAAAACACGCTTCTCATCATAAACTTGTCTAAAATTTCCAACTATGACTACTTGTCACATGGAAAATCTACTACCTCGACTCTATATGAGTCAAACTTCATTACTCTAAACACAACATACGCCCATGCACTAACCATCACTTAAAATCATATACCGGCCAATCTCACATAACACATAACACAAAATGCGCATCTATGCCACAAACCGGCAACTTATCTTAAAATACACAAAGCACTATACAAACGGCACATTCAAATTTTCTTACACACAACACTTAAGTAAACTTTCTTATCAAATTCTAGAAATGCTCACAAATTTACTTATCAAATTAAAACATAATTCAATTTAGACGTCTAACTTAAGGTTTCACATATTACCTTATCGCCGCTATAAGTTTTATTCATATTTATCTTTTCTTATGACGTCTAACTTATTTTAATTTTTTTACTTTCTCATATCACTATCCGTACTCATGTCACATCGGCTACACATAAGCCCACTTATTTGTAACTCTTCATTTACATAAAAAGGCGTCCCGATCTATGTAAATCAAGAAATACAAATTTATGGTTCGGTGATTTACAATTTCTTCATTTAAATGAAAAGGCGTCCCAATCCATTTAAATCAAGAAACTATAAACCATCCTACTTATACGCTTCCGACATCACACTCGTACTTGTTATACTTTCCATCTTTACTAGCCTTGGATCCAATCTCACTAACTTTCCTTCATGCCATAAGGCAATCTTAATATTATGCCGTAAAGGCATCTTAATATAGCCATAAGGCAACTTAACATTATGCCGTAAAGGCATCTTAACATTATGCCATAAAGGCAACTTAACATTATGCCGTAAAGGCAACTTAACCTCGTGCCATCAAGACACCTTACATCGTGTGTAACACCCCAACCCGACAAGGGTAAAGATGTCACGCAAATGGTTTCATATCAGATATAACAAAGCATACATTCAAAAGTAATACAAAGATTCTCAAAGGTTACAGAAGAAAATACTGAAATTACAAGGTTACAAAAGCGAATACAAATTCTAACAATGTAGTAACTTCCAATCGTCTCTAGGCCAGAATAATTATCAAGTCTTCTAAGTCCAAAAGTCTCTTCACTCATACCCATCTTCCAACTAACACCTGCCGCACACGAAAAGAAAACGTGCGGCTGAGCTTACAAAGCTCAGTGAACAGATACATAATACAAGCAAAGATAACGAAATAGAATATAGTGAAGTACAGGGAATGTCATAAGGTATAATCAAAGCAAAAGAGTAATAAAGGAAATATCGGATAGTCATCTACCACGAGCCCAGAACTCAAAGTCATAATCTCCACATCATCATCTCCAAGTCATAATCTCACAATCAGAGGGGATACCTCTCAGGCAACCAGATAATATGAGGGGTGTCCTCATGTATCATAATAGTGGAGTGATCAGCTCCCAGGGGTGTGAAAGGCGTGTATTGCACACAGCACCAGTCACCTCAAAGTCATACTCAAAGTCATAGTTAAATCCACTAAGCACACAAATCTAGGATTGCAACCCATACGCCCCAAACTCAAAGTCATCCCAAAATCATAGTAGCCATGGCAGATAATCATAAAAGGGACGGTGTGAGAAATCACTCCCCCACACGGGAGTCATGCCAGTGGTGCATCACGGACATGGCCAGGTTACCTTCCTGGCTAGGTAACATAAAATGGCTCGGGTATCAACTAAGAGTCAGGTCTCAAGGTCATCACAAAAGATCATATACCAAAAGGTGCATCTCAAAGTCATATCACAAGGTCCATAGAAAAGGGTTCATATCGAATAGTTCATAATAGAGTGGTTCGCCAAGGTCTTCCAAAGTTCATATCATAGTTTTAAAAACTAAGAGAATCATAATTAAAGTTCAAAGTCTGTATCAAAGGGTCCATCTTCAAAGTCTTTATTCAACAGATTTATTTTAGAAAGCTTAATCAAGGTATTTAATTAAAATGGTCTTTAAATTGATTTCATAAAGATAATCATTAAAATAGCCTTTGTAAAAGATAGTTCAAAACAATTAGTTTAAAAACCTTAGTTTAGTAAACCATTTCAAAATCTTAGTTTCTCACAAGGATAGTTCAGAACTTTAGAGCAACTTGGCAAAGGCATAGGTCAGATGAACGAAGCTCAGATCATAATCAAGAGGAATATCAAAGGTTCACTCAAAGGGAACATAGCAATGGCTTGGGAAATCTTAACTGAATCATAACTCAAAATCAATGTATAGAATATAAGAACCCTTACTGAAAAAGGCAGAGTATCTGTACCTTATCCGATAGCAAAACAAACCAAAGGCAGATCACAAAACACCGGATTACTCCCGCTTCAGTGAATCTACATGAATTATAATTGTACTTAGAAGTTTCATAGCTTTATGATTTCATAGTTTTTTTAATCATAAGGTTTCATTTTAGTTTCTCTCTTTCTTAGGTAACTTTACACATTCAGTAACTTTAGTTATTATCATTCCTGATTATCAACTTATTAAAGATGACCATGTTAGTAGGTTAAGGTTCATAATGCCTTTTACATAAGTTCAAGGTTAAATATGACGAGTTTCCATAAGTTAGGGTTTTAATTGCAAATATCCCAAAGTTAAGGGTCTTGAATGAAAATATTGCAAGCTACTAATTTAAGTACATCATTTATTCAGAATCACATCTCCCGTCCTTTAAGTTTCATAATTTACACATCACACCCTTGATTTACCAAAATCACAAAATAAACCTTATAATTATACAAATTACACTTTAACCTTTATTATATTCATAATTACACAACTAACCCTCATATTTACTAAATTACAGATTATACTCTCAAATATAGATGTGGCACGAATCAAACCCTCAATTTTCATAAAATTACACATTTAGTCCCTTTAGTTTTTAAATTAAACACAAAACACCTTTCAAAACCCTTTTTATACTTTTCATTAGGCTCTAACAGTTTTAGGCTTGAAAATGTTAGGTTTTCAATAAATCAAAAATCATATAAGAACTCAGAAATAAATTTCCCAAAAATTCCCAGAGATACTTTAATGTCTTAAGTATTTTATCTAATTTTTCCAGATTTTATTAAATAGCACAACTATGTATTAAAATTCACTTAATCTAACTTGTCCAGATTTCTGATAGATTTTACTATACGAAAAGTTATCAGTTAGAAACCCCTTGAGAAAAATTCATAAAAATCTATAACAATTCCAGTAACTAATAGACATCCCAAATATTACCCAGCTCAAAGGAAACCTTCTAATTCGACACGGTTTGGAAACTAAAATTCAAAAACCCGGACTGATTTTCCAGACTCACAAATTCGATCAGACACATAATTTTCTAAAAATCAAAAAGTAACCTTCCAGGCCTCTAAAAATTACAAACTAAATTTTTCCAGGTAGCCATTTCATTGAACTTAGTTTTAGACTCTTAAAACACCAAAATATATGTCCACATCATTTACTTACAGCCGGTTAAAGTCGAACAATTTTCCAGGACAGCAGCAGTTTCCACAGATTCAAGCATAACTTAGGGTTTTCTCATTCTATTTCATTAGTTCTTGACACCAAACGATTTTAGGTGAGTCCATAACACATTTAGGTCAATTAAAACAGGTCTTAAACACATTCAAGTCGAATTATTCCATCATACCAATTGTCCGATTCATACATACATGATTTTTAGGGTTTGTTAATTTATGATTTCATGTGACATTTTATGTGGCTTATAATTCGGTTAAAAATACAAGAACATGAACAAGGATTGAGCAAGGTACGTGATACCATACCCTCGTAGATCACACGAAGAACACGGATAACGAGAGATCAAAAACACCACACGAACGGATTTCTTCTTCTTCTTTCTTTGGTTCGTACGACAGCAGCCACACAAGACAAGAACACATAACAAGGATCGATTAGGGTTTGTTTTTAATGGTTCGAATGGATTAATGATATCAAGAACATGATTACCTTATAAATGAGAATGACACAAGGATAAGATCAAGCCTTCCTTTTGGTTTTATTTGTGTCGACAGCAGCAACAAGAAAAGAGGCAGCAGAAACTTTTGTTTAGAGGGGATTAGGGTTTGTTTTTGTTTATTTTTTTGTGTGAGCCGTGAATATGAGATGGAGAGGGGGAGGGTTCACGTTTTTGTGAGGGTTTTTAGGGAGGAAAGAGAGCCAAAAATTTGGATGATTAAATGGTGATTAGTTCTTTCCAAAATTATGCACATTCATACTTATCTTCCAATTAACAATATTGTGTACATAAATTAATTTGATTTGGCCTATAGAGGCTTCTTAAGCGTGCCATAACTTTATTTATAAAGTTCTTGTGTTACTTCGTATTTTACTTTAGGATATATATTCATATGGTATGGTCTCGAATCATAACGTATCGTATAACTCAAATTTTAATTCATAGCATATTTTATAAGTTCTTAAAATTTTAAATCTGAGGGCATTTTTGTCATTTTGGATTGTTTAAATTTTCGGGTTTTACATCGTGTCATAAAGACACCTTACCATTGTGTCATAAAGACACCTTACCATCGTGCCATAAAGACACCTTACCATTGTGTCATAAAGACACCTTACCATTGTGTCATAAAGACACCTTACCATCGTGCCATAGAGCATTGGATCCAAGCTATATTTATCTTATCATCTTTACTCGCTTTATCTTTCATGCACTTCTATCATTAAGCACACTATCATATACTCAATTTTCATTGCCTTACGCAATCTCAACATTCACTATCACGCTTTCTATTATCTAGACAAGTTTCTATATAACACTTGCACATTTGTTATCATCGCATTTCCACAATGCCACTTATCTTTCACCCGTCAACCCCAAGTTGACTCATACACTAATTACGTGCCATTTTTATTTAGACAATTTATATGTAATGCTTATTCATTACAACTTACACATTTCTACGTGTTCTTACAACACACTCTTACTATTACCCGTCAACCCTTGTTGACCATATTCTCACTTCATACTGTCACTTCATTTAGTTTATTCAACTTGTACGCATACAAACCTTACATAGGTTTATTCTATAACACTATCACTAATCTCATCTTACCATTTCAATATATACTAACATGATCACATTCATGTTTTACATCTCTATCTAGCATACTTCAAGTCACTTATGACTTCTAGCGCAATGCCGCAATCTATATTTTATTCGTCACTTTGACTCATCATATTATACCATATATCACTAGTACTTTTTCAATTTATCGTGTTTTATATGTAACATATTCTCATCACTTCTTAACTTTACACTTTAACTTTCTCATTTAGTTTAGCATATAAGAAATCATGCTTCTCAAAACATCTAGCTATAAACATACTTCTCTATTCACTTCTTCCTCATTTTTATCTTGTTAAGCATTTATGCTTTTTCAATTTATTAGCATGCTTCTTAACTCTCTTTACATATCAATGTTTTCTTTTTAGCTTTACCGACCACAACTAGGTCAACACATAATACGCATTCTAATGCATCTATGTCACTCATATACTAACTACACAAACGTGCTCTCAAGCACATCACATAAAACTTAAACATACAATAAACTTACCATAGACTTATCATCATATAAACAACAACACTTAACATCATATAATGCAATCATATCATAACGCTTAACACTTGTCCGACAAGTGTTAAAACATTCATAACATAAAATCAAATCACATAGTCTATGACATCATATATCACATTGCATAACCAAGCAATGTCTAAGCATCATCATCTAACTAGCCGCAAGCAATAGCCGAACTCATAACTAAGGCATCATATCTTAGTCCATTTACTAACCCATCTCTAATACCGCTTAGCATAGCTACTCACATTCATAACTCTAATTCTATCATACATTCACCTATCACAATACAATCCTCGACACCAACCAAGGTGCACGGCTATCTAATCACATAAACATTCCAAGTCCTCTATGGACTTACTTCACACAATCACAATACCAACACCGGCACCAACCAAGGTACTCGGCCGACTAATCATCTAAGCATCTCAAGTCCCCAAGGACTTGAATCTCATACACAATAACACTATCACCCACATACATCACCTATCCTCAACAAGCTCAACTAGCATAAATCATAATCCGCCTAACACTTAGCAACTAATTTCCGCGCAACTAATACTTTAAGTTCAAGCTTCTACGAGTGGTTTAAGACTAGGCACCCTATAGTGGAAACCTAATTCACTTAAACCGAAGCTCTGATACCAATTTGTAACACCCCGTGCCCGCTTATACTAAAAACTTTGACTTTTACGCGGAAACGACTCACCTTTACGGACATCTGCTTACTCTTTTAACCACTGAAAAAAATCTATAAACTTTCAGACCTTGAGACTATTTTTAAATGAAAGTAGACTCAAATAGCTTCAAAACGATAGGTCATACGACCCATTTCGACTTACGGATTAAAAGATATGATTTTTCGAAAACTGCCCAACAAACTGTGACGCCATCAAGAAAATGGTAACGCCGTCAAACCTTGACGGGCAAGAAGATTTTTGGACGATTAAAAGGGGACGCCGTCAAGAAGGCCATCAAGAACAAATCTGCAGTTTTCACCACTAAAAACCCATTTTGACCCATTTCATGACATCAAACTACTTATACCACTTCCGTTTTACACCAAATCTTCTAGAAATCATTCATTTAACATATCAAACATGTTCCATTAACGTTTGACCCGTTCATTACCCAAAATGGGTACAAATGGACACTAATCCAAACACCCCTTAACTTAACCCATAAACACATAAAACATACTTTAACATACCAAATGACTTCCAATTCATTACAAAACACTTGACATACAATCTAACACTTGTTTACTCAATTCAAATCATTACTTGACTCGCGGGGGTACAAACTTATACACGAGAGCTCGGTATCTACCTAAGCTCTATATTCTTACCAAATCTACCCATTTGCATAACCATGCCTTAACCAACACATCCAAGCCTCATCTCACATATCCAAGCCAACCTTAAGAACATGCCAACCTACAAAACGGTTAGACAACTAAACCGTAAGCGATAACGCTTAGTAAGTAAAACGACTATAACATAAATCATACTTCAATTCACATGATGCATCATATACATAAAACACTTACATCAAGGCTTACATACTCAAGTCTCATCTAGCACATAACATCAACATATTCCATAGCATCATCTCATCACATAAGCCATAAACATGGCATCACATAAGCATATCCAAGCCCATCTTCTCAACATAAACATACATAACACATAATGAAGAAATCCATATAACATATGCTATCATCATTTTACTTACCTCAAACCAAGCTACATAACAACAAGAACATCATCATCAACACAAGCTTCCATCATCATCATCATCATCGATCATCATCATCATTCAATAATCAAAACCTAATCACATAATACTCAAATACATAAACAAGGGTTATCAAACCCATCAAAACATAATCATCTTCTAACCCATATCATCATATGATCATATCTTGATCATATAATGAAAACCCATTAAACTATCACTTAACTACATCAAGAATGGGGAGACTTACTTGAGTAAGATCATTACTAAATAAGACTATAATCATGGAGTCTTCATCTTCTCCTCCTAAGCCATCACTAGCCTTTTCCCTCCCTTTCTTATCTCACTAAAACCGGACTTCTCAAAGTCCCAAGAATAATAGAGAAATGTCTAGAACTAGCTACATATATCTAGTTAGGTACAAGTTTGGGATGATGGCAACAATGGCCCCTCAAGTCCTCTTTCTTCCATTTTAGCCACACTAACTTATAATACATGTTTAACACTTGGCAACTTAAGCCCTTAAAGTTACTCAACACTTTTATATGACTACATAGTCATACTTTGACTATTAATTGGCTATCGGGTTTGACTAAAACACAACATATGTTGACTAGCCAATCACATAAAGCCATAATCTATTTTCATCTAGGGTGGGGTCCCAATACCCGGAAACGGGTCTAACATATTACACTTACAAACTTACAATATGTTTATAAACTTAAAATATAATATGTTTTAAGTAATATGTTTATATGATGCAGGAACATCAATTTCAGATGGATCAAGAGGCATTGATTGACACTTTAAGGGCTGAGGAGAAAGAAACAGCTAGAATTAGAGAGATACAGAAACAAAATGAAGATGTTGACAAATGGTAGGAAGAATATGCACAAGAGTTCACTGCTGCTGATTTCAATGAGAATGTAGAAGACCAAATTGGTATATCTGTTTCAGCTAGAGAGGATATCTCAATGTTTTCTGATTCTGTGCAAATGAACACGGCAAATGAAGATCTACCAACTCAACAAATCGTGTTCAAGATCCTGCCTACACCACAGATCCTGCAAGTGAAGACAAAGGGAAACAACCTGCAAATGGAAATGCTGCAAATTAAGAAAAAGGGAAAGAACCTGCAAATCAAGAAAAAGATCCAGAAACTGCAAATCAAGACATGCCATCACCAGTTGATGCAAAGAAAACTAGAGGTAGGAAAAAGAAAACAACAGCCACATAATCTTCTTATGTTAGAATCCATTACAAGAAAAAAGGTAGAACTGAGAGAATTGCAAACCAGAAGAAGCCATTTGTGTTTGACAAGTATAGCACTGGTTCTATACCAGACAAAGCATTCTCTGTAGTTTAGTGTTTTTAGATTTAGGTTGTTTTGATTCTGCTGTGAACTATTACCCTTTTCAAACTTGTATTTTGTGGATGGTTGTGCCATGAATGTGGTAGTTTAAACTTTATGAATGGGAATGTAGAATCTTATCTTTATCTACTGTGTTTTGTGTTGTCTAATACATTATTGGCTTACTTTATTACCTGTGGAGACCACCTATCTTTTGTGCTTTGTGCTGTCTGTGTAGCTGTGGAGACCACATGTGTTATGTGTTTTTTGCTTTGACTACTTTCTTCAAAATGCCCTTTCATTACACCAAACCACAAAGGTAGAAAACATAAGTGGACCAAACATACCATTTCATTTCATTGATCATAATTCCCATCATAATACAGAAGTTCACATACCAACATATCCTACCAAAAGATCCTAACACAACACCAACCCTACACCAAAGCAAGATACTAGTCTGATACAACACAAAAGACACCAACAAAAGATAGCTAAAGATCCACAAGAACCTAGTCTAATACATGATAAGAAACACATACAACACAACCATAATCAACAGACACTTGAACAAAAGGCTAGCTTTCTTCTTGATTTTGATAATTTCCAACTGCATTTCCTCAGTCTGCAAGTGCATATCATGCTGATAAACATCAAACTCATTTTCCAGAATCTGTAGTTGATTTTGAGCAGAGATTTCATCATAGTACAATTGCCTTTCCTCAAGATTCATGGTTAGATACATCTGAAACAGCTGAGTCTTGTACCATTCATTTGTCAACTTTGGATCAATCCAGTAAAACGAATTGCAGAATGTTGTACCAGAAAGCTGAAAAATAAATATAATTAAAGTTTTTAAACAAAACCCTAATTTTACACATTTTGGGGAAAATTAAAATTGAGTTAAAATTATACTTATGTTTTAATTTCGACTGTTAAGGAATCTTCTACCTGGATTATTAATAGTCCAAGATACACGCCTCAATAAAGGCTTATTGTAATTACAATGAGTGGGGAACACCCTTCTTCTGCGAAGACTTGTAGAGAATGTAGACATTTTGCGTATTTGATAGTGTGATTAGGGAACTAGGGTTAGCTAGAACCAGGATTAGCTACAACTAGGGTTTGGTAATTTAGAAGATGCAATTACAATGTTTATGTTTCGGTTTTAGGGTTATAATACCCGTTTTATGGGTTATAATGTAAACGGGTTATCATACCCGTATCATGTAACCAAACCCGTTCCACGTTGGAAATAAACGGTTTTAAAAAAAATCAAAATTAAATACCACGTCACATATAACCGGATAAAATGAAAATTTTATGCGTAATGAAACAAAACACAAACTTAATTAGGCATTTTGACAATAAAAAAAGTACATTATGTAGAATGACACAAATTTGTAAGTAGGTTAAGCATTAATGCCTTTTACTCGATTTTATTAATTGCATGTACGTAATTTCATGGAAGCCAATATATATTGACAATACATATTGGTAATAGGACCACATTAAAATAAAGAGAAATGATATATCCTCCTACATACTTTTTGTTACTACTTATATTTCTACTTACATAATCCTGATAAGTGTCAGAACTGACTGTTTTAATGTAGAGAGATAATGAGTGAAAAAAAAACATATAATATTGTTGTGTGTTGAAGGATTAGTAAAAGGATATTGAAGAATGCTTTAACAATGCTCTAAAACAAAAGCTATTGGTATTTTGTAGTTTTGGTCTATATAACAAAAAAACATAAACATGTAATATGAACAAACAGATAAGATTATTAACGAACTAATTTATGCAAACAAAACAACACAAACTTAATTTCTTTACATCCCTCAACGCCAATTGCTACAAAACATTAGCAAACTCCACCCACTTTGCTTGGACCCTCCACACAACATCAAATTAAACAATCAATTCTATTTGGTACCACATGCCCCAATACATTTAAGTTAATTGCCATCAGTAGATGGTCATACCGATAGTTTTGTACTTTTGTAGGTTGCTAATTGATTTTGATTACCTATATGGCTATACGTGATAATGACTAGTTGACTACCAATGATGCTCAATGAAAATCTCATATAAGTACCGGTGTTTTCAAAACCGGATGCATCCTCGGTTTTTTCAAGGCTGGTGAACCGGTGGTTAACGGAACAGTCAAAGCCGGTAAAAACAGGTCTAAACTAGAAAAACCGTCGAACCGGCAAACTACCGTGGGTGATGTCACTGTTACTTTTCGTCAGTTTTCAATCTTCGGTTTTTCGGTTGCTTTTTCTGGTAACATTGATGATGAAAGATGAAAGTGAAGGTAAAGAAATGTAGAAGGTGGGTATTCAGAAAAACAAAATTAAAACTATAAAAAAGGTTAAAGAACAAACAGGGGTGTTCACAAATCCGGTAATACCACAAGAACCGATAATTGAAATCGAATGAACCGAATTTGTAACCGAACTGAATTTGTCAAAACCCAACCGAACCGAAGTAAATATTCGGTTTTTAGTTTGGATATGGTTTTAACAAAATGTAAACCGAACCAAAGCGAAAACCGAATTCACATAAATATTTATACTTTTTATGGGAATATGATGCCTGCTTCTTACTGCAGGCACTTGCCTGCTTTTTTTTTTTTTTTTTTTTTTTTTTTATAAAAAAGGGGCACCACTTCTATAAACATGTCAATTACACCCCTTCTCTTGCTTCACCCTCTATACCTTATAACCCAATGTAACATCATTTTTCACAGATCTTCACCACATCGAGTGCCAAAATCTCCCGCCAAAAAAAGTTGCCACTAAAATCATGTCAAACTCCATGAGTTTTTCAAGGACCGATCCAAATCACGAAGAGCAAATCATATCATGTTTGATTATACTATTCAAAATGTTCTTCATTGTTGAATTCATTATTTTTTTCAAAAAAATTGTTAAGAAAATTATGTCCGAAACTAGATGAAGAAATAATTAAATTGGTCTTAGTGTTGGTGTTACTCATTTTTATACTTCTGATGTTTATGGTCCTGTTCGTGGGCAAGGTGAGAATTTTTGTTGGTTTTTTTTAGTGTGCTTTTTAGTGATTAGAGTGGTGTCAGTAAGTTTGAGTTGCTAAAATTAGTTAGAGATGACATGTGTTTTTATGAAATGTGTTTGATATGCATAAAAATGTTTTGAGCGAATTGCCTAACAAGTGTTTGATAAAATGTCTCTTCAAGTAGTAAGACATTGTTGTTAAAAAAAAAAGTAGTAAGACATCATATGGATTTATTGTAGTTAAGGCTCTATAAGCATATGAAAACTATGATCCTTGTTAGTTGTTACCATCTATTGCTAATACGAAGTACTAATATAGCATGAATAACTAGTCATTCATATTAAGGGGTGTTTGGATGTTTATAAATATCAGAATGATTGTTGCAACTTTGTAGAGTCATAATCAACGCAGGATATGTTCATCTTATTCTCTTTGATATATTTTTGAAGTAGCTTATTTGTGTAAGGATTATTGCTTTCATTCATAAGATGAACATAATTTTAGTTGTCGAACTTTTCTTAGTTTTTGTTCTAAATAGATGAAAATAGTGATGAATTTGAACATACGTTAATCGATGATATCGACAACAATGGTTATCTCATACAAGAAGAAGTAACAGATCTTACACATATTTACAACACATCTCTAAGGTATACTATACTAGGAAGAACCTTTGCCACTTCTGATGATGCATATGATTTTTACAACAAATATGGACTATTCAAAGGTTTTGGTATTCGAAAGCATGAACTTAAAAGGTGCAAGGACACAAACGAAGTTTATCGACGAATATTTTCATGTAACAAGGAAGGTTTTAAGGATATGAATGATAAGAGACAGTTACGCGATAATGTTAAACGTCGTTGTATTACGCGAACCGGTTGTAAGGCCCTAATGAAAGTAACATTATCAAGTGAAGGTGAGTGGGTTGTAGACAAGTTTAGCGATGAACACAATCATCCTTTTGATTCTCCATCAAAAGTAATCAAGCAAAGGTCCCATAGCATCTTTCATCGTTCCAACGAATGCAAAGATGTTGTAACATTATTGTCAAAAGCAGGGATGAAACCTTCTGAAATCACTAAAATAGTTTGTCGACATAAGTAATGCCTAAAAATATTATTCATACTTATTCATATTTCTATGTTTTGATAATAACAAAATGAAAACTCATTAAACATAAACTTATCAAATAAACAAGTATTTAGTTGTAAATATTCATTTCTACAACTAAATCACTTAAGGTATGAATAAACTAATGCTTAATGCATTATATGATCAAAGGAACATTTTCTTAATAACTAGATTTTTTATAAAATATCAAAAACATTTTATATCTTTTATAAAAACATATTTGGTAGTAATAAATAAAAAGGTTTAATTCATTATAAATTTATGAATTCAAATTTTTAACCAAAATCAGTAAAAATGTTCCAGAAAAACCTTCCCCACAAAAAGACAAAACTGGGCAACGGTTGGCTTGGGCGGCCCCCTTAATTTTGCTAGGCGGCCCCCTTAAAATTAAGGGGACCGCCCCCCTATTTAAGGGGGCCGGCCACGCTCCAGTAGCTTCCAGCTATCCAGTTTTTCTGCCTATAAATACCATCCTTTCCCTGGATTTTTACTCACCTTTTGCACTAAAAACTTTCTGGTTTAGATCTCATTTCATATTTTCAAAAACCCTTTGATCATATAATTATAAGCTTTTGTTTGAAGTGATCCAAAGCTTCAACCTCTCAAGTGCAAGAGAAGAATACTTCTATCCTTCAAGACAAGAAGTATTACAACTTGGTGTAACTCTTCCATCCAAGTTGTTGGTGTATCATAATTGTAAATCATTCATTCATTTATGTAAAGTGTGTGTATAAGGTGTAAACATAAGTGACTAGATATGTATAGTGTGTGAGTAGTGAAGAAGGTGTATAAGTAGTTGTGGTGTAAAGAAGTCATGTAGAAGTTGTAAAGCCGTGGTGTAGAAGTTGTGAAGCCGTGGTGTAGATGTCGTGAAGCCGTTGCTTAGAAGTTGTGAAGTCGTCATGTAGAAGTCGTGAAGCCATAGCTTAGAAGTTGTGAAGTCGTGGTGTAGAAGTCATGAAGCCGTAGCTTAGAAGTTGTGAAGTCGTCATGTAGAAGTCGTGAAGCCGTAGCTTAGAAGTTGTGAAGTCATCATGTAGAAGTCGTGAAGCCATAGCTTAGAAGTTGTGAAGTAGTTGTGTAGAAGTCGTGAAGCCGTAGCTTAGAAGTTGTGAAGTCGTCGTGTAGAAGTCGTGAAGCCGTTGTGTTGAAGTCGTGAAGCCATCGTGAAAAAGTCGTGAACTAGTTGTGATTGAAGTCGTGAGATTGGTTCTAGCTACTATTAGAACTCGACATTTAGCTTTGTGTCGTTAAACCGGTGTAAGCCAAAGTTGTGTAAGGTTTTCTCCGCCATAAGGGAGCTTGTTGAAGTAGTGAAGAAAACTCTCGAGCAAGGTGTGCTCGGGGAGTGGAGTAGGGCAAGGAAGGTGTCCTTGTAGCCGAACCACTATAAATCCCTCGTGTCTCGGTTTGATCTTTCCATCTCTTACTTATTTCTTTATATTGTCATCACTTTCATACATATAGGCATATATAACTGTTAAGAAAATTGTTAAGAAAATTATGTCCGAAACTGGATGAAGAAATAATTAAATTGGTCTTAGTGTTGGTGTTACTCATTTTTATCCTTCTGATGTTTATGGTCCTGTTCGTGGGCAAGGTGAGAATTTTTGTTGGTTTTTTTTAGTGTGCTTTTTAGTGATTAGAGTGGTGTCAGTAAGTTTGAGTTGCTAAAATTAGTTAGAGATGACATGTGTTTTTATGAAATGTGTTTGATATGCATAAAAATGTTTTGAGCGAATTGCCTAACAAGTGTTTGATAAAATGTCTCTTCAAGTAGTAAGACATTGTTGTTAAAAAAAAAGTAGTAAGACATCATATGGATTTATTGTAGTTAAGGCTCTATAAGCATATGAAAACTATGATCCTTGTTAGTTGTTACCATCTATTGCTAATACGAAGTACTAATATAGCATGAATAACTAGTCATTCATATTAAGGGGTGTTTGGATGTTTATAAATATCAGAATGATTGTTGCAACTTTGTAGAGTCATAATCAACGCAGGATATGTTCATCTTATTCTCTTTGATATATTTTTGAAGTAGCTTATTTGTGTAAGGATTATTGCTTTCATTCATAAGATGAACATAATTTTAGTTGTCTAACTTTTCTTAGTTTTTGTTCTAAATAGATGAAAATAGTGATGAATTTGAACATACGTTAATCGATGATATCGACAACAATGGTTATCTCATACAAGAAGAAGTAACAGATCTTACACATATTTACAACACATCTTTAAGGCATACTATACTAGGAAGAACCTTTGCCACTTCTGATGATGCATATGATTTTTACAACAAATATGGACTATTCAAAGGTTTTGGTATTCGAAAGCATGAACTTAAAAGGTGCAAGGACACAAACGAAGTTTATCGACGAATATTTTCATGTAACAAGGAAGGTTTTAAGGATATGAATGATAAGAGACAGTTACGCGATAATATTAAACGTCGTTGTATTACGCGAACCGGTTATAAGGCCCTAATGAAAGTAACATTATCAAGTGAAGGTGAGTGGGTTGTAGACAAGTTTAGCGATGAACACAATCATCCTTTTGATTCTCCATCAAAAGTAATCAAGCAAAGGTCCCATAGCATCTTTCATCGTTCCAACGAATGCAAAGATGTTGTAACATTATTGTCAAAAGCAGGGATGAAACCTTCTGAAATCACTAAAATAGTTTGTCGACATAAGTAATGCCTAAAAATATTATTCATACTTATTCATATTTCTATGTTTTGATAATAACAAAATGAAAACTCATTAAACATAAACTTATCAAATAAACAAGTATTTAGTTGTAAATATTCATTTCTACAACTAAATCACTTAAGGTATGAATAAACTAATGCTTAATGCATTATATGATCAAAGGAACATTTTCTTAATAACTAGATTTTTTATAAAATATCAAAAACATTTTATATCTTTTATAAAAACATTTTTTGTAGTAATAAATAAAAAGGTTTAATTCATTATAAATTTATGAATTCAAATTTTTAACCAAAATCAGTAAAAATGTTCCAGAAAAACCTTCCCCACAAAAAGACAAAACTAGGCAACGGTTGCCTTGGGCGGCCCCCTTAATTTTGCTAGGCGGCCCCCTTAAAATTAAGGGGACCGCCCCCCTATTTAAGGGGGCCGGCCACGCTCCAGTAGCTTCCAGCTGTCCAGTTTTTCTGCCTATAAATACCAGCCTTCCCCTGGATTTTTACTCACCTTTTGCACTAAAAACTTTCTGGTTTAGATCTCATTTCATATTTTCAAAAACCCTTTGATCATATAATTATAAGATTTTGTTTCAAGTGATCCAAAGCTTCAACCTCTCAAGTGCAAGAGAAGAATACTTCTATCCTTCAAGACAAGAAGTATTACAACTTGGTGTAACTCTTCCATCCAAGTTGTTGGTGTATCATAATTGTAAATCATTCATTCATTTGTGTAAAGTGTGTGTATAAGGTGTAAACATAAGTGACTAGATATGTATAGTGTGTGAGTAGTGAAGAAGGTGTGTAAGTAGTTGTGGTGTAAAGAAGTCATGTAGAAGTTGTAAAGCCGTGGTGTAGAAGTTGTGAAGTCGTGGTGTAGAAGTCGTGAAGCCGTAGCTTAGAAGTTGTGAAGTCGTCATGTAGAAGTCGTGAAGCCATAGCTTAGAAGTTGTGAAGTCGTGGTGTAGAAGTCATGAAGCCGTAGCTTAGAAGTTGTGAAGTCGTCATGTAGAAGTCGTGAAGCCATAGCTTAGAAGTTGTGAAGTCATCATGTAGAAGTCGTGAAGCCATAGCTTAGAAGTTGTGAAGTAGTTGTGTAGAAGTCGTGAAGCCGTAGCTTAGAAGTTGTGAAGTCGTCGTGTAGAAGTCGTGAAGCCGTTGTGTTGAAGTCGTGAAGCCATCGTGAAGAAGTCGTGAATAAGTCGTGAACTAGTTGTGATTGAAGTCGTGAGATTGGTTCTAGCTACTATTAGAACTCGACATTTAGCTTTGTGTCGTTAAACCGGTGTATGCCAAAGTTGTGTATGGTTTTCTCCGCCATAAGAGAGCTTGTTGAAGTAGTGAAGAAAACTCTCGAGCAAGGTGTGCTCGGGGAGTGGAGTAGGGCAAGGAAGGTGTCCTTGTAGCCGAACCACTATAAATCCCTCGTGTCTCGGTTTGATCTTTCCATCTCTTACTTATTTCTTTATATCGTCATCACTTTCATACATATAAGCATATATAACTGTTAGTATTAATTAGAAGTTGATTTCACATAAAGATCAATTTAAAAATCCATTCATGAAAAGAAAACTTTTATAACAAATCTAAAAGGATACACATATAATTAATAATATTGTTCAAGTATAATTTTTCATATAAACTCAAATCTAAGGTTTTAAAAGAAAACAAAGTTTTCATAATAAAATTAAAAAGACGTAAAACTATTCAACCCCCCCCCCCTTCTAGTTTTTCACAATTGGTATCAAGAGCCACGTCAATCAAGATCTTTAAAATATACTGTATTTTAAAACTTGAATCGATCTATGGAATTCGAAAAATATCTAGAAGGGGAATCTTTGCTAAAACCACCACTATTTGAAAACTATACTTTTCTTGAATGGAAAAATAAATTTGAAACTTATGTGAAATCAATTGATCTAGATCTTTGGCATGTCATTTCGATTGGTGATTTTGAAAGTCAAACAAAAACATATTTTGAAAGTCAAACAAAAACGGATTTTGAGAGTCAAACAAAAACGGATTTTGAAAGTCAAATTGAGCATTTGAAAACAAAGAATGACATAAATAATAAAGCTAAAATAATTATTTATAAAACCTTTCCGAAAGTTGAATATGAAAGAATATTCTTCTGTAAAGCGGCAAATGATATTTGGAAAAATCTCTTAAACTTTCATCAAAAAAAATGTCAAGCCAAAGATGAGGATTTTGATCTTATACATGAATTAGTCATCTTAGAAAATTTAATAGATAAACATTTAGATAAAATTGATACATGTGCTACTAGTTCAAATGTTGTTAATGAAGGTATTAACGACGAAGACTACATGATTCAACTCCAAAGTGAACTCAATCCAATATCATGGAGTGACACAGACGAAGGAGAAGATCATCATCCGTACAAGACATGTTCGGGTCAAGCCAATTCGGTATTAATTATGGTGTTAGAAGCTTACCATGATATACTTTCACACCTTAGTTATCTTGAAGACTCACCTATCATTCACACGTCGATTATCATCTGAGACATTACAAAGAAAAGCTAGGACGTGAGGTAAGTTCTCTTTTTAAATTTCATAAGTAATTACTTCATGCATATAATCTTATTAATGCCTTAGGATACGCTTAGTCTGATAGGTTGCTTTGCCTTTACACTTTAGTTATATTCGTTCTGTGGCTTAATAAACTAGAAACCCTTTAGTTAGCCCCCCTAAGTATTAGTAAACCAAGCAATCTTCATATTTGGTACTCTTCGATAGGTAAATTTAGGAACTTAATTTCTTCTAAAAAGAGAATGACTACTGGATAATCTATTGACTAGAAACTCAATTTGACCTAACGGTTGAATTGCTTCTATGTGAGAAGTTGGGTGTGTGTAACCCGTAAAAACGGTCGTGTTTAGCCTGAATTGAGCACCACTAGTAATAGTCTCATACTCATTCTCCAACTTGAATACATTATTCTTCCTAAATATACCTAACGATAGTTTACTGTTATGAACTTTGCTTTTCACTAGAGCTTTTCTGTGGAAAACTAGAAGGGGGGTTGAATAGTTTTTACCGTTTTTCAAACTTTATTTGCTTTGTTACTATATGTTAATTCAAAGGAAACAATCACAAATAAATAATCACACAATGTAAACAAAAGATAAAGAGAGGAAAGATCAAACCACACGACACTGTTGTTTATAGTGGTTCGGCTACAAGGACTCTCTTCCTTGCCCTACTCCACTCCCCGAGTTTCCAACTCGAGAGTTTATCTTTCACTAAGAAACAAACTCCTTTTCTAGGCGGAGAAAACCTTTACACGTCGCTTACTTCCTTTTTCGGTACTAAGCTAAACACCGGGTTCTTTCACAAGGTAGAACCAACCTGACGTCGCCTATTTACTTTACCGACACTAAGCTAGATGTCGAGTTCTTTACAAGGGTACAACCATTCCCTACACTCTTTGTGCTTTAAGGACTAAAGCACTAACCACACTCACTGATTACAAATGATAGATATGATGTGTGAAACAAACTACAATATCACACAGTAATGCAACTAAAGGATTACGGTTCTGTAGATCCTTGAATGCTTGATCTCTCTTCTACAAAATGAAAGATCAAAGTGAAATGCAACTATGAATGATGTTAGTAAGATATGTACTGAATGAATATGTGTGTTAAAGCTATATGAGTGATGAGAAAGCCAAATGATCAGCTTGCTATTTATAGGCAAGCTGATCTTCAGCTCACGGATCCCACGGATCCCTCAGAAGGGATCCGTCCTTCATTGGACTTGGATCCGTGGGAGGATGACATCTAAGGATTTGTTGTATCTTACCAAATCTTCCATATCTTACCAAATCATCCAAGATCCTCAAATGTCAACTATGTAACTTGCAAATCTAAACAAGATATATCAAAGATATTGTATGTGATGTATGCAATGATGTCATGGAATGATTTTAGAATTAAAGTTTCCTTTTAAGGAAACAAGTTACTAAATAAGCAAACTTGTAATTCTTGGTTATTATGTGAAGTGTAAAATGTGTACTTAAGAGACTTAAGCTAGTATTTATTATTTGCTAAAAGATATTCCTTTTATTTGTCATTAACAAAACTAAGAAAAGATCAAAGAATATAAATAACGTTTTTGAGACGCTATTTGTATTAACATTTTCATTCCTTGATGTATGTCATCTTGCATATATAAAATTTTTAGATGTTTGCTTGCTCCTATGTGATTTGACAGCATGCCTTCGTAATTATTTGTTTAGTTGTTGAATGCATTGTCATTATAATAGCTTTTGTTTTTCTCTAACTACTCTGATATGATGTATTTTTGTATTTAGTCATAATACATGCTTAAATGCCATAGGATATGTAGAAAGAGGTAGCATGTGACAATAGACTTAACCAATACCCTTGAGCATGAGATCTTTTATAAACCACTATTTTTAAACCTATAATTAATGGGACTTGTTTTTGAATTTGCAAAAACTTCACATTTTGGAAAAATGATTTTTCAAAAGATTATGACACATTTCTATTAAACATGTTTCACCATCCTACCTTTCTTCCAAACTTGTGTCCATAATTACGTGTTTATCAAAAACCAAAGATTGGAAAAATATATTTTCTTTCCTCATAAAAACATTTTGAAATAAAGCCAAAACTATTTCATCAATATATCTTTCACATCTACATAACACCCCACTTTCAAACATTGTTGAATAATGCCAAAAACATTTCTTTAAATCATGCATGGTGATATCATATCTGTCATCTATATTTATGTATGTGACATTTATAAGTGAACTAAATTTGAAAATAACCATAATTTATTCACTAAGACCTCACTTGGTACAAGTCTAGAAGTCCATGCTATCACAACTCCACATTCCCATGCACATAGATATTCATTAGGATTATTTAACTTGCTTTTTAATCTTCCTAAATATGATACTATGAATTACTTGGTGCTATGTAGTGTTTTCTTGTCTAACATATATATGTTACATGCTAAATGAGTTGTTTGCATGCTAGATAATAATGTCTAATGAATATGCTTAGCATACATAAGTTATTAAATCCTAAATTGCCTCAAAAGAAGTTGGACTTGCTTTAAACTAAACCCAAAAAACACAACCCTTTCAACAATTTTCTGCCAAAAACCCATTTCCAGTAACATGGAAATTAGCAGATGGGTGGCCCCCTTAATTCATTAGGCGGCCCCCTTAATATTTAAGGGGACCGGCCCCTTAATTAAGGGGACCGGCCATCTGATGGTCGAAGGTGCTGCTCCTTTTTTCTATTTTTTAGCCCATTTTATCCTATACTTCTCAAAATTCACAAACACATTTTGTCACAAACCACCCACCAAAATTTACCTTCCACAATCACATCATCACTACACCATAAATACCCAACTCCATCATAAATGCTCATCCATATCATCCATCCAAACATGTCATCATCTAACCACCCAAGATCCAAGCCTTCAAGAGTTGCTAAAATCTCGGTGAGGCCCATTTGGAGGAGGAAGCTTGACATTTTCCATAACCCAACAAATGATGTTGTTCAAACTCAACCAACACCTAAACCTCATCCTAATGAACCCTTTCACACACATAACCAGTCATCCATATGTCCACCTTCATTCACTCATAATTACCCAAGTTCACAAATGTCTCCACCACCAAGAGTGTCACCACCACTTCCACCAAATAACAACCACTCTCCATCATCATCACCGTCCACTCAATACTTGAAGTTCATTGAAGAACTCAAGGATGCCCATGAGCTTAATTCTCTCCTTGCTTTGCACCTTGCTCAAAGAAACTTAGACCCATCACCATCCATCTCACCATCATTACCATCATCACCACATCACTTGAGTCAAATTGATAAACATGTCAACAATTGTCCTTGTTGCATCTTTCTCCAAAATCGAACCATTGCCTTAAATGAGCGTCTCACTTGGATTGAGTATCTTCTCACTAGATCTAATCCAAAACCACCACTTGAACAACATCAAAACCCTCATTCAACATGGTCAAGTCCAAGCTCTCCACCTCCAATTCCTCCATCAACACTCTCTCCAACATCCATACACCCAAACTTACAACCCCATTAATCCAACATTTTTACCCCCTCTTTACCATCATCCATCCAAAATAATTCAAGTTTTTCATGTCTCAAGCAAGTCATATGGATCTCTTAGGCAATTTAAAAATTTCTACTTATTGTATGCTATAAGCAAAATATGTGTTGTATCAATAATTATATTTTTTAACATAATTATTTTCAACTAATGAATGCTTTATTTCTTGTCTTTAATATATGATTGTTATGCTTATTGCTTGTATACTTGATATCATGATATATATACATGCTTGATGATTAATAACATGCTTATTCCATAATATGTTTTAAATGTATGCATGCGTATTTAACATGTTTATGCCACTATTTAATCATTCTTGATGTACATGATTCAAATGGAGCTTGCTGCCAAAACACCCTAAAAATGACCCTTTTCTGAAAAATTTTCAAATTTGGTCGCCTGGGAAAACACCAGATGGGCGGCCTACAATTAAGGGGACCGGCCATCTGGGCAGTAAAATTTAATGTTTTCTTTTGCATCTTGTGACCCCTTTTATCTAGCCCCAGCTACCATTTCTCTTAAAGGACGAACTGGTATTGGAATTTTACCACAAAACCTCCAAACCTTACCTAAATCAACCATCACCTCCATCAAACACCCATTTTCATTCACCATGCTATCACCAAAATCATCCATCTCTAAGACATCCAAGAAACACAAAATTCTCATCATACCACCAAAACAACTCTTCATTGACTTAACCCAAGAAGACACCAAAACTCCATCACCACCACCTCAATGTTCATCCCCAAGTGCACTAAATGCACCATCAAAAACACCCTCCACTCATGGCACATCATCTTCATCCATACCTTCCACTTCATCCATCAATGACTACATCAACTCACACCTATTATCACCACCATCAAGAGCATCAACTCCACCTCCCACTCAAGAACCTCCATTCACCCAACTTGTCATTTCCATATCACCAATAACACCTCTTGATGCTCATTTCTCATCATCACCAATACCACCACCATGCTTTCCCATCCCTTGGGCTTTACTTGAAGCCCATGGAGACAATTGCCTTTGTTGCATCCACAACCGAACCATCATCTTTGGTCTTAGAGATGAGATACACTACATGTTTTCATCCCTTGAACACATGCTTAACAACCAACCTCCACCATTTTCACCCACTACACCACCACCACCTCCATTCTCACCAAATTAAGCATATGCAATGCTTAATCAAAAATAATTTTTCAAACCATTTTGTGTGCAAGCCCCATGGAAGATCATGTACTCCTAGAATGATTATGTAGATTGCATTACTTCCTAGCTAATGTAGGATTGAATATAATCTTGGATGGTTGTGTATTTATACACAACATTTTTAATGAATGTCTTTATATGCATGCTTATTTTTGCTATATATATGCTTGTGCTTCTAATATTTTTCTTGCAAGTATTCCATATATCGATTCCTTGGTGCCCTCAAACGAGGAGGAGCACACATCAAGGGGGAGTTCTCGTCCCGACAAATTTTATCTCAAAAACTTGTCGGCATAACCTTTTTGATTCTACAAAAAGGGGAGAAGTGAATATAAACTCACTAAATACTTGTCCAAAAATAACTTTTTGGATTTAATGAGTTTTAGTTGTGTAATCATCAAAAAGGGGAGATTGTTGACATAAGTAATGCCTAAAAACATTATTCATACTTATTCATATCTCTATGTTTTGATAATCACAAAATGAAAACTCATTAAACATAAACTTATCAAATAAACAAGTATTTAGTTGTAAATATTCATTTCTACAACTAAATCACTTAAGGTATGAATAAACTAATGCTTAATGCATTATATGATCAAAGGAACATTTTCTTAATAACTAGATTTTTTATAAAATATCAAAAACATTTTATATCTTTTATAAAAACATTTTTGGTAATAAATAAAAAGGTTTAATTCATTATAAATTTATGAATTCAAATTTTTAACCAAAATCAGTAAAAATGTTCTAGAAAAACCTTCCCCACAAAAAGACAAAACTGGGCAACGGTTGGCTTGGGTGGCCCCCTTAATTTTGCTAGGCGGCCCCCTTAAAATTAAGGGGACCACTCCCCTATTTAAGGGGGCCGGCCACGCTCCAGTAGCTTCCAGCTGTCCAGTTTTCTGCCTATAAATACCAGCCTTCCCCTGGATTTTTACTCACCTTTTGCACTAAAAACTTTCTGGTTTAGATCTCATTTCATATTTTCAAAAACCCTTTGATCATATAATTATAAGCTTTTGGTTCAAGTGATCCAAAGCTTCAACCTCTCAAGTGCAAGAGAAGAATACTGTTAGGATCTCTGGGAAATAAGAGTTTCATTGTTGCTGCCGATAGTGTTAAGCTGGTTCCTGCCGATAGCTTTGGTTCCTGCTGAAAGCTCATTGCTGCCGATAGTGTTATCTTGTTTCTGCCGATAGTGTTGTTGCTGCGGATAGTATTATTTGTTATCCGTATATTTAGAATGTTTGTTAAGATTTATTTTTAGAAGAGATTGTTGTTTATCTCTTCACACGTTTACTTGTAGAACGGTTAGGGTTAGGTGATCTTGTTTGTATAAAAGATAAACCCGTCTATGAGTTTATGTACGCTTTTAACACCTTTAACATTTTTAATATTCAAGAACACAATTCTTAGTTCATAGTTTGATCCATAGAGGATCATTGTTCGTTTAGAGTTTTCTTCTTTATAATACTTGCTGTTTAGTTTCCGCATAAACGCTTGTATTGCATACAGAGGTTCTTGTTTATACCAAGCTCAATCAAGCTCGAAGTTCTCGATCCTACAATTGGTATCAGAGCCTGGTAAGGATCTCTGATAAAGAAGAAAAAGGTCGATCTCATATCTCTTAACCCTCTCTCAATGGCAGACGATAACCCAGAAACCAATGTCATTAACCAGGAAGATCAACAACCCAAAACTGAAACATCCCAAGTCCAAACGCAAATCGTCACCGCGGTGTCCACCAACAATGCTAAATTCCCATATCTGAAGAAAGATGAGTATGAAGTCTGGGCTATGAGAATGGAATATTGGATCACAAAAAGTGATTACAATCTGTGGAATGTCATTCTCAAGGGAAATAGCAAGAAGAATACTGGAAGGGACGAGGATGGCAATATCTATATAGAGCCACCTGTTACTGCAGAAGAACACATGGCTGTGCAAAGGGAAACCAAGGCAAGAACCCTTTTGCTTCAAGCTATTCCAGAGGATCATATGAGTGATTTCCATCACTTGGATGATGCTAGAAAGATCTGGCATGCTGTAAAAGCCAGATTTGGAGGGAATGATGAATCCAGAAAAATGAGAAAGTCTATGCTTAAGCAAGAGTTTCAGGAATTCAAGATCTCTGAGGCTGAGGGGATTCACAAAGGGTATGACAGATTCCACAAGATCCTGAGTCAACTCAACCAGTTGAAAGCTAGGCCGGATGATGAAGATTGCAACACCAAATTTCTGAGGGCTTTACCACCATCTTGGTCGCAGGTTTCCATAACCCTCAAGGCCAAAGGAGGACTGGATTTTATGAGCTTTGATGATCTGTACAACAAGTTGAAAACCCTTGAACTTGATATCAAAGGGTATTCCACCTATACACCTCATACTCCAACCCATACTGCTTTTGTTAGTAACTCTGGTGCTAACAAAACATCATATGGAAACAGTCCAACTCCATCAACATCATCAATCTCTTACTCACCTGTCACACCAAAAGCTCAAACCAGTTCTGAGAATCTTGTAGTGGATCTGCTTCATTCATTTGTTGCTGATAGTACACCACAACAGAAGATTGTGTATGATGATTTCAATCAGGTTGATGAATTGGATATGGAAGAGATGGACTTAAGATGGCAGATGGCTATGATATCGTTGAAGTTGGATAGGTTTGAAAAGAAGGCAGGAAGAAGGGTCAATTTTAATGGACAGGAGCCTGCCAGGTTTGATAGAAGGAAGGTGAGGTGTTATAAATGTTCTCAAACAGGACATTTTGCTAGGGAATGTACAGACAAGAAGGTCGATGATAAAGCACGGTATTCTGCTTTCAGAATTCAAGAGTTGGAGTCAAAAGACCCCAAGGCTTTGGTATCTGTGGATTCAATGGTGGACTGGGAGCAACATGAGAAGTCTCTTGCAAGTGGAGCAGATAAGGTCTATGGGATGGTAGCTGGATATGGTGAAAAGAAACAAGAGGCTGGTCAGTTTGGAATGATGGGTCATCCATCTCAGGTACATAACTGCCCATTTGGTTGTGATTCTAAATATGATAAATTGAAACAGGAATTTGATGATAAAGAAAGTGAAAATAAGGATAACTTTATTCAACTTAAGGCTCATAAAAAGGCTGTTAAAACTTTAGAACAACAAAAGGTCTGGTATCAACAACAACAGTCTGCTTATGAAGTAAAAATAAAGGTATTGGAAAGAGATTTAAAAAATGCTATTAATGAGTTTAAACATACTGAACGGGAAAAAGCTAAGGTTGTATTAGATAATCAGGATTTAAAGTCTAAACTAGATGATACCTTGGCTAGATTTAATAAGTGGAAAGAGTCATCCACAAACCTTCACAGGCTTATTGATAGTTCTATGTCATCAAAAACTAAAAGAGGTTTAGGGTTCGGTGACCTGGTAGGGCCAAATCAATGTTATGACCCTAATGAATATAGTGTTTTTAACCCAGAACCTGTAGATTATAGAAAGCCTGTAAAGTTTGTGAATGAGGGAGGGATGAATGATGTTCCTCCACCCATAACTGGAACATTTAAGCCGGCTAATCCTTTTGATGACTTTGATGATTCACAAATGATGTATGGCAAACAGGCAAAGGACTTGCCTAATCTTGATTGTGACTCTAATGAATTTGTCTCTTGTTCTTACAGTGACAAATCTTCAGAAATCAAGACAGATGACTATGCCACATGTGGATCAAGTGACAAGTCAGCATCAATAAAGTCAGAAGATCTCTCCTCAGAAGTAGCTAATGATGAATCTCACTCGAAGATAGCTGCATTTGAAGATATTTCTTTTGATAGTGTTAAAAACAATAATGTTTCTGGTTGTGGTTCTTTTTCAAACAATTCTAGTTGTAGTTCTGTTTCAAACAATTATGATTGTGGTTTTCATTGTGTTAAGGATAATTTTGTTTCATGTGGTGGTTTGAATAATTCTGTGTGCAATGAGAAAGTTATTGTTAAGAAAAAGGCCCCTAGAAAGAAATCTTGCTTTGTGTGTCGTAGTTATGATCATCTCATTAAAGATTGTGACTATTATGAGAAACAGATGGGTTTGAATGCATGTCAAAATAGGTTTGTATGGAAAAATGTGAATGATATTCCCCCTTATATTCCTCAAGCAGCAAGGAGAACTTCAGTTGCTACTGGCAAGCCAGTTCCTGCTGGTAAACCTGTTGCTGCTGATAGGTTCATTCCTGCCGATAAGCCTGTTGCTGCTGATAGGTTCATTCCTGCCGATAAGCCTGTTGCTGCTGTGTATTCAGTTCCTGCCAGTAGGATCAATCCTGCTGGTTGGAGAAGCAATCTGGCTGGTTCCTGCTGAAAGCTCATTGCTGCCGATAAGCCTGTTGCTGCTGATAGGTTCATTCCTGCCGATAAGCCTGTTGCTGCTGTGTATTCAGTTCCTGCCAGCAGGCTCAATCCTGCTGGTTGGAGAAGCAATCTGGCTAGACCTTTCAGAAAACCTACTAGTTCTTACTTTCAAAATAATTTGAGAACTGTTTGTTTTGACACCAAAAATAAGGGAGGGGCAAGATGGAAAACTGCTGTTAAGTCCTCAGCAGGTTGTTCTTGGAAAATCAATAGCCAACATATGAAAATGGGGTCCAAGATCAATGGTGGATCTCATCAATCTCCAGGGTTTAATTCTTATTGATCCACTAGGCAGGCTCAAGTCAGCAATGGCTTGAGTCTCTCTTGTATCTAATGTTGTATATGTATTCTTTCTCTCAGGATTTTCCTTTTAGAAGCAAAGATGTTGGAATTGTTGATAGTGGGTGTTCCAGGAGTATGACAGGGAATTTGGATAGATTGCATGACTTTGTACCTTTGAATGGAGGTACTGTGACATTTGGAGGAGGAGATGGAATAATTTCTGGGAAGGGAACTATCAAGACTGATAAGCTGGACTTTGAAGATGTACTTTATGTGAAGGAACTTCAAGACTTCAATTTGTTCTCTGTCTCCCAAATCTGTGACAAGAAGAACAGTGTTCTCTTCACTGAGAATGATTGCTTTGTGTTGTCCAAAGACTTTAAGCTGCCTGATGAAAGTCAGGTTGAACTTAAAGTTCCTAGGACTTACAATCTTTATAGCTTCAATCTTAGTGATGTTCAGCCTGAGGGATCTCTTGCTTGTTTGGTTGCAAAAGCTTCTGTGGATGAGTCTAAGAAATGGCACAGAAGAATGGCCCATGTGAATTTCAAGACCATTAATAAGTTGGCTAAGAATGGGTTGGTGAAAGGGCTTCCTATGAAGATCTTCTCTAATGAACATGATTGTGTTGCCTGTAACAAAGGAAAGCAGCACAAAGCATCATACAAGGCCATAACTGCTGTGAGCAACATCTCTGAGCCTTTGCAGCTTCTTCATATGGATCTTTTTGGTCCTACTTCTATCAGAAGTATTGACCATAAGAACTACTGCCTGGTGATTACAGATGATTTTAGCAGGTTTTCATGGACTTTCTTTTTGGGTACTAAAGATGAAACTTATCCAGTTCTTAGGGATTTTATTGCCTTAATTGAAAATCAGCTAAGTAAAAAGGTTAAGTCTATAAGGTGTGATAATGGCACAGAATTTAAGAACTCTAATCTTATTGACCTCTGTGGGACTAAGGGGATAAAAAGGGACTATAGTAATGCTAGAACTCCACAACAAAATGGGGTTGCAGAAAGGAAAAATAGGACCCTGATAGAAGAAGCTAGGACTATGTTAGCTGAATCTAAGATGCCTACTATGTTTTGGACTGAAGCAGTTTGCACTGCTTGTTATGTGTTGAATAGGGTATCTATTACTAGTCCTCATAATAAAACACCTTATGAACTTTTGTCTGGGAAGGTTCCAAACATTAGTTACCTTAAGCCTTTTGGATGTCATGTCACTATTTTGAACACTAGTGATTACCTAGGCAAGTTTGATGGGAAGGCTGATGAAGGGTTTATTGTTGGATATTCTGCTCATGGTAAAGCCTATAGGGTTTATAATCTGTCCTCTAAGAAAATAGAAGAGACTCTCAACTTAAGATATCTTGAAGATAAACCTAATTTGCAGGGTGCTGGTCCAGAGTGGTACTTTGATCTGGATTATCTATCTGACACCTTAGGTTATAATAGATTTAAATCAAATCTATCTGCTGGTACAAATGTTTCTCAAACTAACAATGCAGGTACCTCAGATGATGATTCTGATGTAGAGAGTGATGAACGACCTATAGTTGTTCCTTCTTTTCCCTCTAACAACATTTCAGGTTCAAAGCTCAAGGATTCTTTTGATATGGCTGGAGGTGATTCTAGTTATGCAGAAGATCTTGCTAGGCTTCAAAGACAAGAGTTTAATGCCAACAGAGCTGCTGAGATGTTTGATTCTGGATTTTCTAAAGAGACAGAGGAGATTCTGAGAAAGGCTGAAGCTGAAGTTAGAAGACAATTGAATTCAACTGATGGTATTCATGTTCCTGCTGATCTCATTCCTGCTGAAAGTGGATCTGTTCCTGCCGAACCTTCTAGGGTTTCTGCTAATGTTCCTGTGTCTTCTCCATCTGTGGACACTCTGGGTGTTGTTAACTCCCCTGAAAGATTTCCAATTCCTTCTGATCTTGGAAACTCAGTCTCTTCAAAAGATAAGCTGAATGATCCTCATCATCAGTCCAGAACTGGAATTTTCACTTCTTCTTCATATGATGATGACTTCAACCCCTCCATATCTAATCAGGCATCCTCCATTGAAGTTAATCCAATTGCTACCAAGAGGATCAATACAGTTCATCCTCAGTCTTTGATTCTTGGAGATATAAATTCCCCTGTGCAGACAAGAAGCAAGCTACATCAACCCAAGTTTGGAGAATCTGCTTTTCTTAGTTATATACAGGATCAGTTAAGGAACAATCATACTGATTACCTACATTGTCTGTATGCTTGTTTCTTATCTCAAGTTGAACCAACAAGCATAGCTCAGGCTCTTGCTAATGATGATTGGGTTGAGGCTATGCAAGAGGAGATGCAGCAGTTCCAGAATCAGAAAGTATGGATGTTGGTGCCTTTACCTGCAGGCAAGCATGCTATTGGGACTAAATGGATTCTAAAGAATAAAAGGGATGCTAGGGGTATTGTGGTTCGAAATAAGGCTAGATTGGTAGCTCAAGGTCATAGACAAGAAGAGGGGATTGATTATGATGAGGTGTTTGCACCAGTGGCAAGAGTTGAAGCTATCCGATTGTTTTTAGCTTTTGCTTCTTTCATGGGGTTCGTAGTATATCAGATGGATGTGAAAAGTGCATTTTTGTATGGCAGGATTGAGGAAGAGGTTTATGTTACTCAACCACAGGGGTTTGTGGATCCTCAGAATCCTAATTTGGTTTACAAAGTAGTTAAAGCACTTTATGGTCTTCATCAAGCACCAAGGGCTTGGTATGCACGGTTATCAGCCTTTTTGCTTAAACATGGTTACAGAAGAGGGACTATTGATAAAACTCTTTTTATCAGAAAGAATTTCAAAGATATCATCCTGGTACAAGTTTATGTAGATGATATTATCTTTGGTTCCACTAATGAAGCCTGGTGCAGGGAGTTTGAAGAATTGATGAAGAGTGAATTTGAGATGAGTGCTATGGGTGAAATGACTTTCTTCTTGGGTCTTCAGGTTAAGCAGAAACCAGATGGAATCTTTATTTGCCAGGAGAAGTATGTTTATGACATGCTTAAGAAATTTGATATGGAGAATGTGAAGGTTGCTACAACTCCTTTTGAACGTCCAAAGCCTAAGTCCAATAATGAACCTGATGCTGCTGTTAATGTTCATCTTTATAGGTCCATGATTGGATCACTCATGTATTTGACAGCTTCAAGACCTGATATCATGTTTGCTGTTGGTGCATGTGCTAGACATCAGGTTACACCCTTGACTTCTAACCTAAATGAAGTTAAGAGAATCTTCAAGTAATTAAGAGGACAGCCAAAGATGGGACTTTGGTATCCTAAAGATTCTCCTTTTGTGTTGGAAGCATATAGTGACAGTGATTATGCTGGGGCTAACTTTGATAGGAAGTCTACAACAGGCGGTTGTCAGTTTCTGGGTAGGAGGTTGGTTTCTTGGCAGTGCAAGAAGCAGACTATAGTGGCTACATCTTCTACTGAGGCAGAGTATGTTGCTGCTGCTAGTTGCTGTGGACAGGTACTTTGGATGCAAAATCAGTTGTTAGATTATGGGTTCAACTACATGAACACTAAGATTTTTATTGATAATCAAAGTACTATGTGTATTGTTAAGAATCCTGTTTATCATCAGAGGACAAAGCATATTGAGATTCGACATCATTTCATAAGAGATGCTTATGAGAAGCATCTTATTCAGGTGGTTAAGATTCACACAGATGATAATGTTGCTGATCTGCTGACCAAGGCTTTTGATGGACCAAGGTTTAAACATTTGGTGGTCCATATTGGAATGGTAAATCCTTAGTTGCAGATTAAGGGGAGGATAAAGCTCAAGGGGAGGATTGTTCTTGTTGTTGTTGTATATTTTCTATCTTTCTTTCTTTCTTTTGTTTCTTTTCTTATTTTCTTTTATTTTGGTGTGTTTCTTAGTTTAAAAAAAAAAAAAAAAAAAAAAAAAAAAAAAAAAAAAAATTGTGTATATTTTGTGTGCTAATAAGTGGTTTTGAGCAACACCTTGCAGGTACAGTGTTGGTGTTTACACCTGCACAATAAATGGTACTCAACTCACCATGTCTTGCAGACAAGAAAGAGTTGACTCACCATGAGGGTACGGCTCTGGTGTGATTATCAAATCCGTTGATAGCTGTAATAGCTTGCTCAAAGCTATAGGGTACTTCAACTCACCCATGATTTGTTTCTGAGAGTTGAAAATGGTTCTCAATTCACCATGGATGTAACCCTTATGGGATCCAAAGGATTGGCTAGTCCACAAAAGTATGGTTTGTGGTAAAGACAATTGGTATCCATATTTGGTATTCAATTCACCAAGGTTTTGCTGTAACCTAAGAATTGGCTAGTCCTGAGCAAACGGCTACAGGTAAAGACAAGTCAAATCCGTTTATAGTTGCTGATTTGCTAATAAATCAGATGGTTATCAATGTACCATGGTCTAATACATCTAAACATTGGCTACTCCAGTAGTGATGGCTATTGGTAAAGAGACATCAAATCCATTAATTTTCAATGATTCACCTCTCACAGGAGTTAACACACCTGGATGTGATGAGAATAGTATGAAACTTCAAGTGATTTGATGTACATATTGTCATAGTAGCAGCCAAGTTCAAGTGAAAGTAATGGTGACCAGTATACATGTTTTGAGGAAGATTTCTTGTTCCTGCTGAACTATTGAAGTTGCTGCTGGATGCTATAGAAGCTGGAATCTTGCAAGTTATGGATGTTGCTGCTGGTTACTTAAAATTGTTGCTGCTAAGTCGCAGTCCTCAAGCCTGAGAGTTGCAACCTCTATCACATTGGAATCTTGCAGGTTAACCTAGTCAACCTCAAGATTAGGGGAGGATTGTTAGGATCTCTGGGAAATAAGAGTTTCATTGTTGCTGCCGATAGTGTTAAGCTGGTTCCTGCCGATAGCTTTGGTTCCTGCTGAAAGCTCATTGCTGCCGATAGTGTTATCTTGTTTCTGCCGATAGTGTTGTTGCTGCGGATAGTATTATTTGTTATCCGTATATTTAGAATGTTTGTTAAGATTTATTTTTAGAAGAGATTGTTGTTTATCTCTTCACACGTTTACTTGTAGAACGGGTTAGGGTTAGGTGATCTTGTTTGTATAAAAGATAAACCCGTCTATGAGTTTATGTACGCTTTTAACACCTTTAACGTTTTTAATATTCAAGAACACAATTCTTAGTTCATAGTTTGATCCATAGAGGATCATTGTTCGTTTAGAGTTTTCTTCTTTATAATACTTGCTGTTTAGTTTCCGCATAAACGCTTGTATTGCATACAGAGGTTCTTGTTTATACCAAGCTCAATCAAGCTCGAAGTTCTCGATCCTACAAATACTTCTATCCTTCAAGACAAGAAGTATTACAACTTGGTGTAACTCTTCCATCCAAGTTGTTGGTGTATCATAATTGTAAATCATTCATTCATTTGTGTAAAGTGTGTGTATAAGGTGTAAACATAAGTGACTAGATATGTATAGTGTGTGAGTAGTGAAGAAGGTGTATAAGTAGTTGTGGTGTAAAGAAGTCATGTAGAAGTTGTAAAGCCGTGGTGTAGAAGTTGTGAAGCCGTGGTGTAGATGTCATGAAGCCGTTGCTTAGAAGTTGTGAAGTCATCATGTAGAAGTCGTGAAGCCATAGCTTAGAAGTTGTGAAGTCGTGGTGTAGAAGTCATGAAGCCGTAGCTTAGAAGTTGTGAAGTCGTCATGTAGAAGTCGTGAAGCCGTAGCTTAGAAGTTGTGAAGTCGTCATGTAGAAGTCGTGAAGCCATAGCTTAGAAGTTGTGAAGTAGTTGTGTAGAAGTCGTGAAGCCGTAGCTTAGAAGTTGTGAAGTCGTCGTGTAGAAGTCGTGAAGCCGTTGTGTTGAAGTCGTGAAGCCATCGTGAAGAAGTCGTGAATAAGTCGTGAAATAGTTGTGATTGAAGTCGTGAGATTGGTTCTAGCTACTATTAGAACTCGACATTTAGCTTTGTGTCGTTAAACCGGTGTAAGCCAAAGTTGTGTAAGGTTTTCTCCGCCATAAGGGAGCTTGTTGAAGTAGTGAAGAAAACTCTCGAGCAAGGTGTGCTCGGGGAGTGGAGTAGGGCAAGGAAGGTGTCCTTGTAGCCGAACCACTATAAATCCCTCGTGTCTCGGTTTGATCTTTCCATCTCTTACTTATTTCTTTATATCGTCATCACTTTCATACATATAGGCATATATAACTGTTAGTATTAATTAGAAGTTGATTTCACATAAAGATCAATTTAAAACTTCATTCATGAAAAGAAAACTTTTATAACAAATCTAAAAGGATACACATATAATTAATAATATTGTTCAAGTATAATTTTTCATATAAACTCAAATCTAAGGTTTTAAAAGAAAACAAAGTTTTCATAATAAAATTAAAAAGACGTAAAACTATTCAACCCCCCTTCTAGTTTTCCACATACTTAATGCCTTTAGAGGTGGTGAAGAGGATCAACTCACTCGAGTTCAATGTTCCACTATTGTTAGTGAAGATAGAAAATGTAACTTAGGCAAAGAATGTCATGGAATTATCATTCATTTTAAAGAAAAGGCTGAGGTGGATGAAGATTTTTACTTTGCAATGGACATAAATGAAGATGGCGTACTACAAAATGTGTTTTGGGCAGATGGGAGATCAAGAACATCGTATTGCCAATTCGGTGACGTTGTTATTTTTGATGTAACTTATAGGACAAATAAGTTTGGTTTTCCATTTGCACCATTTGTTGGAGTGAACCACCATGGCCAGTCTATTCTACTAGGAGCCGCGTTGTTGGAAAATGAGACCGAAAAAACGTTTACATGGTTATTTGAGCAGTTTCTAAAATGTATGCATGAGTGCCCGCCTGTAGCTCTCATTACAGACCTAGATTTGGCAATGGGTAAAGCAATTTCAAAAGTCTTTCCAAACACAAAACATCGGTATTGTGCATGGCATATTCAAAGGCATGTTTTAGAGCATCTTCAACCTTTTCGATCTAGATATGATGATTTCGAAGATACATACAATCAGTGGGTTAAAAGCCAATATGTTGAAGAATTTGAATCGGGATGGGAGAAGTTGAAGGAGAAATATCACATGGAAGATGATAGTTGGTTGGGAAACATGTTCAAGTTGCGTCATCATTGGGTAAAAGCATATCTTAAGGATACATTTTTTGCTGGCATGACAACGAGTGGAAGGAGTGAAAGTATACATTCGTTTTTTGATGGTTTTGTCAACGCTAAGACCATGGTAAATGAGTTTGTAGTCTAGTATGACAAAGCTGTGAGTTCTCGAAGAAGTGCAGAAAAAGACCAAGATTTTAGAACTTTGAATTCAAAGCCCACATTACATAGTAATCATCCGATTGAAGAAATGGTGGCAACATGTTATACGCGAAATATTTATGATATATTTAAGAAAGAGTGGAAGGCTAGTTTTGATTGTGGTCATCAAATATTAAGCACAAATGGTGTTAAGGTTATATACCGTGTCGGGTTTTTGAAAGGTAATAAGGAAAATTGGAAAACCGTTGAATACAATGTTACTTCGGATATTTTTGTTACTTGTTCGTGTGCGAGGTTTGAGACTTCTGGAATCTTGTGCAAACATATTCTCTACATCATGAGACGAGCGTCTTTAACAATGATGTGCTGCGTGTGTCGTTGCGGTTTAGCAGTTTTAATGCCTAATCAAGTTTTAAATTTATATTTAGCCGACTTATCAATAACACACACACCTAACGAGCAGTGTACCCGGTCAGTATGAATATAATGGTAAGTAGAGTGTCGATCACTAAGAGTGGAACGTATTATCTAGTTATTCTAATCAGTATTTTAATATATTAAGTTAGCTATACAACCTAATCTAACGCAAGGGGTTCAGCCTGAGAGACTGGCACGATTTGGTTGCAATTAAATAATAAACTAAACCAATAGGCACGAATCAGCAAGTAGCACACACGTACACAGATAAATACTCGAGACAATAAGAGGGCTGTCCTTATGATAAGTAGTTTGTCACTTGTTTTATTGCTAGTGTTATATGAAGTGTATAGTTCGATGCAACGCACCGAGATTAAGTCCTTTCTCGTTGGTTCTAATCTTATCGGCGAGTAAACCCTTAATGATTACTTATGACTATCCCGTTTATCTTTCTCCTACTTTTCTACAGACCATAGAATACATAGGCATCTAATAAATAGGCGAGGGCAGAGGCATGGCGACCCGATCAACGCTCAGCTAGCCACAGAGGTTATCAATGCACTAATAAAAGTCACCAAAGACACTAACATATAAACTTTAATTGATGAGAAAGCAGTTTTAAGGGAGTGCAACCTTTCCGTTGTCACATTACACAAGCCACCAATCTTGATGAATTAAAGTTTACTAACACAATAAAACAAAACTACTTAATGAATAAAACACATGCAGCACCTTCTTACAGCTCTTGTATCTTTGATTTGGGTGTGTCTTGTGCTGCTGCCTTGACTGAATTCGTCCTTGGTTTCTGGTCTTCGGTCACGTATATAATATATGTTAACTCGAATTCGTCTGGTCTTGGGGTATTTATAGTTTCTGTCTAAGGGTAAGATGCGGCGCATCTAGTAAGTAGATGCGGCGCATGTACTTAACTTCGCGTGGGGTCCAAGATTATAATATTCAGGAATATTCGTACACCGCCAGAAGATGCGGCGTATCTTCATCTTTGGATGCGGCGCATGTCCTCTTGTATCTTGGATCGTATCTGGTGAAATATTGATAGTGATGCGGCGCATGTAATGAGTGAGATGCGGCGCATCTGGAGCAGAACAAGTTGGTTATTCTTCGTTGACCAAAGTTTCATATGCGGCGCATGGGATAAATCCATGCGGCGCATTCTTCAAAGTCAGGCAGTGGTCTTCATTCTCTTCATTCCAACAACCAATTCCAATCTTGATCATTTAACTCCGTTTTTAGTCCATAATCGCTAAGTTTCACCAAATGCTTGTTTTTACCTGAGAATTACAAAAGTAAACGATTAAGTATCAATCCTCATACATAATATAGTAAAACAAGTCAAATTAATAGGATAAATGATAGTAATAAAATGTACTTATTTGAGTTCATCAAATATCCCCCCACTTGAACTTTACTTGTCCCCAAGTAAACCTTAGAATTAATCTTATGAAAATGTATCCTAAAAGATATTAGGATTTATTTTTATATTTAAGCATGTATTCATTTTTGTCATAATCACACAACTAAACACTTAACGAATTAGAAGTAAAATAAAATATTCTGATAAAAGCAAATCTAATCGTTTAACTGTCCAGTCGCGACGAATATTCTGTCATAAGCTTGGCAAGTATACACATCTCCACCACTAAAGCTAAGGAATAACAAGTCTAAAGCGGTAAAAAGGGTTTTTAGGCTTAAGGGTTAATTATTCTTAATCTCTATCGATCTCAAATTCCAGAAAAGGCGACAAAATCACAAATAAATGATCGAATCCACGAACACGATACTTGCAATTGCTCAAATCCTTAACTCGAATAGGCTAAAGATAGGTCCAAACTTCACCAATAATAATATATCAAAAAGGGCGACAAAATCATAAATACATAGCCGAATCCACGACTACGATACTTAAGATAGCTCAAATCCCTAATCTCAATAAATCAAAGGTTTGGTTGGATAAAGAATAATACAGGGTATGGATAATTTTTGGGATATAAATTGGTGTAAAATGAAAAACAAACAAAACAAACAAATAAATTAAAATCCTAAGTGTGGTTAATCACTATCCCAACCATCCCATGAATAAGACTCATATCATTGAATAACTCACGCTTTAACACTTGAAACACACGCTTTAGGTAGACATGAATTATACTCAACAAGATCTTAATCAAAGAATAAACCTTAATTGGCGTTCCCATAACTGCCAACTCCCATTCAATCCATAGATATAATATACAACAATTAGTGGTGATATCGACCACTTCATAACTTTACATGAGTTGGTTAAATCAAACATCCAACTTTTCTTCTTTTTTTTTTTTCTTTTTCTTTTCTTTTTTATTTTTTTGATTTTTTCTTTTTTTTTTTTTGATTTTTTTTTTTTTTTTTTTTTTTTTTTTTTTAACTTGAAACATTAACATAGATGTGTAAAATTTCACCACATCACTAAAACAATAATTCTGGATAATTTTTCCATACTTTTCATAACTTCAGAAATAACGGTAATAGTGAAAGTAGTAAACACACGAAAAATAAACTCAAAGATACACAATATTTACTTTCACTCCAATTGCATTGTGCAATTTCCCGACCTAACCATAGATAATGAATTACGCACACGAACACAGGTAATGTAAGGAAACACACTTTGCCTATAGCAATTAACCAACCACGGACTTTAATCTACAGGGTAGGCTAAGGTGTAAGGGTGTAACGAAACATTTTAACAAAGGTGTAAGAAACGAAAGGAATGGCTCTGAGTGTTTTTCTAGGGGTATCTTACTCTAAAAATGAGAGTAACAAAATGGTTTATACGGGGGTTAACTAACCAGTGTAGTTAGCTAATAACACATAACATATAAGGCTTTTTGGGTGTAATCCTAGAAATTTACCAATTTAGACAAGTCATTCCAATTATATAAAATAATACTTATTATGGTGGTCTCGAATAGTATACAAGCCAAGTTCTAAAGTTTACAAGTCACCGGCACACTCATAGATTTGTGAGTTTTGAAAAATCACAATTTTTGAAAATAACGTCATGTGTGCAGCTATGCAACTTAGACTTTAAACAAAAACATGCTAAAAATTTTAAATTTTGATATATTAAGCACATTTTAAGCATATTTTGAAAAGTTTAGGACAAGTAAGTGTTAAGTGTTCTAATTCTCCAATCCCCCCACTTAAGTTAAACAACGTCCTCGTTGTTTGTATAAAAGGTTAAAAACTTGAAAATAAAAGAATTAGAACAGAAAAACTCCCCTGAGATTTGCTCGGTATGATCCTCCATTAGTATTAGAGCAAAAATCAACTTGTTGTGGATTAGAACGTTTAAGCTTCATATTCGATGTATCCACAGGAAATGCAGGAATCTATAATACCACCAAGGCTTCAAAACACACCTAAGATAAGAAAGGTTCAACTTGCATAACACATTAGTAGTTAGGGAAAAATAAAACATAAAAACTTAAAAATGAAAATCATCAGGTCAGTCGATGCGCCGTATCTTATGGAAGAAGATACGCCGTATCGAGCCTGGAATAATTACGGATCAGAATAAAAGATGCGCCGCATCCTTAACCAGGGATGCGCCGCATTAAAATAAACTGATAAAAAGTTTTAAATTCGAAAATAAATATGCAGAAAAATAAAATAAGATATGACCATCTGCAGGAGATGCGTCGCATCTCAGGATTGAGATGCGCCGTATCCTCTGCGGTCTGACTGACTCGACACAAACAGAAAATTAAAAGATAAATCCGGGTTGTCTCCCGGTCAGCACTTGTCTTTATTCCAGAGTCTTCAAGTTAGACTCACGTTCAGCTCTTTAGTACTGATCACATTAGAAAGGTTGACTTTCCGCCTCTAGTTGTAATCCCTTTCAAATCGTGTTTTACCAAAAGAACTTTGTTAAGCACCGTTGACAATTGGTGCACTTCAATTGCCAATCCATAAATCATGTTGTTTTGTTCCTTTAGTAAAAGCTCATGACTGCCTTTGAATTCATTAATAAAGTTTCTTGCTTCATGATGTTCTTTTTCATTGGCTTGAGCGATTAGTAGTGCAAACTCTTCCATGGTAAGATTTCTTCGGGGTCTTCCGAACAAGTTGGGGAAAATATCGAACATTGTTCCTGAAAATCAAAGAGAGGTAGATTTCAAAGTAAAAGTTTCCAGGTATAAGGGTCAGAGTATTTTCCGTTCGGAGATAAGAAAAATAAAAGTTACTGATATCTGCAGACGATGCGCCGTATCCAAAAAGTTGGATACGCCGTATCTTATAATCGTTAAAATTAAATCAGACTTTTATTCAGAAAATAGATACGCCGCTTAGAAATTTGAATGCGCCGTATCAATTTTAATAATCAAAAATCGATATTTATTAAAAATTAAATGCGTCGTATTAACAAAAGTTAATGCGCCGTATCTTCGTTACGTTTCAAAATATAAGATTTTTGATTCAGAAGATGCGCCGTATCGATAAAAATCGATACGCCGTATCTGTTTAATAATTCGAAAACTGTTTTTAATTAAAATAATAGATACGCCGTATTTGCAAGAGCAGATGCGTCGTATGGCGTTAACGTTTAGAAATTTTTTTTTTATCAAAAACAGATACGCCGTATCTTGGGGAAAAGATGCGTCGTATCGCTTTATCGCTTAGAAAAAATTTCTTATTAAAAATAGATACGCCGTATCTTGGTAAAGATGCGTCGTATCGAATTAATTAAACGCGTTGTATTTTATAAAAAAAATTGAACGCAATACGCCGTATCTGAGAAATCAGATGCGCCGTATCGTTCGATTTAGCTCAGACAACGATAGCAGAAAACAAAAAATACGAAAAATAAAAACAAATAAAAACACACGAAAATAAACACAAACAAAAGCAAATAAATAACACACAAAAACAGAAAATATGCAAAATAGTACAATGAATGCAAATTAATCTAATACACAACAAAATTAGCGGTTAGATAAAAAATTAAAAACCTAATTAAAATACTAATCAAATTAACAGATAATAACAATTCACTCCCCGGCAGCGGCGCCAAAAGCTTGATGTGCTGCGTGTGTCATTGCGGTTTAGCAGTTTTAATGCCTAATCAAGTTTTAAATTTATATTTAGCCGACTTATCAATAACACACACACCTAACGAGCAGTGTACCCGGTCAGTATGAATATAATGGTAAGTAGAGTGTCGATCACTAAGAGTGGAACGTATTATCTAGTTATTCTAATCAGTATTTTAATATATTAAGTTAGCTATACAACCTAATCTAACGCAAGGGGGTTCAGCCTGAGAGACTGGCACGATTTGGTTGCAATTAAATAATAAACTAAACCAATAGGCACGAATCAGCAAGTAGCACACACGTACACAGATAAATACTCGAGACAATAAGAGGGCTGTCCTTATGATAAGTAGTTTGTCACTTGTTTTATTGCTAGTGTTATATGAAGTGTATAGTTCGATGCAACGCACCGAGATTAAGTCCTTTCTCGTTGGTTCTAATCTTATCGGCGAGTAAACCCTTAATGATTACTTATGACTATCCCGTTTATCTTTCTCCTACTTTTCTACAGACCATAGAATACATAGGCATCTAATAAATAGGCGAGGGCAGAGGCATGGCGACCCGATCAACGCTCAGCTAGCCACAGAGGTTATCAATGCACTAATAAAAGTCACCAAAGACACTAACATATAAACTTTAATTGATGAGAAAGCAGTTTTAAGGGAGTGCAACCTTTCCGTTGTCACATTACACAAGCCACCAATCTTGATGAATTAAAGTTTACTAACACAATAAAACAAAACTACTTAATGAATTAAACACATGCAGCACCTTCTTACAGCTCTTGTATCTTTGATTTGGGTGTGTCTTGTGCTGCTGCCTTGACTGAATTCGTCCTAGGTTTCTGGTCTTCGGTCACGTATATAATATATGTCACATCGAATTCGTCTGGTCTTGGGGTATTTATAGTTTCTGTCTGAGGGTAAGTAGATGCGGCGCATCTAGTAAGTAGATGCGGCGCATGTACTTAACTTCGCGTGGGGTCCAAGATTATAATATTCAGGAATATTCGTACACCGCCAGAAGATGCGGCGTATCTTCATCTTTGGATGCGGCGCATGTCCTCTTGTATCTTGGATCGTATCTGGTGAAATATTGATAGTGATGCGGCGCATGTAATGAGTGAGATGCGGCGCATCTGGAGCAGAACAAGTTGGTTATTCTTCGTTGACCAAAGTTTCATATGCGGCGCATGGGATAAATCCATGCGGCGCATTCTTCAAAGTCAGGCAGTGGTCTTCATTCTCTTCATTCCAACAACCAATTCCAATCTTGATCATTTTACTCCGTTTTTAGTCCATAATCGCTAAGTTTCACCAAATGCTTGTTTTTACCTGAGAATTACAAAAGTAAACGATTAAGTATCAATCCTCATACATAATATAGTAAAACAAGTCAAATTAATAGGATAAATGATAGTAATAAAATGTACTTATTTGAGTTCATCAAACAACCATTCCAGACCATTACATAATACCAAGGTGGACTATGAAGGCAACATATAAGGTGGGAGGTATTGAAACTCGACGGCGAGATAAAAATGATATGGCTATAAAAGAAGTTACTTTATTAACTATATGGTCCATTCGAGCAAAATTCAACAAAATACTACAAGATGGACGAGATTCATTCGATGAAATTAATAAAATTGATGTGATTCTTAATGGTCTTTTGGAAGAACAAAGTAGAAGAAAGAATACTACAGTCGAGTTAAACAATAATATTGATGATGATATACCATCTACGCAACAAGAGAACATGTCACAACAACGCCATTCAAAAAAAAAGGAACATGTCACAACCTCTATTAGTTTCTGATCCCCAAGTTCGAGTGAAGACAAAAGGTCGCCCAAAAGCTGCAATAAGAGTAAAGCCTGGTTTCGAGGTCTCTTCGGACATGAAAAAAAATTCTTGTGGTTATTGTGGAAAAAAAGGTCATAACAGGACTACATGTCCAAAAAAAAAAGGTTTGTTTATGCTTCATACTCAACATTGCGTCTTTTAGGTTTTGATTCTCATTTTTATTGTTTTACTATTTCAGAAGGATGATGCAGAAAAAAGAGCGATTGAACGAGGTGAAGATGATAATTAAGTGAAGCATATTCAGCTTATATTAGTTAGAAAGTGTGACAGCAAAGAGTCTGCAACATGGTCTGCATATGCATATGTGTACTTTTAATGTCATTTTAGTCTCTAGTTATTATTAAGCTTTCAATTCAGTTTGTAAACCTTTTATCTTTTGTTCTAAGTTGTAATCAGCTTTTGGTATTAATAGAAGTGCATTTTACCTCTTAAATCCGTGTTCACATTTACCTATAAGCTTTTAATTATGTACTCTCTTTCTCAAATAAGCTGTTATAAGCTCACATAAGCTCATTTTAGTTATTTGATTAGTTATCTATCACTTGTTTTCTGTTTTTAATATAAAAATCCCAAAAAAAATAAGAAAAATATCAAAAATAAAAAATAAGCTCAAATGGTTGATTAAAGTTTCCATAAGCTCTTTTGCTGTTCACATAAGCTTATATAAGCTCCATATAGCTTTTTGTAAGCTTATTATTGTCTATTTCTGTTTTAATTGCAAAAATATAAAAAAGTCAACAAAAGTCAACATAAGGTCAAATAAGCAGTTTTGGATGATAAGCCAGTAAGGGAAGGGCTTATTACTGTCACTAGCTTGTTTTTAACAAACTAGAGCTTGTTGAGAAGCTCCTCAAGCATTAAAGCCCTGTTTAAGCAAGGGTCATTGTGAGTTAAAATTCAATTTTTGCCTATTTACTGTTCATTAGCTTATTTATGTGCTTATTTATGTTATTTTAGCTTATTTGTCCTTGTTATTGCTTATTCAAGTTAATTTGATAGGTTGTGCTTGCTTGTTCTTAATTTAGCCTTAAAATCATAAAAAACCACAAAAATAGCATATCTAGATATAGCTTATATTAGTGCTTATTTTCTGTTAAATTTTGCTTCTTAGGACTTAATACAACTTAATTCATGTTTGTCTTTCAAAGTTTCAGCTTAAAATGGTCATGTTCATTGAAAAAACCAAAACAGCCCACTTAAAGGGGTGTTTGGAATAAGCTGATTTAGGGTCAAAAAACTTGTGTACTGTTCATTTGCCTTTTTGTGAAGTTTGATCAAGCATAATTTAAGTAAAATAAGTTGTTAGTTTGAAGTTTTTAGTTGCTTTGAAGGGTTTTGAGGTTTTGAGTTCACCGTTAAAGTTTTTAAGGAAAAACCTGTGTTTCATAGCTTAATATAGGAGTAGTCATATTAAGCACTTGGTTTTGTTGTTTCTGAGTGTAGTCATATTAAGCACTTGGTTTTGTTGTTTCTGAGTGTAACATAGTACATCTAGTTGGTATTCAGAAGTTGGATAAAATTACTACTGCTCGAGTTCTTAGTTTCTGCTGCTAGCTTCAAATTACTACTGCTCGTGGTCTAGGATAATGCTGCTCGTTCTAGTTTATACTGCTTCTTGAAGTGCTGCTAGTTGGAGAATACTACTGCTGCGATCTTGAGTGATCAGATTAAAGTTTCACCAAACCCTTGAGTTCTTTACCAGCATCCGATCTAGTTCTGGCTCTTCCTGTTAGTGTCAATGATGTTGCCTTAGCTGCAATAAATGCTGTAAAAGATGATGATTGCTTTGGTGTTTTTACAATAGATCAGATTAAGGAAGCTGCAGCCGGGGTGAAAGTGTGAGCGTACGAGTGTGTATCATAGTTTCTGAATATATAATACATGTATATGTATGTGTTTATTGTATTGCATGTTGTCGTAACTAACTACTCTAAGATAGGCAATACAAAGATGCACTGTGATGGCCTGGTGTATTGTGAATCAAAACTCTTGATTAACAATGAAATGAGCTTCTGTCATATATTAGGTAGGGGTGTTCAAAAAAAATCCGAGACACCGAAGAACCGAGCCGAACCGCTCAATCTGAAACCGAAAAAACCCGAAACCGAAGAAACCGAAACCCAAAAAAACCGAAACCGAAAAAACCCGCTTATCACGGTTCGGCTTCGGTTTTTATTTTTTGATATCCGCGGTTAACCGAACCGAACCGTCATTAATACATGAAGGTTTTTTTAACTAAATGTTCAAATAATTGTACAAGTATTAATTATATTATTGCACTAATTTTATTGTATAACGCCTTTTTCGCTCCTAATGTGAACATTTCTAAACATTTATGTGTTAAAATTGATAAATGTGATTGTAATCTATAAACCTCGAATAACTATTATTTTGTTAATTGATTATGTATGGATATTTGAATGCAATTATTCTAACGGGATAACTTTTATATAATTATTATCTATTAAATGTCATTTAATTTTACTAAAATGACATTTTACGTTTTAGAACATGTTAATGTTTAAAAGGTTAAACTCGATTAAATATCTAAAATGGTTAACCGTGACCCGAACCGCGGGTAACCGCTCATTTTGGGTACCCGCTTGTCCGGTTACCCGCCTAGTACGGTTCGGTTTTGGATAGTAAAATTAGTTACCCGCCCCGCGATGGATAATTTAAATCTTTCAACTAACCGAACCGAACCGCCCAGCGAACACCCCTAATATTAGGTTATTATTTTTAGCAAGTAAATTTGAGTCAACATATGAAATTCTTATATCAGGCTTGTTTAAAAATAAACATTGTCTATGGTTTTTAAAGGTTTTTTTTGTGTGCAAAAGGTGAATATATTTTATTAACTCACAAAAACCAATACAACAGTGACAGAATAGAGTTTAGACATGCCTAAACTCTATCTTAAAACAACATAGACATACAGGGGATAAAACAACAATATGCTAGAACAGGAACTTATCCAATACAACCAGCTAAAGATACTTCCATATGCAGGCAAACTATCCCAGTTTGAAATGACCCTGCAACCTTTTTCATTCACCTTTGATGCACCAATAAACCATCTAGCTACATTTCCTTCTCATTTCCCCATCAAATCTATTCAACCTGCCACAACAATAGCTAAGACAGAGAAGATGGAAGGCTTCACTAGGAACCCATAACCTCTCCACTGCAAGGGCTATACCAACTGTGCTACATTTCCATCTACTACAATGGCTTCACACAATTGGGAACACACACCTTGCAGTGAGTACCAACCTATCCTCCTGTGGGTAATGTATAGCATGGACCAAGTAGGATCATCTTTCACTCCTCACTATTCCATACTACATACATTATTCCTCCTTAGCTCACATACCCTTCCATATAGGAAATCTACTTTATGATAAAATAGACCATCTCATCACAATGCTACAACTGCATTAGCATTTCCTCCCAAGGCCAAATGCCAAAAATAGTTTGAAGCATCAAGATTAGATAGACTAATTATCAAGATACAAGGCCATCTATTTGAGGAGCTAAAATATCAACCTCATCTGTAATTGTTACAGAAAAGAGGGATTTGGCTAAACTAATATCTTACAGATCATACATATCAAAAACTGCATAATCCCCATACAGAGAGTTTGAGCAGGAAACTACATTAAGAGAATCATATGAGATCACATTCTTTTACCTCCTGAGAATACAGCTTCAACCTCATATTCAAAGAAGATATCACTAATGTTCACCCATAAATTCTCTTGATACTAGCCATCTGCTATACTACTATAATCCAAATACTCCATTAATATGTTCAGAATGACCATCGTCAATTCTGATCTCTCTCAGTTACTGTTCCATTGGCCACTATATTAAGAGAGACATTCCAATCTTCTTGAGCCTTAAAGACTGCTTCAGACGGTTTCATTTTGAGACTTAATAGTCTTAGCCTAACTGTCTCACAGCACACATTATATAACTCTTCCCAACTTCTGCATTCACCTCTAAAAATTCTCCAATTCCTTTCTTGCCATATCAAGTATACACTGGCTGCAAGACATAACCTTCTAATGATGCTGCCAATATAGTTTCCATTGGGTATACTAGCAAATTCTTCTACAATACCATTCCATTCCCCATTACTACACTGGATCCCCATTTTATTAATAACTTTTTCCCAAAACTGACTTGAATAGCTGCATTTAAAGAATAAATGTGAATGAGAATCCATATCCTTATAGCATAGTGGACATGCCATTAGATCATAGGATCCCCAACTTCTAACTTTATCCTGAGTAATCAGTTTATTCATTATAGCCATCCATAGCACAAAAGAGTGCTTTGGAATATTTTGAGAGAACCACAACAATTTCCACCAACTCACCTCATTTTCCTCCTCCTGAAAATCAAAATAGGCTTTTTGCACAGAAAATCTCCCCACTTTACCATTCCTGCTCTTCCAAATTGCCTGATCATTCTTTTGATTATCTAAAGTAATGCTCTGCATTTGTACAATCAAGGGGAATTGTTCCTGCCATTCAACTGGCCATTTCTAAATACCATGTTCAATTAAGTCTGCAACCTTCAAATCAGTACTGAATCTGGCATCATATAAATCCCTATATGTTAATATACCATTCAAAGGTCCAAGACTGCTCCAGTTATCAAACCACATAGATGATTTTCTCCCATCCCCAATTTGAATAACAATATATTGCTTAGCTTCCTGCCTTAGTTTTAGAATATTTCTCCAACCCCAACTATCTGATACATCCTCTACAACAGACCACACACTTTTTCCTTTCAACTTCACTGTGCTTATCCATTTGACCCAAAGAGAGTTTTTCTCCTCAGCAATGTTCCATAAATGTTTAGTTATCATGGCCTTATTCCACACACCTAGATCTTTTAGTCCCAAACCACCCTGCTTCTTAGGCTTGCAGATTTTATCCCATGCAACTTTGGCTTTACCTTTGGAGATTTCACCTTGGCTCCATAAAAAACTTTTTAAACTCTTATTAATGTCTTTGATAACTGACATGGTTTTTAAAGGTTTGCAAGCAACTCACTGGGTCAAAATGGGTTTCAAGCAACTCACTTTTAGTACAGGTTGGGTTAAAACAGGTATGTTTTTTTGTCCAATTTATATTACCAATGATTAAGTAAAGGATGTGTTAATTTTTAAAACGATTCAAGTTTTACATACTAAAAATATACGTTGAATGACTTCTCATCTGTCTGAAGTCTGAACCATTATAAACATTCCCCTAGTAACCACGAAGTCAAATTGAGCCTGCATCATGAAGGTTCAGGGGTAATTTATCCTTATGAAAACTGCTAAATTACTGGTCACATCATAACTCAAAATTTTCATAATCAATATACATCTCCTTCCTCAAAACAACACTTCATAACTTTAATAACAAAGAGTCAAAGACTCATTCCAACAAAAATTGAAGTACACAAAACTTATACAACCTTGAACATAATCTATTCTCAGATACCATGTCCAATATGCGCTGCCACCATTTTCCACAAAACTGCACCACCATATAATCTGTGAAGCAACTGGATTAGCATGAGTGTCATGTGTAATGCCAAACAAGATCTTGAACTGGATTTATGCGCAAGAGGCTTGATAATCCCATTTGCCATATTGGTAAAGTTGTTGTAATAGTTTTTGTCTTTGTTCCTCAACAGCATTATATTGGTTTAGTAAAACATTATACTGTTGTGCATATTCTGTATTAGTATAAGTACCATCTGCCTCTTGAACCTGGTCACCGTTTGAAGGATTCACATGTTGCTCAACAACATCTAAAGTACCTTTTTTCGACGGATTCACATGTTGCTCAACAACATCTGAAGTACTTTTTTCCAATACTAAATGTGCTGTGCCCTGTGGTTCATCTGTGATCTTATCATCTGTTTCCACATGTGCATTGTCCACAAAGAACAATGGTCACTTAAGATACGCTTTAAGAACAGAAACGGGAACATTTAATTTATATACACACACAAACATACCTTTTAGGTTCATTACTTCCATCCAAGAAGTTATGTACATTTTCTTCTGTGTCTTTTTGTGATTCTTTCTTCCTTAGGAGAACTACTGTCACCTTCTTTAAGATGCATTATCTGAACAAAAATTATTTCATTGCGAAAGTGAGCAAAAGTTTAATGCTATTTGAGGAAAAAAAGGGCATGCTTCATTGCTTTGCGGGCATAAATAACTAATTTTAATCTTAAATTTAAATAGCACTGATGAAAATAAAATGATTAACAATGCCTGGGGAGGATATCAGATTATTTACTTTGTTGATTGGTTCTTTAAGTCTTTAACATATTTTTCATGTAAGAATAGGATTTATACATCAAACCTTCGCTTCTTTGCACACCAAATGAGTGGGACCCAAAAATAAAAAAACCTCAACTTAGAAGTCGAAGTAATTAAACATCTGATTAACAATGTATAGCCTACCATTCGCTTGCACTTCCCTATAGTGTACCGTGTACATATAAATTTCTACAAAACAAAAAAAATACATGGGAGTTCCAATACCATTTCAAGTTTTCAACATACCGGTGCATCAACTTCACAGCTTTGATTCATTTTCATTTATTCTATGCGACTAGCACCCCGTCTAGTTTTTAAACTACACAATAAGCTTTAGTCTCGATACAACAAAACTCATATATACAACTAGAGCCACAATCTTATACTAACACTCTTACACGCCTACCAATCACATAACATATTTTCAAAATGATACATCAATTCACATAACCATATTTACCAATCTGTAAACTAAACTACCAATACAAGAACAAAAATACTTTTTTTTAGTAAACTGCAACGCCGTCTTTGTGGTTTGGCCAAACAGCAGACGCAATCCCTATAACTTTGAAAGCAACTTCTTCTGCGCCTGCACTCTCAAAGTTTCATCTACCAGGGACGATAATTGCATACAAAAGTTCCCCACAAAGACTACACCTGCACTTTTGAAGTCGCAGGACTGCACTGACCAAACCACAGGGACAATAGTTGCAACTTACTCTTTATTTTCATTTTTATTTTTTATCAAGGGGGTGTTTGTTTCGGCTTATGGCTTATTTGGTTTTGGGCTTGTTTTTCATAAGCACACTTTTTTGGCTTATTTTGAAACTTTTTGGCTTATACTTTATAAGTTTATTAAACACCATAAACTTATACAAGCCGAAAAGTTTCAAAATAAGCCAGAAAAGTGAGCTTTATGAAAAACAAGCCCAAAACCAAATAAGCCATAAGCTGGCTATATAAGACGAAACAAACACCCCCCAAATAAATTAAAATCAGCATATTCATGGGAAATCAAGGAGCTTTATTAATAAGATTTGCCTACATAATAATTTCACTATTGTGTATGCAAATTTAACTAGAGCTATTTTATCAAATACTTGTTAGGCAATTCGCTCAAAACATTTTTATGCATATCAAACACATTTCATAAAAACACATGTTATCTCTAACTAATTTTATCAACTCAAACTTGCTGGCACCACTCTAATCACTATAAAGCACACTAAAAAAACCAACAAAAATTCTCACCTTGCCCATAAACAGGACCATAAACATCAGAAGTATGAAAATGAGTAACACCAACACTAAGATCAATTTAATTATTTCATCTGGTTTCAGTAGACCATATCCACCGGACATAATTTTCTTAACAATCTTTTTGAGAAAAAGAATGAATTCAACAATGAAGAACATTTCGAATAATATAATCAAACCTGATATGATTTGCTCTTCGTGATTTGGATCGGTCCTTGAAAAACTCATGGAGTTTTACATGATTTTAGTGACAACTTTTTTTGGCGGGAGATTTTGGCGCCTGGATGTGGTGAAGATATGTGAAAAATGATGTTACATAAGGTGTAGAGGGTGAAGCAAGAGAAGGGGTGTAATTGACATGTTTATAGAAATGGTGCCCCTTTTTTATAATAAAAAAGTAGGCAATTGCTTGCATTAGGAAGCAGACATCATATTCCCACTTTTTATATATTTCTATACATACAAAAACCATTAAAAACCCTTTCCTATTATAAATGTAGCAGTTTTTAAGCTTGATTTTTTTTTTTTAACTATATAATTAAATGGAAAGAAAATATATATTATGTAATTTGGGTTATTCAAGTCAACGCGAAAACATAATCGAATTTAAATTCGGTTTTCGGTTCGATTTAATCCAATTTGAATTTGGTTCTGTTTAATTTTTTGGCTTTACTTTAAAAAATTAACCGAGCTAACCGAACCGAATAAACCGAATAACCCGATAACCAAAGTGATGAACATCCCAGACAACAAATACGATTAATATTTAGTTTGCCTTCCCGAGCCTCTTTGTTTTATTTCTTTTTATTTGGTGTATTTTCCTTTACTTTTATATTTGCTTTAGAGGGAATAATTTAATGAGAAAAATAATTAAAATGGGAAAGATGAGATTTAATTCTAGTCACACATTTTAAATGAGGAAAAATTTGAAAGCAAATACATATATTTTTGTGAATACATCTGAAATGTGTAATTTTGATTACTTATTATCCTTTTTATTTTAGTTATTATTCTCATTTGATTCTACTCTTGCTTCAAAGTTTTGTATTTATTTTGGACAAGGAAGGTTTGTATTAGAGTCCATGAAATCATACGGAGTGATAATTATTGAGAGTGCATGTGAATTGTGAAAGAATACATAAAATTAAGTATATATTATAGATTAACATGCTTTTAAATCTTTAAACTACTTATAATATTGAATAAATTGTAATATGGTTCTTAAACCAGTCATACCAGTGAACCGGTGTCGTGACCGGTTCGATTATAAAAACATTGCATATAACATTTCATTCTAGGTTGTTTTGTTTGAGAAATACTTATGCATATCCATACGTCATTTCTTTATGACATGATTGTGTATTGTTGTTGTTGACTAATGTTTAATCTAAGAATTGTATTCACGGAATTATGGCATCTTTGGGGAAAATGATCGAGTTGAGATTTACTGACCTGGATTTGTTATGCTTTATAATTTATTAAAACATCAAGGATAAGCATTGACACAAAACATGGCATCAAACATCACCAACACAACAAATATAGGTTTTATACAAAACAGAATATCATTCACAATTCAAACCCCCTATGAACAAAAACACTCAAGAGTGAACCAAAAAAGCAAGAGTGAACCAAAAAAGCAAGACCAGTGTAACTACTTGCCAGCTTCCATATGCATGCATGATTTTGCAACCACTCGAACCACATTGATTTCGCTGACCCTATTCACAATCCAATATAAACAACACAGAACACAAATCTTATTCAAATATGGACTTAACTTGATGCGTATGAGAAAACTCATAAGTCAAAACCAAGCTACCATCCATTCTTTTGAGCACAAATCTTTCAACCAAAACATAGCAACCAAATTTCTTCCATGCACCAATTCCTTCATAGTTCTCTTCCCTCTTGACATTCTGTATTTTTTTTTCCCCAACACCGAACCATCCAACTTTTTCTACTTCCCACTTCATTCTTTCAATTATTTCTAACCTTAGCCCCACGCTTTCATTTTCACTCTCTTGACGTGTAAACCATATGGCTCCATCTACCACGTTTCTCTCGTCCCATATTGCCTCCTTCTGACCCTTGCCTATGAAAACCGCCTCACTATGAACGTCAGCTTGCACAGACACAACATTTCCTTCATTGTTGTGTTCATTTTCCTTTACGAAAAATTGATTCCAATTTTGCTCCAAAGTCATTTCATAGAAGATAGACTTTTTCACCTGGTCGGTCAATTTTCCTTCTTTGATGAATACAAAGGGACAATACCATTTGCCAACAACCACACTATCCGAAACTGTGGTTGAAAGTGGGAAGTTCAAATCAGGGAGACGTGAACGAAGGGAAACATTAATTCCGTTTGCTTCACTTAGCTTAAAGTTATTGGGTGTTTTAGCATGGATTTTCCAAACTTTTGTCCTTAAAAAAACTGGAGGATAGCCATCATCTGCAAGAGATTTGGCGTAGAAACCACCATCGCCATCACCAAGCGTTTTGTGAAAAACAATCTCAAATTGTTGGTACTCATCGTGTGGACATAATGGCCTTGATTTTACATCATGGACAGACCCAAAACAATGTGTCCGTATGTCTTCCTCCTTTGAGCATGCAAACGCTTCCCTGATAAAGTTTCTACTTAGTATGTTCGAAATCAATAATGAAACAGTGATTCAAACTATCTATATACCCTAAAAGAGGTAATTTAACACAAGGACACTTAAGGCCCTCCTCAAACACAGGAAAAATTACCTTCGATCAATATAAAAAATTAAAAGGCTTGTATATGAACAACGTCATTGTACCTTATGGATATGATTCGAAAGATTAAAACATGTTGATACTCGATACCATGAGATTATGACAAACGATATTAAGGCAAAAAGTGCTTGATAATAAGCGCCATAATTACATCTTTCAAATCTTGATAAATATTAACTTAACTAATTACACAATTATAAATAAAGATTAGTCATCAAATATATATATAGATCAATGTAATTAGTTATTCTATTAAAATTTAAAAAAGCTATCATGTAATCTCCCTGCCTTCTAGCTCCTCGTGAGAAAGTAGCTTTCTTTGAAGTTTAATACAAATAGCCGTTTTAAAAAAAATAATAATAATAATAAATAAATAAATAAATTAAAGAAGCTATCATGTATATGTGGTAAATAACATACCCTTTACGTGATCCACGCTGACTTATCACATAGTATCGGTTGGAAGACAATGGTTGATTAAGGACAGGGATAAAGACAGCTTCATTCATTGAAACAACTAAATTTTCACTCCCCGTTGATGCATATTCTGTAGTCAGTGTCTTGTTTTGAGGAAATGGTAATTCCGCAAGAAATAACTGATTGCTGCAAAACCCAAAACACGACGTTTCAGTTGGCTTGTCGTCATAGATTACCAAGTAACCCGAGTTTGGACCCTCAGGAGGCAAACATAGATCTCCAGGGAAGCTCTTATAGTGAGAAAGAGATCGTGTCACATACATATCGCTTTGAACCTAGAACTTCACACTTATGTTGTGAAGTTGTAGTTATGGTTTTGAAGTATACAAGAAACATGTGGTATATATAGATCTTATATTATATTATGTTATGTGGGAAACTTAATATGCGAACTTACATATTTATATTTACATATACGTAGTTTTATCTTACATGACCGTGTTTTTGTATTTGTAATGGAGTGTCGACTATCTATTCGCTAAAGAATCTAGTCAATTAATGCAACAGAATTATGAAAAAAAACAAAGTTCATTAATTAGTTGTCTTTTATATTTTTGTGAATTATAAACTTATTTCATCCACCTATTTCGTTACTTAATCCAAAGCCTCCACATCATTTAACGGTGACTTGATAGAATATTAAGATAAACATTTATTTAACGGTCATTTGATAAAATTATTTTGGTTCTTCATTTATTTTGATCTAATAGTGATGATTAACCTAAAATTTAATATGTAAACCTAAATCAATGTCTTTTTTTTTTTTTTTTTTTTTTTTTTTTTTGTCTTTCTTATTAATTCACTTTTTTTTTTGTCATTTTTTTTAATTCATGCTTTTTTTTTTTTTTTTTTAATTCATGTTTTTCTTTTTCAATTCACGTTTTTTTTTTTTTTTTTTTTTTTTTTTTCAATTAACGTTTTTTTTTTTTTTCAATTCACGTTTTCTTCTTTTTCAATTCACTTTTTTTTAATTCACGTATTTTTTTCTTCGCTTTCGTCTATTTTCATACGTATTCATTTGTTTTCGTCTGTTTTCATACGTTTTCTTTCGTTTTCATACGTTTTCGTCCGTTTTCTTACGTTTTTGTCCGTTTTCTTACTTATTCGTCCGTTTTCTTACGTTTTCGTTCGTTTTCATAGGTTTTCGTCCGTTTCTTTCGTTTTCGTCCATTTTTCATACGCTTTCGTCCATTTTCAGACGTGTATTTACGCTTTCATACGTTTTCGTCTGTTTTCTTATGTTTTCGCCCGTTTTCTTATGTTTTCGCCAATTTTCGCTCGTTTTGTTAAGTTTTCGTTCGTTTTCATACGTTTTCGTCCGTTTTCATCCGTTTTCTTTCATTTCCGTAAATTTTTCACATGTTTTCGTCCGTTTTCATACGTGTTTTTACGCTTTCATACGTTTTCATCCGTTTTCTTACATTTTCGTCCGTTTTCATACGTTTTCGTCCATTTATAAATGTTTTCGGTCATTTTCAGACATTTCATACGTTTCTGAATATCACAAGTGATTTTCAAATCATGTGATATTCAGAATATCACAAGTGATTTTCTGAATGTCACAAGTGATTTTCAAATCATGTTTTGTAACATGAAAATCACAAGTGATATTCAGAAAATCACAAGTGATAGATATTCAGAAAATCACAAGTGATATTCAGAAAATCACTGAATATCACTTGTGATATTCAAAAACGTATGAAAACGGACGAAAACGTAAAAAAACTGACGAAAACATAAGAAAACGGACGAATACGTATAAAACGGACGAAAACGTAAAAAAATCACAAGTGATATTCAGAAACATATGAAAACGGACGAAAACAAAAGAAAACATACGAAAACGGACGTATACATATGAAAACGGAAAAAAAGGTATGAAAGCGTAAAAACACGTCTGAAAATGGATGAAAACGTATGAAAAATGGATGAAAACAAAAGAAAACGGATGAAAACGGACGAAAACGTATGAAAACGAACGAAAACGTAAGAAAACGGACGAAATGGTATGAAAATGGAAGAAAATAGGCGTAAACGTAAGAAAATGGACGAAAACATAAGAAAACTGACGAAAACTTATGAAAGTGTAAAAAAACGTCTGAAAACGGACGAAAACATATGAAAAATGGACGAAAACGAAAGAAAACGGACGAAAACGTATGAAAACGAACGGAAACGGACGAAAACGATTGAAAATGAACGAAAATAGACGAAAACGTATGAAAACGGACTTAAGCGGGCGAAAACATAATAAAACGGACGAAAACATATAAAAACGTATGAAAACGGACGTAAACGGGCGAAAACGTAATAAAACGGACGAAAACATATAAAAACGTATGAAAACATACGAAAGTGTATGAAAGCGAAGAAAAAAAACGTGAATGTAAAAAAAAAAAAAAAAAAAAACGTGAATTGGAAAAAATAATAAATAAATAAATAAGACAAAAGAAAAAGAAAAAGAAATGGATAAATAAAAAAGACAAAAAGACAAAGAAAAATAAATAAAAATAAATAAATAAAGACATGGAGTTAGGTTTACATATTAAATCTTAGGTTAATCCCTACCATTAGATTAAATTAAATGGATGGTGAGGATTTGTCCCTTGATAAACACCAAAATAAGAATAAACATTTGAACTTTTCTCAAACATGCGAGGTGTTTTTTTTTTTTTTTTTTTTTTTTTTTTACACTAGATAAAACATCTTATTAAACGAAATGAAGCCAGAGGAGTAGAGGCTTGAAGAGAGAAGGATTACACACTATTGTTACAAGCTTTCAGATGACTATTGATCCAAGTACACAGCTTAATTAGGACAAAGTTTTTATTACCATGACCCAAGAAAAGGAAAAGAGTTTTAGTATGGTTAAGAAAAGCGTTCTTTTAAAAAGGAGTAAAGGCGAAACGCCACTTGCTCCTGTATCGCCATGTAATAACCTATGTCGAGTCTATAAAACAGAGTCAACACATAGCTTTAGTTGACTTGAAAAGGCAGTTGAGTCACACCAATTACCTGATGAGATGCAATTACTGAAGTATATTTTTACTTTTAAATTTAGCCGTAAAACCTATAATTTTCAAAATCCTAAATAAAAAGCAGCCATATCAATGATATCATACAACGTTCAACACGGGTATTAAACGCATGTCGGTCCCACCTAGGGCTGATCATTGTTCAAAAACCAGACCGGGCCGATCAAAATTGAGCGGGACCGAAAACTGATTTGACTCAAAACATCGGACCGAAATGTTCGGTCCATATCCAGGTCGGTCCGGTCCGTTTCGTCTGTCCGGTCTGGTCCAACAAAACATAATGATTAGTTGTTTGTTAGACTGAACCGGACCAGACCGGACCGATGACCGAATACGAGAGAGAAGGTATACCGACAATCGGACCGAAATATGGCTGGTCCGTTCCGGTCAATCAAGTTCGGTCCGGTTTTTCAATTTGGTCTGGTCCCTAGTCTATTATGCTCGGCATTAGTCCCACTATTATTCTTTTTGTTTTTGTTTCTTTTTCTCTTTTGTTTTATTTCTGTCGATCACCACACAAATATACACAGCTCACTATCTTCATAGATTTTTCTTATATTGATATTGATTGAGAATGATTCGATTTCATTTTTTTCCTCAATTATAATACCAAGTTAATTATCAAGTTAGACTATTATTTCTTTCATAATAATCATGTTTCAAAGCAAACTAGCTAGTAGTGCCTTTTTACGTAAGGGGTGTTTAGTGCGTTTTGAACCGGATTATATGATTTTACGATTTAAAAATGCAATTATTTGATTTATGGAGTTTGGCAATGATGATCTGTGTAGAATCGTTTAGAACTAATAGATTTGTTAGATCTCATCTAGGGATAACAATAACAAAGACAACAATATGCAGCGGAATTAATCAAACAACATTTGTTATTGTAACAAGGTTTTCTTTACCATCATCTTCACTATAACAATTACATACACAATTGACAGCCCCAATTTTACTTGATCAAGTGTAGAACGGTTACTCAACAATAACAGGGATCAAACGATACTTGAGGCTGAACACACACTACTCTAGGCGTTTACAAGAACAACCATACGCCTGGACACACACACACACTTTCTGGTGTTCACATCTTGACACACATAAACTATACGACCTATATCTCTTTATATAATAGAGATATTAGGTTTACAAAGGATAAGTATTAAGAAATAAACATATCTTCCTAATTTTGTGTAAACGTCCTTCATCAAAATATCATCTATCTTTTAAAGAATTCCTCCTTTGTCTTTTAAGTCATTCATCTTTCATATGTTTTGTCTTATCAACTCAAATATAATTCCCAACAATCTTCTCCTAGTTGATAATGACAAAACCCAAATAAGAACGAACTTCCCCTGAATTTAATATGAAAATGAATGAAATAAACTTCCCCTTAAATCATGCTATACCACTAAGGCTCAATAAGTTGCAATTCTTTGTAAATCTTCTTCCCCTTTTTTTATTATCCACTAGGGGACTCTAAGTAAATGCAACTTTAATTTCGACAACCACAAACCAATATTACACTTCCAATTCAGCCTTCCAATGTCTCGAATTACCCTCAATGAAGAACACCAAAATGCTTACTAAAAATGAATTCAAGACACTAAAAACTTAAACCAGCAGTAGTAATAACGACGAGCAGTTGTAAAAACCTTCACCTCGATGTAACATATAAATGGTTAAACATTTTAACATTAAGCTTCTCCTGAAACTCATATGTTAACCATCTCTTGGATGTAGGCTCTATGTAATGATTACTGATGAAGAAAACTAAGTATAACAAATTTGATGTAGAAGTAGAACAACCCAAACCTGTGTCTTATATCTTGAACTATATAGGTGACTTCGAACTCATACCAAGACCAAAGTATAAGTAGACCACATCCTCTTGACAAAAATCCTCATTTTCTATGAGACACTGAGTACAACAAAGTAACTCCTTAAAGTGATAGAAAATGTGAGCATTGAGCACCATCAATTTGTAGATCACACACCTTTGCTAGGTTCGTCAAGTCTTTGTCACGACATTGAAAAAGCACGAGCAAGTTATCTTCAAAAGATGCAAGAATCCTTTTAAGATATGATAAGAACACAAACCTATGAAACTCTACTTCAACTCCAAATAGGTGATAAACAATCTTCTTCGTAACCAATTAAACCAATAAATACAAGCCTTTAATATTTTAAGAACAAATAAACCAAAACCAAAAATCTTCTTATGTGTGTCGTCCGATATTACAAAACCATGTATTGTCCAATATCTGATAAAGCTAGCAATACAAATTTCTTTTATCGGACAAGGCTAGCAGTATTAATTTTCAAAAGCTAGCAGTATAAACGTTTAAGCAGCATAAACTTCATAAGGAGCAGCACTAAAATCAACTAGCAGTACTAACCAATAACCAGCAGTATTAATGAGATACCATTCAACAGTATTAACTTTGAATCGATCAAAGCAACAGTAATCATCCTTGGCAGTACAAACTACTACTAGCAGTACTAAAAATAGCTTACCAGTACTAACTGAGAATGAACAAGCAGTATTAACTCATAGCGAGAGCAGTACTAACCATCCGTCTCAGCAGTATTAACAATCAAGTAGCAGCAATAACTAAGAAGTAGTACTATCGTTCAACAAGCAATACTATCTTTCACACAAGCAGTAGTAACAGAGCAATAGCAGCATAAACTTAGGAGTAGTATTTACTTTCAATGGGCAGCAGTAACTTACATGAAGAGATTTACTGGCAATGAATAACCAGTAACCTAGTAACCTTACTCCCAACATCAGTAACGTCAGACTTCATCAAATTCAGGAGTAGAGTTATTCCCAGTAACCTCACTAAGCGTATTTCCATTATATGAATTAGGGTTTAACCTAACAACCTGCTTTCCCCATATAAATCTTCGACTACTGCTGCTTCTTCTTTTCCTTGTCTTCAAAAATCAAACTCATGTTTTTATCGAATTAGGGTTGCTGAAAAACCCTAATATCACCAGATTCGACATGATAACCAAAACAGAAAATTCGTACTTTCAATATCTTCATAAATTCGACATAGAAACACCTTGTAGATCCTAGATCACGAGCCACGAGGCTCTGATACCACCTGTAGAATTGTTTAGAACTCGAGATTTGTTAGATCTCATCTAGTAATAACAATAGCAAAGACAACAATATGTAGCGAAATTAATCAAACAACAATTGTTATTGTAACAAGGTTTTCTTCATCATCATCTTCACTATAACAATTAAATACACAATTAATAGCCCCAATTCTACTTGATCAAATGTAGAACGGTTACTCAACAATAACAGGGATCAAACGATCCTTGAGGTTGAACACACACTACTCTAGGCGTTTACAAGAACAACCACACGCTTGGACACACACACACACATTTCTGGTGTTCACATCTTGACACACAGAAAACTATACGACCTATATCTCTTTATATAATAGTGATATTAGGTTTACAAAGGATAAGTATTAGGAAATAAACATATCTTCCTAATTTTGTGTAAACGTCCTTCATCAAAATATCATCCATCTTTTGAAGAATTCCTCCTTTGTCTTTTAAATCCTTCATCTTTCATATGTTTTGTCTTATCAACTCAAATATAATTCCCAACAATCTGAAAATCACTTTTCAGTGTTTTGGAGGAGCCAACCAAAACATGATTTCGTATAAGCAGGTAATGACCTACTTTTTGAAAATGCATTTATCTTGAAGAAGGCATATAACCAAATTACCCCTAAAAACATTACTCCTCCAACGCTAATTGACTGAAGTAACTCATTAACATACAATCTTCTTCACCAATATTAAACCTTCACCAAATATTATGGAGTAAATGTTAAATATAACATAGTTTAGGTGGTAACATTATTTTTATTTTTTTATTTCCCAGTATCGATAGAATGAGCACTGTGAATTATCTGCTTCAAAAAAGATCTTCATGAGCTAACTGAAGATGATTCAGATGAGATTTTTTTTGTTTTATTTTTTGATGAATAGACATGGATTATAAGATGGCTTAATGAATGGAGATGAAGGTGCCAAGATGATTATGTTTCTGACTTTCTGTTTATGCGGTTTGGTGGAAAGACACATGATGTAGATGGATAAAAACTAACATTGGTATATATGTGGATGAAAATAAGAAGGTAGGTATATATAATTACTTGTATTTACAACATATAACTTTACAATATATTTATGTCAGTCATTTTACATTTCAAGTTATCATTAATTTGATTTGCTAAACGTTTAAAAAACTAATTATATTATTACTGCGTTATCATGCATACAGCATAATCAAATCCAAAAACCATATTTCAAAATCACGTTTTGTAATAGCATCTGATTTTCAAAACGCATAATCTGCTTTCAATAATCAATCTCACATTCCCCCTTAGTGTCTGCATGTGATAAAATGTTTACATGTAACGTAAGATGTCAATATATGTATAGTTTTATCAGTATAAAAAAGTATATGATAAATAATTTAAAGTGATATAATATGGTAATGTGGTAATTCATTAAACTTCGTTAAGTTTAATGCAATTTGCAAAATAAAGATCACATAATTCTCTACAATATACTCCGTATTTCAACTTAATGTATGATTTTGATCACAAACCATCAAACGTAACATTAAATTCAGTTAGTTGATAAGCCATATATTGCTATTGCCCATCTTTGTCAATCATTTTCACCCAAGTTTGAATTATGTGTGTTTGTGTGTGTTTACGTGGAGGAATGGATCAGATTGAGTGGTCCGATTTCCGGGTTTTAAGAGTGGACCTACGATATTTGGCTCGGGTTGAGCCGGGTCAGTGCAGACGTTAATTAGTATCCTATCCTGATTTTGATTACCATTTATGTCGTCGATAATACGAATATTGACATCATCCTACTACTTTAAGATACTACAATAGGTACGTGTAGTTTTTACCAATATATATGCATTTTTAGTCTTTTTTTTTTTTTTATCTATTTCACATAAGAAGCTATGTTGTAGGACCTTATATCTAACCTTATCACACTATACAATAAGCACGTATGGTGACTTGAGAGAAGTATGTATGTGTCGAGATAGAGAGAAAAAGTAGAGAGATGAAGAGAGAATTTCATATATAAAAACACAAACTTACACACTCAAGCACACCACACAAATGAGCTATGAGGTGCCTTAAATAGTTAGTAACAAACGCCCTAATGGACTTTCTATGGGCTCGGTTTGGACTTGGATTGGACTTAGATTATAATAGGATTTAAATGACTAACTTATACATATCTTCTAACATATTAGCTTAGGCCACGAGCCCACTAACTTAGACTATTGCATAATTCTAATATACGACACAAAGTTCTAAATACAAGAATGACCATCACTTTTTTTTTTTAATGCTAACAATCTCCCCTAAGGGGTGGTCATTCAAATGATGCTCCACGTGATTAGGTCTTGGCCTTGAACTTTGTGTGTCGACATATAATAGTCTAGTTTCTTTGTTCTTTCATGCTTTGAGATATTTGAAGTAACGTCCACTACTAGAAAAACAGCTATTCTTGACTCCAAATGCGAGTCAAGAAGAGGCCTTATGACGCGCAAATGCGAGTCAAGAATGGACCCGTCATAAAGCTTTATGACTCGCATTTGTGCGTCATCCCTCTATGACGCGCATTTATGACCCACGTTTTATGACTCTCCTTTTTGCGAGTCATAACCTAATTTTTTTTTTTTAAATTTAATTTTTTTCAGTTCCTAATTTTCTATTAAATGACAATTAAAAACCTGATAATACAAAATTAAAAACACAAATATCTAAATAACGCATTTCATATATTAAAAACCTGATTATACAAAATTAAAAACACAAATATTTTCCTTGTTGCTGCTAGAACTAAAATCAACCTAACTTTGCCTATGTTAAAAACCCGCTATACACCATCTCTAACTTTGCCTATACAACAAGACTACCCGAGTATAATGTTGCGGCTGCTGCATGACATTTGGTGGCCTCTGTTGAGGCATAATCGGCTGATACCCCAAGAACATATTCCTTGCTGAGGTGGGCTTGATGGTACCGGTGGCACCAAAGCAGCAGGTCTCTCATACTTAAACATGTGGCAACAAGAACATATAAGTATGCATCTGATCCACATAAAAGAAAAGAATAAATAAACTGGTCGTTTCTGATCTGAGGATATGACAGGTGAGCTTCTTTGGGCTGAGCTTGAACCTCTAAGAGCACCAGGGCATGCATCTGTTGTGCGTACACGAGATGGATCAGGTTCATTGGTGGTTAATCTTGAAGATCCCGTTGTTCGTAAAAAGGTGGATCTTGATACCTGCGAATTAACAGTTTGTAAAAGATGGGTCAGATTCTACTTTGACTTAATAAAGGACCTGAGAACACATAAAATGGAAACGGTTTATGAGACTTCATGCATTTGGAAATGGGCAACTTTCGACCCGTTTCAATTCTACCTAATTTTATGAATTGAAAACATGCTTTTACCAATTTAAAGATCGGGTTGATATTAAAACCTCCAATGTGTGCAAGTGTAATGACAAAGATGCAATGTAAATATTTACTTCTCTGCTGATAGATTGATCACTAGTGGTTGGCATTTTCTGCTTAGATAGGTTCCCCGAATTGGTTGTCCCGGGATTTCGGCTCCACGAGGGATGTGCTGTAGACCAAATACCAGCCCTACTGTCTTGGCCACCTGCATCAAAATTATCAGTTTAGCAGTAACAAATCATTCAATTGGGCAGATACGATTCCTTTTTTTTACTATTAAACGCGTGTAATAGTCTATAATTACAAAAATTATAAGACTCACCTGCTTGTCTATTCAGGCTAGGAATCGCGGGTGGGGCCCCACTACTTGGTCCAGCATCAACACCCTGCAAAAGAGAATTACATACGTTATTCCAAGTACATCGGCAAATTTATCAACAACAAAAATAAGAAAGTCTTACAAGAGCACGTGATGGTGGATTGGCAAGTTTCTTAGGAACGCATTTTTATACCAAAGTAATTTCTAAATGATAACACCTGACTTATATTCTTAGTCTTCTCTTACTTCAAATTTGTAGCTCTAATTTCTAATGTACATTACTTGGCTTACGTTAAACTGAGAATGCAACATATGGGGTTGGGACTGGTTGCCATGTGATTTATAACCATTAGGAACACATTTTTATACCAAAGTATCTAGCGGCACTGAGCAAGTGAGTTAAAAAACAATGATACTAATCATATTGCAAAAAAAAAAAATGATCATAAAGAGTCGGGCAATAACCAAGCATGCATGTCATCACGAACACCTCATTTGGCAATAACAAACTACACAAGAGACACCTACATACAAAACATAATGTCATGCAGCTTACACAAAAGGGATGTCAAAAGATCAGATAATGAGATGACCAATTGTGTAGGTTTGTATGACGCGCAAATACCTATATACGCATCATTATTATAACTGAACTAGTTTAGAAGTAACCTGAGATATCCGAGGGGTACTTTCCTCAATGGGAAGTACTTCTCCTTCTTCTTCTCCCTTTCGGTCTTCAAAGAAACCTACATCAAAGATGAAAAATCATCAGTAAAACGCATACCCAATAAACGATGTCAAACAGACCAGATAACTATCTCATTGATCAAATTCTGACTTACGTCACGTCTATATTTAAGACTTTGATGTTTTTTGCAAGAAGTTATCAACAGATCTTCTAAGTCAATGGAAATGTGGCTGACCTGGACAAACGAAGAGTAACAAAATGCTTTTATAACTGAAAAAAAAAAAAAAAAAAAAGGAGTGCTTTCTACAACTTACTTGTCCTTTGTTACAGCTTCCAACAGTACGTGTGTAAAGAAAAATTCACAATTTTTCTGGGCTATTAAATACTATTTTATGGCACATAGATTACATACTTTATTAAATTTATGTCTCATAAAATAGCATCTAATAGCTCAGTGATATCATGGATTTTTTTTAACCTGAAAAAACACAAAAAAAGAAGCAGTACCTATGTCTCATAAAATAGCATATAATAGCTCAGTGATGTCACTCCAAACCAACTTCTTACCGAATACATTTTATAAGGCTCAGACAGGGTGGGAAGTGAAGAAAGCATAAACGTCTGCGATGGCTGCAAATATACTCATTTGCCCCGCCTATGCAAATAAAATGGGATTAGGGTCAGGTATGTATCTGAGGACGTCTGTGCAGTCCACCACCAGTGAATGCGCCTCTGGGCTAAAGCAGCTCATTATACCGCTTTAGTAACCTCAGAAATGATAATCTTGAAGCAATAGCTGAAAATGTAATGCATTTTACGCATACTCAATAACTGTGATGAAGAAGTCAAACATTTATTCGCATGTACTTTTACTTTACCATTGCATACCTATAGTTTGGCGTTAATTTCATTCCTGGTTCTTGGCAATGCCAATGAGACCGGTTGTCTTAGATTTTTCTATGACAACGGCTGCACCTGTTCATATACCATCCAAGGTTTTCTTTGATCTCAGTTATCACCGCCTCCGTAGTGAGCCGTTGGTGTTGCTGCATTTTCGTGACAGTTATTAGCTAAATATATGGCAAATTTAGTGATTAAGGTTTTTGTGTCTTACCATAAGAGTGTCTGGATTAATTTGCAGGATTGTTGCTATCTTAACAGGTTCTTGTACCATAGATGGATGCTGTTTTTGATGTTGTGTCGCCAGCAAGGTCAGAGGCATGACAGGCCCAGTCAATTCGCTGTACCTGCATCACATTTGTTTGGCTCAGATAGTGGTAGTACCTTTAAACCTGCACAACCAACTATGCCCATGAATCTGTGATACCCCAGGTGTTTCATCTTACAGCAGCCTACGCTGACACGTAAAAACAATGGAGTACCCGTACCCAATCCAGCAATTGCAAAGTCAAAAAGATCATGCTTCAACATAATATAACTCATTTCAACAATTAGAGTCAATTTCAACTTACTTATTAGCATAATATATGAATTCTGAAACAAACACAATGTCACCTCCTAACTCACGTTGGGGTTTGGTGCTCCTCAACATTTCTTGCATCTTTTGTACCTGCAAATATAAATATTAACAACATTTAGAAATATACATGTAATTCGTAATTAAAACCATTTTGATTCATTTCAACCCATTGTACCCAATATTGACATTCTCAAAGGTTTTGAATACCAATATCATTTTGGCTACTTGGCTCCTGTAGTGGCAAATTTCATTAAAGATAGATATTTTAGCTATCAAACTAGCTAGAATACCAGGTACATAATTATATAGAAAGAAATCAACAAGTAAACCAAATGTTTAAAGAAATATCATGAGTCATGAGTACTACTTAGCTTACAACACATAAACATTTAATTTAAACCAAGCAAAACACACTGTCCCAGCCAGACCCATGTTACCAATACAATTTTTCTTACTGAAGTACTTACACAATCAAAAAATTAAAAAAAATTAGCCAAACTAAAATACTAATCCCCTTATTAAAAACTTGAATAAATACAAGCTTCAAAAAATGTACTAACTGCTACGGCGGCTTCACAAACACAACAAAACAAAACCCTAATCGAACTTCACTCTAAACTCGATCTAAATACACGAACCCTTGGTCTCTTGATCTCCTTTTGATGATGATGATGACGGCGCGGCGAGGTGGTGGCGGCGCATGTTGAATACGGCAGCAGGAGGTGGCCATGGTGGTATTATCAAGAGAGAGGTGAGAGGGATGAGTGAGGGGTGTTGGTGGTTATGGTGTGGTTAGATTGAGTCACCGGAAAAAGGAGTGGCGCTGGAGATGTGGGTGGCGGCTGCTGAGATAAGAGGGGGAGGGCTAGGGTTTGGTTAAAGAAGATGTGTGTGTGAGGTGAGTGTTGTAAATGAACAAGGTAACCTTAATTAGGTTATAAGACGTGCAGGGAAAAAAAAACATAGATGACCCCTATTTAGGACGAAGCAAAACGAGCGTCCTCTAGCAGGCTAAATTTTAACTGATTATGACCCTATGTTATGACGCTTCTGAAAACGAGTCATCCCCAATAAAAAATTTACTCGTTATGACTCTTATTTTATGACTTTGCTATTTGCGCGTCATCTTGTAGTGTGCGTCATAAAATGCGAGTCAAGGATAGACCTTTTTCTAGTAGTGGTCTTTTGATCTTTCTTGCCTTTGATCAACATCTTCACAGGTTTGTCGTGTTGTCTTTTGCCACATACTCATACTTCTTGATAAGAATATGAACTTCATACTTATGTCTTCCTCACTTGATAAATGAACTTGTTCTTGACATTCTTGATTAGCTCTTTGACTTTGACATAAATCTTTGTCTTTAACTTGATCTTTTTGTCTAGAACGTTCTTCACTTGAGCTTGTTGAGGATGAACTTCAAAAGTATGAGTATGTGGAGGTGAAGATGTTTGATATATGAAATGATGCTGTACGGTCTTTCTCCAAGAAGACTTTCATCAGTACCTGCATAGATATTGTTAGTTGAAATCACCAATCGATCACGATGAACTTTTCTTAGATACTAGATCACTACAATTGTTTACTGATGAATGTCTTGATTCCATTCACCTTGTTCGGGCACATCAGACGTCCGAATCCCGTTGAGGGACAGTTATCAATACTTTGGATAAATCCAAGTAGAGACCCACGTCTTAAGGACTCAATTCGTGAAAGGAATCTCCTTGGCGGGATTTCCAGCACTTACAGGCTCAGACTTCGAGAGAATTAACAGCATAGTGTGAAAACGCTCTCTAATCATTACAAAGGCTGTTCCTGAATTGGATACCCTCAAGAAGGCTTACAACAGATATACCGAAGTATACCCACAATTCAGGTGTGCCGCTGAAGTATACCGAAGTATCACTCCACGACTGTAGACCGTTTGAAACAAGTAACCATCATGATAGATAAGGCAAGATTCGTAGATCTTATAAAGACTCTTATACACCTTGTGTCCTTTTTGGCGAACACAAGTGTATTATATTGGAAGTGTATCTTAAGAGATCTTTTAATGAATCTCATGGCTCTAGAATCGATTATGTGCGTTTTGGTTTTAGTTGTCGGAGGCATGGAGAAGAGTGCCACCTTTTCAATATCAACACATCTCGGAGTGAGAGGTCGATAGATTATACAAGGTTCTCCGTGAGAAATGAAACAACTATCTTTTAAGAGATACCTGAGTGGCTAGGAGGGGTTGTGCAGTGCGTCACTGGGTCCATTACGTCTTGTCTTCAATACCGTATCATCTTTGTGATAACCGATAGCAGATGTATTGACCCGGTTTCTGCCCTAAGTTTATTGGAGGGCTATTTCTTTTCACCCTTTTAACAAACTTTTATTTTTAATTCTTCAACCCCTTCTTTCTCCTTTTATCACTTTTCTCTTTTTTTCAATCATACTTAAGGACTTCTAATTCTAATATATTGGAATTGCCCTTGGGTAGATCCCTCCGGCTCTGGCGGATCATAGGACATAAACCTAACCATAATCACCTTATTACTCCATGATTATCCAAGGTTCATTGATCACATGCCATAAAACCTTTTGTGAAAATCTCTCAAAGTGTTTATGATTATTAAACACATTTTGTTAACACTTCGAGAGTTTTGCATTTTCTGAAATACTCCCCCTTCACATGTGCTTTTAAGATTTATGATAGATTTACACATTTTGGGTAGAGTTTGCACTTTTGAATTGATCGATTTTCAGTGAACATGACCTATTCGAGACACGCTTACATCACTAGTTAGACTAGCTTGAAATTATTACCTGTCTTGGTCAAGTTCAAAGAAAGTCTCTCGAGACAGTAAACTCTACTTAGATAAGTCATATTCGAGACACGCTTACATCACTGGTTAGACTAGCTTGAAGTTATTACCCGTCCAGGACATGTCTTTCGACTACTGACAATTAAGCTTCGTCAATTCGTTGGTTATATCTGAGTCAAGCTCATTTGAGATTCAACCACAATCTTTAAACATTTTGATCACTTTTTAATCACGTCTTCTCCCCCTCAAAAATAGCATATTCGTGATATTTTTTTTATATCAACTGATTAATTGAAAAGCTTTTGAAGATATAGACGGATTTGTTTTGCATGAGATCGGAACATTTTTATTTTGATTTTTATACTCCCCCTTAAAGAAAGCATGTTTTTAAACATAGAGTTTAAAATCAATTTTAACGGTTTGGAGGGAGTTATCTTTTTGAAATGCGAGTTATGTACTGAAATGTACACAAGTCTTTTTGGAAAACGAGTTTTTGTTTGAAATCTTTTCGTTTGTTTAGACTCGAACTTTTTGAAAATGATTTCATCTTTGAAATTACGAGTCCTGATCTGAAATAATTAGAAGTCATTATTTATGTCCGGGTTTTGTACTGAAGTATACGAAAACCATTTTTTGAGAAGATATGAGAAACGACATGTTTTTAGAAACTTTTTTTGAGAACTCTCGCTCAAGCATCTGTACATATCCGTATCATTGTTGAATGACATTTCTAAATACGTACAGAATATCAATTATACGAGAGACATGTCGTGAGAAGAATATTTTTGGTTTTATATTGTTTTTGTATTTTTGAAATTTTTTAATGTTTTTGGATTTTTAAAATTTATATTTTTGTTTTTTTTTTGTTGGTTTTTCAAATTTTGTATTTGGTTTTTCAAAAATATTTACAGCGAAGCTATTTTGAAAATATTTTCAAGAAGATTCGAGAAGACGTTCTAGCTCCTCAGGAGTTAGGCTTTGCATGCCAATTCGTCGAACTAAATCGTCAAACCTTTCTTTTGGAAGGGCTTTAGTAAATAGATCGGCGAGTTGGTATTTTGTCTTCACGAAAAATAATTGAACAGTACCCTCTTCTACATGCTCTTTGATGAAGTGATAGCAGACTCTAATATGCTTGGTCTTTGAGTGTTGTACGGGATTGTACGAAATGGCTATGACACTTTTCGAGTCGCAATACAAAGGTATTTTGTCGAAAGTAAAGCCATAATCTGTGAGTTGTGTCCTCATCCATAGAAATTGTGCACAACACCAGATAGAAACACATACTCGGCTTCTGCGGTTGATAATGCAGTACAATCTTGTTTCCTTGATGACCAGCCTACTAGCTTTTCACCCAAAAATTGTGCTCCCCCTGATGTACTTTTTGCTGTAACTTGACAATCTGTATAGTCGGCATCTGAAAATGCTATTAGTTTAAACTCAAAATCCTTCGGATACCAAAGTCCCATGTTAATGGTTCTTCGTAGGTACCGAAAGATCCGTTTGACCTCTTGGAGGTGAAGTTCGGTAGGCCTTGCCAGAAACCGTGCTAATAAGCAAACAACAAAATGAATATCGGGTCGACTAGCAGTAAGGTACATGAGAGAACCAATCATGCTAAAATATTTCTTCGGATCGATTGGTTTTCCAAATAAATCAGCACCGATTTTTGGTGAAGTGACCATTGGTGTACCAACAGAATCACAGTTTTTCATACCATGTTTTTTCAAAATCTCAATTGTATATTTAGCTTGATTAATAAAAATAACACGAGGGGATCGGTGTATTAGTAAACCAAGAAAGAATTTTAGTTCCCCCATCGTGGACATTTCAAATTTGCTTTTCATGAGATTTTTAAAATGTTTTGAATGATTTGGATTAGTGGACCCAAAAATAATGTCGTCCACATAAATCTGAACAATCAAAATGTCATCTTTGTATTTTCTTGTAAACAAGGTAGGATCAATAGTTCCTTTGGTGAAGTTATTTTTGATCAAGAAAGATGATAGTTCGTCATAACACGCTCTTGGAGCTTGCTTTAAACCATAGATGGCTTTCTTTAGCTTGTAGACGTAGTCTGGATGTTCTTTGTCAACGAATCCTTCTGGCTGACTCACACACACTTCTTCTTTCAGAGTTCCATTCAAGAATGCAGTTTTGATGTCCATCTGATATACAGTGTTGTTTTTGTGAGCTACATAGGCCAAGAAAATCCTGACTGCCTCAAGTCTGGCTACTGGCGCGAATGATTCTTTGAAATCTATCCCTTCTTCTTGTCTGAATCCTTTAGCCACGAGACGAGCTTTGTTGCGAATTATAGTCATTTCTTCATCCTTTTTGTTCTTCCATAACCATTTGAGATCAATGACAAGTTTGTCAATTGGTCTTGGAACTAATTCCCAACTATCATGTAGCTGATATTGAAGAAGTTCTTCCTGCATCGCTTCTATCCATGCATTTTCTGCCATCGCCTCCCGAATGTTCTTTGGTTCTTTTAGGCTTATTGAGCAAATGTAGATGCCCATTTCGGGGTCGGTGGCGAGTTGTCTTCTCTTCTGAACTGGCCTTAAAGGTTCACCAATAACTTGTTCAATTGGATGGTCTTTTGTCCATTGGAGTGTAGAAGGGTACCTTGGGTTTAACGTATGTGTGTTAGATGGTTCTTGTAACCTTGAAGAAGATTCAGTAGAGTCCGTAGCAAACGGGTTTTCAAATACTTCTTCTTCTAACACTGCATCGTTTTGATTCTGTGTTTGTTCTTCTTGAAATGGTGTGTTTTGATATTGCTCATCAACTCTTGGTAGAACAATTTCAAGAATTGGAGTTTCTAGAGTAGATGTATATGAGGTTGAGGGAGTTGGTGCGTCAACTTCGGTTGTTGTTGATGCATCTTGTGGTGGTGGTGGTGGTTGATGGTTTTGAGTAGGTGCAGCGGAATGATGTTGTGATGCATTTGTCGAAGTTCCACCATAGTATTCATCAAACATTAACTCGAAGAAAATTTTTCCATTTCTTGTTCTGAAGGTTTTTCAGTGGTTGTTGATTAAGCTCCTTGAGGTACGAGTCCTGAACTAATGTGTCCAGAAGTCTGCAGGTTTGGTGCGGGTCCTAATCTGTTTTGATTAGAAGCTATCGGGTTAAGCGCGGGTTCTAGAGCAAGTCTCTCAGAAGCCATTTGTGAAATTTCATCAAACTTCACATCCATCGTCTCCATTATCATTTTTCTCCTTCTATTATACACCCTGAACGCCCTCGAGTTTTTTGAGTATCCAATGAAGATTCCAATATCACCCTTAGCTTTCAGCTTCCCTAGATCTTCTCTGTCGTTCGTTGGATAGCACAAAGCGCTAAACACGTGAAGGTAAGAGATATCGGGTTTTCTGTTGTTCACTAGTTCATATGGGGTTTTATTGAATCTTGGATGGATTAGGGAACGGTTCTGAGTGAAACAAGCAGTGGCAACAACATCAGCCCATAAGAATAACGGTGCACTAGAATAAATCAGCATTGTGCGAGCAGCTTCCATAAGAGTTCTATTTCTTCTTTCAACAACCCCATTCTGCTGTGGAGTTCTAACAAAAAATGTCTGATGTGTGATTCCAGCATCTTCAAAATAAGTACTTAACTCCTGATTTGTGAATTCTGTGCCGTTTTATGTTCTTACAATCCTTACTGGAGCTTGAAGTAGGACTTGAATACGCTTCAGAAAGGTGATGATGATGCCTGGTGCTTCGTTTTTTATCTCAGAAACTTTACCCATGTATATCTTGAATATTCATCGATGATAACAATAATATTCTTCTTCCCATTTATGTTTTCAACTCTCATTGGGTCACATAAGTCCATGTGCAACATATGTAACTTTTCTTCTGAACTGGGTACGGTTTTAGGTTTATATGATGCCCTTTTGCTTTTTCCTTGTTCGCATGATGGACATAAGTGATCCTTGGTGTATTTGAACTTAGGAAGTCCGTTGACGATGTTGTCTTTAGCTAATTTGTTAATGGTGTCGAAATTGAGATGGGATAATCTTCTATGCCACAACCAGGACTTTATTCCATATGCTCTTGTCATAAGACAAATTGGTGATGAAGAGGCCATTTGGTTGATGTCGATAGCATATTGGTTGGTGCCACGATTCCAAGTTAAAAGATCATCGCCAACCAAATTTCTAACAAAGTACTTGTTTCTCCTAAATGCAACCTCTAAATCTGCATCACAAAACTGCCTGACTGAAAACAAATTGTGTCCCAACCCTTCGACGTAGTAAACTCGAGTGATCAAATAATTCCCAAACTGAAGATCACCATAACCCAGAATAGCTGCTACATGATCATTTCCAAAGCATACAGTTCCCATGAATTTCCAAACGAAATTGATCAGCAGCTTTAGATTCCCGGTCATGTTCTTGGAGCAACCCGAGTCGATGATCCAAAGACATATTTCGATAACTTGCAAAGAACAAAAGAGTTTGTATTTGGAAATAGTTTAAAATTTGGTTCCATGGGGTTAGGTGATTTGTTATTTTAGTACGTTTTTCCAAAGGAAAAGGCAACGTATGCGTTTTCCCCGGGTCGTGTCCCAACGAAGGTCGAATATCGAGTTGTCGTAACGTGTCGAATACGTGTAGTGAATGTGTGAACAAGAGTGATTGATTTGTGATTTTATACTACGATTAATGAAATTATAAAAGAAATTAACTAATTAATCTAATGAAACAATTAAACTAAGCATATGAATTTTAAAAACGAAAATTTGAATTTTAAAAACGTTACGCGACGAATTATAAAACGTAAATAAAAATGATTTTCTAAATTTCAAAACCTAAAAATATAAAAATAATTTTCCTATATTAAATCTGATAAAAGAAAATTTTTGGAAAAAGAAAAATATATTTTTTTTGACTTTTTAATAATTTTTTATGAATTAAAAACTGATTTAAACTAATTAAATACTTTAAAAATAGTAAAACAAGTTGGAAAATTCTGAAAATTTTTGAGTAATTTTAAAATCAAAGAAATAATCTAGGAAAAATAAAACCAGAACCAGAATAAGCTAGAATAAGCAAAACAGCCAAAATAAGCACTAGGAAATAAGCTAAAAAGAAGCTATAATAAGCCAAAAATTCTAAAAAGCTCTAATCTAATGTATTATACTACTGGAAGCTTTAAGGAGCTGAAAATGATCAAATAAACACATTCGATAAGCCATAAATGAGCTGAACAGAATATTTCAAAAACAGATTAAAAACAGCCTCTACACCCACTTTGGCAGTCCAAATAAGCAGTCTAATAAGCTCTATATGCAAATCCCAGAGAATCAGCTTAAAGTCTAAATGAAACTCTACCCTAAATCCTAATATGCCCAATTATTAATCTGTTTTGCTTATCCAAAAAGCACTTAGATCAGGGTGGGTTGAGACCAAATTCTAATGCAGCAGATAAGCAAGGCAGGGGAGCAGTTTTGCGGACCAAAATAAGTTCCCAAATAAGCTAATATGAGAGATACCAGATGTTATACTGCTAGTTAACCATCTAATCTACTTAAATTCCAAAAACTAGGGGCTGATTCTATCCTAATAAGCCAATGAATAAGACAGATCAGCAGTGCAGACACACTTAATATGCACTAAATCTGTTGCAGCAGGAAAGAATTTTGGCGCAAAAACTTCCACAAAACAATACCAATTCATACCAGACTTTCAAACACCTAAGAGCAACTTCAAAGTGCCACATTTAGACTTCAAATAAGCTCAGCAATAAGCTACTAATGCAACAGAAACTGCTAATGCACCACTAACAAGTGATTAACAAACCTAATGAATGAGCCACTTAAATGAGAACACAGCAACAGTAAGTGATTAACAAACCTAATAAGTGATTAACCTTATAACAAGTGAGATTGAAGTATCAAAAGAACACAGCAACAGTAACCAACCTAATGCACCACTAACAAACTGAGCTCGATCAGTTAAACCAGAAATCATAAAGCAAAAAAAAAAAAAAAAAAAAAAAAAAAAAAAAAAATTCATCTATTATGCTACTGACTACCTAGCTTATATATTAACTAAAAAAAAACTATCCATAAGTGCTGAATTAATCCAATAAGCAGTTTAACCCAGATGTTGACTATTTGACTATTTAGTACGAAAATCAGGCTCAAATGAGAACAATTAGCAAAGCAAATCCAAAACTTAATTTCAAAATTAAACAAGCACTAATTAACAGAATGAGCTCTAAAATAAGAACAATAAGCAATTTGAACAATACCTTTGACCAAAGTTGACTTGAATTAAGGACCGAAAATGAAAGTACAATTCTGAAAACTGAATGAGAAATTACAAAATCTGAAATAATAAGCTGCCTACTACATTAATCCTACCCTAAATCCTAAAATCTAACCTACTGACTAACTAGCTACTGACTAACTGACCCAAATCGTGAGAATGAGGAGGCTATTTATAGCCATCCACAGAACCTTCCAGGGATTCCAAGCTGGCAATCCGCGTGATGTGTGCTTCTTTTGATCCCATATCCACCGTTTGATCACCTTGGGCTCTACTCTTCAATTTCAACCGTTGGATTGGATTTGATGACACGGCTTGTCCAATGAGCTGCTCCCACGTGTCCCTGGTAGTGTCAGACCTTCCAGAAGCTTTTTAATCACGAGGTAATCATTTGTACGAGGGTAATTTTGGGTATGGTGAATTAGGGTTTATCCCACAGTGAAAATTGGGAAAGTGTTTGGCGCGTACGTGTGTGTGTGATAAGGGATTTTTTTTTATTTTAAGTTAATGTGGGGTAGTAAAAGGGAAGACCGGGTTTGACTTGGATATTTGGGGTTGGATCGGGTCAAATGGATTTGGGTTGATAGGTGGACTGGGCTAGGTGGAGGGATTTAGAGATTGGGCTGGTTAAAGATTTAAGTGGGATCCGGGTTTTTTTAGTGAAAGGGTTTAAAGAGTTTAAAGTTTCAAGGACCATTTTTGTATTTTCTGAATTCTCGATGGAATGATCTTGCCAATTCTTCAAAATAAATCCACGGGCTGATCTTGACAACTTTTGATACTTGGAGGACCCTGGTTGACTTTTTGACCATATTTTCTTTCCCGGTTCCGGCTAAAAATAAAACTTCCATATCTCGTGCTCGGTTTCCCGGTTCTTTGCTAGATTTTGTCCTTTTCTTCAATATCCGTGCCTGCATATGTAAAAACACAAAAACACAATATATTTGGCATTTTGGTCGGGTTTTTGGTCTTTTTGGGTCCGGTTTTGGTCTAGAAATGGTATGTGTTTAAGCACATACCAAAATTCCCCCAGACTAAGATATTGCAATGTTATAAAAACACGTTTTTATAACCGAAAATTTCCAATCTCTTTTTACTAACTTTGAGAAGTAGCAAAATTTTCAAAAGAGAGATCAAGAAATCTTAAGTTCTAAAAACTCCCCATTTTTCCTTTTATTCTATTTTTATATTTTTCTTATTATGCATGTGACGGCTTTGTCGACAATCATTATCTGACGATAACTTTTAGGGTCTTTGAGTAGGAAACACGACTCATGAAGAAGTGACCATACGGATAAAATTCGTCGTTCCTGATTTTTCACGAGTCCCCAAACTAAGCTTAAAAACGAAATCATTGTCATTGACAAGTTAAATTGCCAACACTACTCAGAAAGTTAATTGTGGACTTCTCGTTCCCAAATTCCTATTTTCCTCTATTTATTTTATTTTTGGTGAGAAATGAATTTCTTCAAATTCTCGTTTCGATAATTTTTATTCCGATAAAGATACCTAGTTTAGACGCTAAGTAGTTTCCAAATCTTCCCTCGAAAACCGTTGCATACAAAAATGAGGTCCACATCAAGGTCTCTGATTTAACACGATTTTGAGGATATCCCTTTTATTTGCGACCGAAACAACTCATCTACGAGTCCAGAGACGGAAGCCTTTATTTGGACACCCCCGGAGTCAAAATTTGGCATTTTTAACATTATTAAGCACATATGCGTATTAAATCCTTGGCCCTTTATAACAATCACAACATCGGCTGCGAACCGGCAAGATGTGATAGTCTATTATGACCTTGGAATTTTTCCTCTGCCTTTATTAGAAGTCTACAACATCGGCTGCGAACCGGCAAGATGCAGAAAACTTTTTATGGCTTTGGATTATTATTATTATTATGCATTATTCATTATATATTTTGCCAAATCCCGAGTCCTACGGCTTTTATAACAATCCCAACATCGGTTGCGAGCCGGCAAGATGGAATAGTCTATTACACCGTAACACTGACAGTACCTTGATGTGTACCCAACTTTCATAAGCAAGGATTCTCTAAGGAAGAAATAGAAACTAATTATCGCCAAAACTAAAATAGCTTTAATTATTCCTAGATTTCTTATTATTGGGCGAAACAAGCTGATGGGAACAAAAAGCCACAAATAACTTCGATGAGTTCTAAAGAGATCCAACTACTCCACGTTTAGCAATCTAACTTATGAACAACTTTATCATTTCTCGTTCTTCGCAAATTTAAAATCTTAAGTAATATGATCCGCGAATGCTTAGCCTTATAATCAAGCCATGCATATATAAAGTCAAATACGGGCAATTGCAAACTCTTAAAAAGAATTCGCGTTTTCTAGCTCCTTGTGTAAAAGACTAGCACGAGCTTATAGATTATAAACGGTTAAGGAGACAAGCTAGGGCTCAACACACCCGATCAAGTCAGAATTTTATTCCTACTCTCTCCAGCGGAAAGTCAACAAAAATGTCAAAATTTATTATATTTTTTTGCAAAAAAATTTAAATTTTTCTCATTTTTTTGGATTTTTTCAATTTTGGAGGAAAAACGGGGTTCCATGAGAAAACGGCAAAAATGCAAGGCAAAAATCAAATCGACAGATTACCCCCCCAGACTAAAACGAGACATTGTCCTCAATGTCTTAAAGGTAAGGGTTCTCCTACAAAAATCTAAGGCCGTTTATTAATTATGCCAAAAGATAGATGTAAACGATAAGATTTAGGATATCGGATGAGCAACGAATGATGAAACTCGAGTAGCGTGAAGGAAACTACGAGCACGAGAGTCTTCATCATCGGGCATTCCTGGACATACCACAGAAAACACGAAACACAAGATATGGAAGAGGTAGCCCTCCTCACTTACTTTATTAGAAAAGAGAAAAGAAGATAGATGGATAAGCATGGGGTGCCTCCCACGAAGCGCTTGTTTTTGGTAACCGAGTCACATGAGCTTGACTCGACCCCGAATTTATTTGTCCATGGGGGAGCATGTGGAAAAGATAATCTCAATCGGACTTTCGTTCAATATGTTTGGATAAACATTGAAGCATACGAAAGTTCCACTCCGATGAGATACCCACGGCTGAAAAGAAGGAGAGATGCCGGGGTCAAAGATTGTGTCTTCACTCCCGAAGGAGTGAAGGAGAAGAGAATTCACTAGATAAGTGAAGAAAGGGAGAAAGATCTTTATCAGAATGGAAATCCATTCTTCATCAACAAAGACCTCGGGAGGGAGGATTGGGGTGAAATCATTGATAATCAAACTCTTAGGATAGAGTACATCTCCCCCGGGTCATGATCTTCCTTAAAATCATAGAAATCATACTCTGGAGGAGATATGATATGATTCTTATGAAGTTCGTCTTTGAGCTTGAGCTCTGAAAGGATATACGGAGGTGGGACTTGTGCTGTACTTTGTGTGCTAGAAGTTTGCACCTCGTCCATTATTGTCTCCGTATCTGACTCAATATCAGAAAGAATTCCATCATCAGGTGGTTTAGCAGGAGGGCGAGGGGATGAAGGATTAACGTGAAATGACTCAGTTTCTGGAAGGGGATCACTGTTAAGCAATTTTTCAAGAAAAAGTACATCCCCTTCTGAGTCATGGGAATCGTCGGGGCGAGGTATTGGTAAAATCGGCTCATCAAACGTAGAGTCCTCGTCCTCAACGTTCTCTAACCCTCCATCGAAAAGAGGATTAACTTTGCAAGAAGTATACTCATCATTGAATTCAAAAAGAGGGTTAGAGAAAATCCCGGAAGTAACCTTAGAAACGTCAAGAGATTCACCATAAAATTGCAAATCACTTTCACTGTCAGATATTTCCTCGGACTCACTTGGGATTGGGACAAGGTTCTCAACATTGTCTGATTCCGTTGCCGGAATAGTGTCGAGATGCTCGTCCCCCATTTTTAGAGAGTCCTTGGGTTCTTTGGTAGGAACGACGGGTGTGATTGCAGTTGACGACTCCTTATAATCTATCCCAATAGAATCCTCGTCATCATCGTCATCATAATAAGTGAATGACATATTGGCACAATGAAGGTCTTCAACTGGTCGAAACGCTTCCCTCTCTTGTTTTTTACGAATCAACTCCTTAAGATTGTCTATTTCAGTTTGAATGTACATGTTGATTTCATTTTGAGCATTTATCTGTTCAGCTCTAGTAGTTAAAAACCTTTGAAGAAGAAGGTCATGAGGGGTTGTGTATTGTGAAGGTTGGTCAAAACCGGATAAGTCATGATTGTTATAAGGAATATGCTCATAGTGCATGTTCTCGGTTTGACAATCAGAACCATAATGGGGACCTCCACAATATTCACAACAGTATGTCTCCATCTGATGTTGTGGGGGCTGGTTAAAAAAGTCGGTTGTTTCATGGTAGGAATAAGGATTTTGGTCATAGACAAACCTGTTTCCCGATTCCACCATGCTACAACCGGAACAATTCCCGCCATTTGGAGGACCCCCACACCATTCACAAGAATACGGGTAAGATGAAGACATGAAGAAGAGGAATTAAACGGATAGAGGGATAGAGATAAAGAATCAAACGGATAAGAGGATTAAGAAGAATATTTTTGAATTTTTAAATTTAGAAACATGGAAAATCTCAAAAGAAAAATGGAAAATAAATTTGAAAAGAAAAATCTTTTTGGATTTTTATATTAAAGGAAAAATTAGAATTATTATATTTTTGGTGATCGTTGATCAACCGTACTCGTTTCTTTCAAAACTACGCGCAGCGTGGCGGGAGAGAAGAATGGATCTCTCTTCGGTCTGCAATTTAATGTCAAGACCTCCTTAAACCCCGTGTATAGGTTGTAGTAAAGAAATAATCCGAGAAACGTTTAACTTCCCGATCTCTTTTGTTGTTTATTTCGGAATGGTTTACAACCGCCCTCCTTCAACGGAAGACCGAGGATTTATTATTAATGGTGAAAACACTTTAGGAAAAGTGTTTTTTTAATTATTTTCTTTTTGTATTTTTATTTTTTATAAAAACGATAACTTCCGAGGAAGGGTCTTCAAAACACGATTCGACGAACGAAATCACGAACTCACTTCAACCTTCCCCGGCAGCGGCGCCAAAAATTGATTTGTTATTTTAGTACGTTTTTCCAAAGGAAAAGGCAACGTATGCGTTTTCCCCGGGTCGTGTCCCAACGAAGGTCGAATATCGAGTTGTCGTAACGTGTCGAATACGTGTAGTGAATGTGTGAACAAGAGTGATTGATTTGTGATTTTATACTACGATTAATGAAATTATAAAAGAAATTAACTAATTAATCTAATGAAACAATTAAACTAAGCATATGAATTTTAAAAACGAAAATTTGAATTTTAAAAACGTTACGCGACGAATTATAAAACGTAAATAAAAATGATTTTCTAAATTTCAAAACCTAAAAATATAAAAATAATTTTCCTATATTAAATCTGATAAAAGAAAATTTTTGGAAAAAGAAAAATATATTTTTTTTTTGACTTTTTAATAATTTTTTATGAATTAAAAACTGATTTAAACTAATTAAATACTTTAAAAATAGTAAAACAAGTTGGAAAATTCTGAAAATTTTTGAGTAATTTTAAAATCAAAGAAATAATCTAGGAAAAATAAAACCAGAACCAGAATAAGCTAGAATAAGCAAAACAACCAAAATAAGCACTAGGAAATAAGCTAAAAAGAAGCTATAATAAGCCAAAAATTCTAAAAAGCTCTAATCTAATGTATTATACTACTGGAAGCTTTAAGGAGCTGAAAATGATCAAATAAACACATTCGATAAGCCATAAATGAGCTGAACAGAATATTTCAAAAACAGATTAAAAACAGCCTCTACACCCACTTTGGCAGTCCAAATAAGCAGTCTAATAAGCTCTATATGCAAATCCCAGAGAATCAGCTTAAAGTCTAAATGAAACTCTACCCTAAATCCTAATATGCCCAATTATTAATCTGTTTTGCTTATCCAAAAAGCACTTAGATCAGGGTGGGTTGAGACCAAATTCTAATGCAGCAGATAAGCAGGGCAGGGGAGCAGTTTTGCGGACCAAAATAAGTTCCCAAATAAGCTAATATGAGAGATACCAGATGTTATACTGCTAGTTAACCATCTAATCTACTTAAATTCCAAAAACTAGGGGCTGATTCTATCCTAATAAGCCAATGAATAAGACAGATCAGCAGTGCAGACACACTTAATATGCACTAAATCTGTTGCAGCAGGAAAGAATTTTGGCGCAAAAACTTCCACAAAACAATACCAATTCATACCAGACTTTCAAACACCTAAGAGCAACTTCAAAGTGCCACATTTAGACTTCAAATAAGCTCAGCAATAAGCTACTAATGCAACAGAAACTGCTAATGCACCACTAACAAGTGATTAACAAACCTAATGAATGAGCCACTTAAATGAGAACACAGCAACAGTAAGTGATTAACAAACCTAATAAGTGATTAACCTTATAACAAGTGAGATTGAAGTATCAAAAGAACACAGCAACAGTAACCAACCTAATGCACCACTAACAAACTGAGCTCGATCAGTTAAACCAGAAATCATAAAGCAAAAAAAAAAAATTCATCTATTATGCTACTGACTACCTAGCTTATATATTAACTAAAAAAAACTATCCATAAGTGCTGAATTAATCCAATAAGCAGTTTAACCCAGATGTTGACTATTTGACTATTTAGTACGAAAATCAGGCTCAAATGAGAACAATTAGCAAAGCAAATCCAAAACTTAATTTCAAAATTAAACAAGCACTAATTAACAGAATGAGCTCTAAAATAAGAACAATAAGCAATTTGAACAATACCTTTGACCAAAGTTGACTTGAATTAAGGACCGAAAATGAAAGTACAATTCTGAAAACTGAATGAGAAATTACAAAATCTGAAATAATAAGCTGCCTACTACATTAATCCTACCCTAAATCCTAAAATCTAACCTACTGACTAACTAGCTACTGACTAACTGACCCAAATCGTGAGAATGAGGAGGCTATTTATAGCCATCCACAGAACCTTCCAGGGATTCCAAGCTGGCAATCCGCGTGATGTGTGCTTCTTTTGATCCCATATCCACCGTTTGATCACCTTGGGCTCTACTCTTCAATTTCAACCGTTGGATTGGATTTGATGACACGGCTTGTCCAATGAGCTGCTCCCACGTGTCCCTGGTAGTGTCAGACCTTCCAGAAGCTTTTTAATCATGAGGTAATCATTTGTACGAGGGTAATTTTGGGTATGGTGAATTAGGGTTTATCCCACAGTGAAAATTGGGAAAGTGTTTGGCGCGTACGTGTGTGTGTGATAAGGGATTTTTTTTTATTTTAAGTTAATGTGGGGTAGTAAAAGGGAAGACCGGGTTTGACTTGGATATTTGGGGTTGGATCGGGTCAAATGGATTTGGGTTGATAGGTGGACTGGGCTAGGTGGAGGGATTTAGAGATTGGGCTGGTTAAAGATTTAAGTGGGATCCGGGTTTTATTAGTGAAAGGGTTTAAAGAGTTTAAAGTTTCAAGGACCATTTTTGTATTTTCTGAATTCTCGATGGAATGATCTTGCCAATTCTTCAAAATAAATCCACGGGCTGATCTTGACAACTTTTGATACTTGGAGGACCCTGGTTGACTTTTTGACCATATTTTCTTTCCCGGTTCCGGCTAAAAATAAAACTTCCATATCTCGTGCTCGGTTTCCCGGTTCTTTGCTAGATTTTGTCCTTTTCTTCAATATCCGTGCCTGCATATGTAAAAACACAAAAACACAATATATTTGGCATTTTGGTCGGGTTTTTGGTCTTTTTGGGTCCGGTTTTGGTCTAGAAATGGTATGTGTTTAAGCACATACCATGGGGTTAGGGGTAACATCCGGATCACACTCACAGAAAGTTTCTACTGGTTCAATTTGAACAGCTTTCAATTTGCCATTCTGGAGTATGAACTCTCTACCCGTTGGTTTCCATACACAATACTTAAGATAGTTCCTAGGCATTTGACTACTAGTGGTTGACCTAAATTGTGCAATTAGTCTTCCTATAGATCTAGATCTAGCACTAGTTCCTTTTGGAACGTTCTTCTATTCAGGCGTAACATTCACATTTTTAGAAACATAATCATCACAAACATCATTAGATAAACATTTCTTGCACATTAAACAAACAGAGTCATTACATGCATTAGAAACTGTATTTTTGACATTACATTTAGATGACATATCTCTTATTGCAAAGCGATAAATTCCTAGGGTGTTATTCTACTTCTTCAACTTTATTCTAGCATCTACTCTTAGAGACAGGCGAGACTCTATTTTTCCTTGTATTGCTCCTAGGCTGTAGTTTGCAGCTCCTAGAAGTGATTTCTAATCCTGTAGAAGGTAAGGCCCACGCATTAGGATTTATATTGTTGTCCTTAGAAGTTGTTTTAGCATTCCTAGACTCTTTTGGATTAACTTTTACACTCTTGTCGTTTGTCCCATATGTTTTAGATGTGGAGGTAGACGCAATAGTAGGACTAATCCTATAAAGGCCAGGTGCTATCACTTTTGGTGTTTCGACAACCGCTTTACCTTTATCAACAATATTTTCTTTTTCATTTAGCTTGGTCAAGGGTGTTGGAGTGACTGGTTTTGTCAAATCATTTTTCACATCGACTTTTGAAACAAATTGAGAAATCGACATTTTTGGTTTAACAACCGGTTTTGAAGTATTTGGTTTGTCCGAAGTCGATGGTTTTGCAAACTTAGTATCCACACCCTTCCCTTTTTGACTTTCCAGCTGAGCCCTTGAGAGATCATTTTGCTCTTTTATGTCCTTGTAGGCTACACTCATACGACAGTTTGTCATACTTGCATTCCGCAGTGTTTTGATTAAGTTGTTTAAAATATGACACATTTTCTTTTTCAAGTTTAATAAGAGAATTTTCATATTTTGAAACAATTACAGAGGTCTGAGCTCGCAGTCTTTTATCGCCTTCAACAGAATATGTTTGTAAAATGATGGACATAATATCGGTCGACATAACTGCTTCGAAGAGAGAGTCATTTAGGTTTTCCAAAACTTTGATGTTTTCAATATTTTCATTAGCTTCCTTCACCAGGGATTTGTGGTCCTTGAGAAATTCAACTGTTTCTTTCAAAAATGCTTGTTCAAAATGAATTACTCTCACATGGATGTTATTCAGTGGAGCAGTAATTTCTGTTTCAAACACCTTTTTCATTTCTACATGAAAGCTTGAATGTCAGTTGTTAACACTGATAGTAGTTTTGGATGCAACAATTTTTTGAAGTGTTTCAATACTCGTTTTAACATCATCTAAAAATCCTCTAGCAGCACTTGTGTTAAAAGGATTGTTTGAGGACATTTGCTCCAAGTTTGAAAGAGTTTTAGAAACAACTTTTTTTTTGCAACTGGTATCGTAACAACTGGTTTTTTGGAAAACTGTGGTGTTTGTTTTTATGGAACAAAAGGAATTCCAGAAAGTTTGTTAAGTTTATTGTAATCAATTGTGTGAAAATGTAGAGGGGGGTGAATACGTTACCGTTTTAAAATCTTAAAACTTGTTGTATCAAATATCCAATTTAGCTTGTTGTAATATGAAAGATGTCAATTGTAGTTTATGACTAGTATATACTAAACAAGTTGTCACACAAGTATAATCACCAAGTCACAACACAAGCAATCATATAATGCAAACATAAAAGTAAAGCTGTAAGTAAAAGAAAGCGCAAACCGAACACGATGATTTATAGTGGTTCGGTCACGGAGCTCCTCTCCGCCCTACTCCACTCCCCGAGTACCCAACTCGAGAGTTACTTCACTAGATCAACAAGCTCCCTTCTCGGCGGAGAAAACCTTACAATCATCGCTTACACTTTTTCCGGTACAAAGTTAAATACCGGGTTCTAGTTCGAGGTAGAACTAACCTGACGTCGCTTATATAATTTCCGACACTAAGCTAGATGTCCAGTTCTTTTACAAGGGTACAACCACTCCCGCTATGTTTTATGGCCCAACATAAAAACCTTGTGTTTTATGGCACAAACACATAAACCATCTAATCTAGTTTGGTGTTTAGATTGTGATGATGCTATGATGTTTACAATGATGATCCATGACATAAATGTCCACTGGATATGAATGGCTAATCTAAATGAACTTCCATTGATAGGAAGCCTTCAATGGATGAAGATCACAAGCTCCCTAAACTTGTTGTGATGGATCTTCATATATGCATGTATGTGGAATCTACATGAACTTCTTGAATAAGAAGTCTTCAAACATTGAGGATGACAAGTGCCTTTGAATCTTCATATATTGGTATGCTTTGATGGATGATGACTTCAAGATCTCCGAGCCTTTTGGCAGATCAGGACGTATGCTATGCGTATGATGGATGATGACTCACGATCTCTGATCTTGCTTCACAGGATTATTTCAGAGTATGCTTACAACATGATGAAAGTTAGTAACATTATGATCATGATGATAAGGGAGATTAATGTGTGTTACTACATGGTTAACTAATGATCTAAGTGTATGCAAAGGGTAGAGAGAATGTATGTTCAAGTGGTTATGAAATGGGTAAACAATGGGCTACTATTTATAGGCAAACTGTAAAACCAACCCACGGATTTGGCGGAACCAAATCCAGGGGTCCGTCCCCTTATGGTTTTGGTTCCACTAGAGCCTGACAGCATATCTTTCAAAATCTTTCAAAATCTTGCCAAGATATTACCAAATCTAATTCTTTGCTTGAAGATCTTTCCATGATATTCTCTAAATCTTCAAGATATCCTAAAGATATCCATATGATGTATGCAATGATGTCATGTATATATTTCCATTTTAAGAATTAAAATATAAATAATGTAAATGTATATATGAATGTAATATGTATATACTAGCTTAACTAATATATGTTTACCAAGATGTACCATGTTAGTTTGACACCTAAAGTGTACTTATCCTATTAATCTTAGGAAACATGATGTACAAGTAAAAGTACTTGTATATGCAAAATGTGAAATGAGGTTCTAAGTAGAATGGTTAACCTTTTAAAATACTTAATGACCTAACCGTATTTTAAACATTCTAAATGGTTTGTTTAAGGGTTTGATCATAATGCCACATAACAAACATGTACGAACCTGTGTTGTACCATACGAGGACTTGAGAAGTCGAGAGGTGTTGAATGTATGTTGAGACAAAATATGATTACAAGTAACTTGTACAATTTACGTTATGTATCAAGTTACATGTTTGTCATCAATCAAAACAAACGAGACTGTATAGATTAAATATCGTAATATTTGCACTAAAAAATTGGTTTTATCTCTGGGTTCTTTTGTTTCATTTTAATTCGACTCTCTTCATCAAGCTCAATCATTTCGTCAGTATCCCGAACAACGGGAGGATCATGTTTAGCATATATTATATTTCCATTGTACAAAACATTTTATTCTTTTTGAGTTTTCTTGAGAGTATAAGGATTTTCACAACTGATAGCCATTTTCTTCTTCCCTAATACTTTCTTCGTTTACACCTTCTCCCCCTTTTGTCAAAACAAAAAGGGTGTGTCCTTGGAGTTAACTTCATTTCTCCCCGAAATGGCGAGCTTGCATCATCCCTAGTGAAGTTAAGTTGTCTACTCTAATCTCCTATGGTTGTTGCGTCCCCTAGGTTGTTAGCGGATCCATGGATCAAATTAAGACTCTTAACCTACATGAAGGTTATTGTTGTGCAACAAAACAAAAATTATATGAGAAATGTATGATGAATAAAATGCACATAGCCCACGATATACGTGGGTAGGCTATGTTGGATTATCTTCTCCTTTTTGTTGAAACACGAAGGTGTGTCGAAGAATTATGAATGTGTGCATGCTCCCCCTTGACTGTTGCTTTCTCTTGGTCAATACTCCCCCTTGTTAGGGTGCCAAAGTATATGATGCATGAAATAAGAAAGCAATAAAAACTAAGGTTAGTGCATGATTAGCTCCCCCTTGATCAATACTCCCCATTGCTAGGGTACCAACGTATATGATGCAAGGATGAATAATCCTACAAAATAAAGGTTAGTGTAACACAATATTTATCCTTGGACGAGTATGTGATATACAATAATGCGTGTATATGATGCATTCTATAAATGCTTGACGAAAGCTCCCCCTTGCTCTAGGGCGTCAAGATGAACCTACAATAAAAGAAGGAAAATAATCGATGCAAACTTCATCCTTAGATGAGTATGCTATATACGATCGAGCATATATGATGATGATCCTACAATAAAATGATTAGTGCAATATATTTCATTTCAAAGAAAAATAAGATGTATATATATGATGCAATATATTAATGATACAAGCAACTCAAGACAGAGAACTATGATTATTTAGCAAACCATGTCACAAGGTGTAATCTTCTAATAAGGATTACAATCACAAGAATATAATATGATAAAATCCTACAAAATAATGCCTATGAGGAGGATATGAAGTGGAGTTAAAGTGAGTGGTGATAGTGTTTGTATTGGTTTACTGGCAGGTTTTTCGTTAATCCATGAGGTTGATGATTAGTGAAAGAGGTGATGGAAAGTGGTGGTTATAATGAATGCAATGAATTCAGAAACTCTAATGTATAGCAAATGCTATAAGAGTATTGAAGATGGTTAAGGTTATGACATTATCATCTACCAAAGATGATGTATCGTGCCATAATATATGCTCGAATGGAATTTAAGAGGAAGTGAAAACAATGATCACTTAGGAATAGAAATTCCATATGCAACAATTAGAAATACAAGATACCTATATGAGGATCATAAGATGGGAGAGGGTTGGTTAGATCAACGTGTTGAGAATGACGATTTTGATATATCGTTTGCACTAACAATGACGTGCTAGATATCAAGGAAGAAAAGGATGAGATCCTATAATGGTATTCTAGAAAATGAGGTTGTGAGATTCAGGTTAAAAAGAAAATCCTAGACTTGTTGGTTGTGAGAGGGTTGTTAGTTTTAAATGGTTTAAAAACTGAACCAGGTACCCGCGGATTAGGCGAAACCAAATTTTTGGTTCTGTCTGTCTTATCGAAGGGTACCGTTGGACCAGAATTGATTTGGTCACGTTTTGTCATTTTTTGATCAAACGAAGGTTCAAGCTAAGGTCTATTTACTTATTATGGAAACCGTAGAGGGGGAGTGAATACGTTTCCATTTAAAAACTTAAAAACTTTTTGTATAAAACACCCGATCAAGTGTGACGTAATATGAAAAGTGTCAACAATGATCATATAACATCTAGAGATGAATAAATTAAACTACATCACAAGCACAATCAAATCATGACACATACATAATCAACATAACATAAGCAACTAGCCACACAAACATAAACGCAATGCAAATATAAATATAATGCGATAAAGAATAAAATGAAAGTAAAGAGATAAGTAAGAAGACGCTAACCGGACACGATGGTTTATAGTGGTTCAGTCACGAAGCTCCTCTTTGCCCTACTCCACTCCTCGAGTACCCAACTCGAGAGTTACTTCACTAATCAACAAGCTCCCTTCAGGCGAAGAAAACCGTATAATGTCGCTTATCCAATTTCCGACACTAAGCTAAATGTCGAGTGCTTCTTAGCTAGCACCAATCTACCACGATCCACATGATCTACCCACGATCTACCCTTGATCCACTTGATCAATACACAATCACACAATCTACAAGAGATCTCCAAGATCTCACCAAGATCACAATGATCTACTCCCACTTGACTCGATCTACCCGATCTACCCTTGATCTTCTTGATCAATCACACAAGCCCAATGGATTCAAGAGATCTCCAAGATCTCACAAGATCACAATGATCAACCCTCACTTGACTCAATCTACCCTATCTACCTTTGATCAACTTGATCAACACACTAGCTCACAAGCTACAAGAGATATTCAATATCTCTATAAGATCACAATGATCTTCCCTCACAAACTCTCAAAAGAAAGATAGACTTGATGTATACTATGATACAATCAAGTGTGTAACAAATGTTACAAGTGCTCTACCTACAATTACAACACTTTGTATCTTCTTGGATACCTTGTGTTCTTCTCTTGCACTAGAAGAGGAATGAAGAGGATCTCTTGGTGGGATGAAAGGATCACTCTTAAACAAACTAAGACTCTCTAAATGATCAAAGAAAGTGTTCTAAGTGAGGAGGGATTAGACCAGAGAAAACTGACTGGAAAAATCAAGTTGGAAGTGTAAAATGGTCCACTATTTATAGGCAAAGAAAAACTAGCCGTTATGGGGACACGGCACCACTAATTGTCACACGGAACCACTAAATTTAGTGGTACCGTCGGTACTTTAGTGGTACCGTGGACGCTCCTTCATTTTTTTAGTGGGGAATGTTTATTTGGGAATGTTTGGTGCTGTTTGAGGGGAAAAATGACTGTTGGAATTTTTTAAACTTATTTTTCAAAATAAAACATTTCTTTTCAATTCAAAAATAATTTGTAAAATATATTTTTGAAAGAAATGTTTTGTAACATTAAAAATGTGAAGTTTAGAGAAAAATATAATCCTTTGATCATTTGTCAAGTAGTATATTTGTTTGTCCATACCTTGAGTGATTTACGTCGGGATGGAAATCTACGTCTTTGTTGAAGCATACTTGAGACGTCGGGAGGTGTTGATGTAAGTATGCATTGATAATTTTTGTTTACAAGTAACTTGCACATTTTACGTTATGTATTACAAGTTACATGTTTGTCATTATTAAAACCGAAGAAATCGTTTATTTTAAATATCGTAATATTTGCACTAACAATCTCCCCCTTTTTGATGATGACAAATATGTAAACTGTAACACATAGGAAAATGTAAAAGTTACCTGTTTACACTCCCTTCTCCCCCTTTTGTCGAATCAAAAAGGTAGTTACCTCGAGCTCTCCCTTGAATTCACTCCCTACTCCCCCTTATTGCACTACTTTTCTTTCTCCCCAGAAAGACGAGCTTGCATCATCCCAGTGAAGTCTTCTATCACCACTATTAGAAAGACTTTGTGCTATGTATTCAAATACTCTCGAGCTCCCCCTAGCTCAATGCTCCCCTATGGTGACTTAATCCCCTTGTTTATTTACCTTAGTATCTAGCGGATCCATGGATCAAATTTTACAAAGGCTTTTCCTACATCAAGGGTTAGCTTCGTGCAACATAATATATAAAAGAATAGGAGCAGCATTATAGGGATAAAATACACATGGCAAGACATGCAAGGGTAAAACTATGTTAACACGTAAGTGTCACAACCCAAAAGTGTGTCAAAAGGATAAAGACCAAAAAGAAAGCCCAAGAAAGTTGAGCGACACAAACAGATGAATGCATATTGCAATTCAAAGACACTTGAGTGTTACAACCCGACCGACAACCTAAGGTGTAATTGTTCAATCAATCACACTAACAAGAACGAGATTCATTTGTTGACTGACACACAAAATGACTTCTTCCAAGTTGTCATTGGGAAGACAAGTTCTAACAAACCTTTTGATCAACATAATCATCTACTTAAGATGATTGATGTTAAGGATTGTTTGTTGATAAGACATGCTCTAAGTGATTACTATTATGACAAGTCGTGCCATAAAGTAGACTCGATAGGGGTTATACCAAAAAGAAATGAAAATGTGAACGATAAGCACCTAGATGTGAATGGAAATGATTCCATAAGGTGGGAGAGTGTTGGTTTTGCCCTTTGAGGAAAGGTGGGAAAGGATGGTTTAGATTAATATATCGTTTGCATTGACAATGAGATGCATGATATATTTCAAAAGAGAAAAAAAAAATTGTGCGTGTGATCCTAACAGGATTGGGGGTGGATATCTCTAACAGGGTTGAGGTAACGAAGTTCTAGATTTCTAGTTTGGATGATCTTAGGTGTGTGTTAGAGATAATTTGGTGCATGAAGGGTTTCGTGTGATTGTGAGGATTGAAGATTGGTGAACTAACTATCACTTATCCAAAGTGAGGAATAGTTGTAAGGTTTGAGTGTGATGATCGATGGGTTGAAGGTTCTTTAGACTAACTATCACTGTCAAGAGTGAAGTGTAGCTAAAAGGTTTGAGTGAGATTGATATAAGGGTTGAAGGTTTTGAAACTAAATATCACTGTCAAGAGTGAAGTTTAGTTATAAGGGTTGAGTGTGAAGATGAGATGCAAGATAAGCTTGTAATGGTGAGGCCTTATATAGGCAAGAGTTGTGGGATTTGAACTAAAGTTGGTGGTGGTGTCCTATGGTGTAGTGAGGAAATCTTAGGGTGTATGTGAGTTTGCAAAATTTTGCAGGTTTGAGGTTAGGGATGCAGGGATCTAGAGGAAACTGTGAAAATTCGTCAAACATAGGCACGGTACCACTAAATACCACACGGTACTGTTAAATTTAACGGTACCATGGCCTATTTAATGGTACCGTGACCTGGAAGTCACGAATTTTCCTGTGCAGCCTAGTTCAGGGCAGCTAAAGGGAAGTTTTCTAGGGAATAAGAACTACATCTGTGTATTCTTGAGAGTTTTTGTTGAAAGACTATATGAGTGTGTTTTCGCTCCCCTTTAATCTATGACCATCCGGACAAGATGTGAAAAAAAAATTAAGGAGGAAAATAAAGGTTGACGTAAGCGATGAGCTTAGTAACGTCATGACAAGTGGTGGATAACATACAATAAACTTCACCTTTGAAGTCATGTAGCTCTTCTCAATCATTGTGAATATTCATAGAACATTCATATGATGAGGTATGTGATCACGTGGAGATATCCTAAGGGTTAAGGAGATAAAATCTTCAAGGTTGTGAGGTTAGTGATAAGGTTCTAGTGGGGTTATCTATGTTGATGAAGAAGGGTTATTTCAACGTATCCTAGCGGTTCTTTGTTTGAAGTGTGTGAAAGATGAGTGGGATGCGGAAGCATTGGTAGTGTTTAGTACCATGCGGAAGTGAAAGGGAAAAGGCTAAGGAATAAGAAGATAGATAAAATCTATTTGATAGGAGACGGTTCAGGTTCAAGACTACATCGAGTGGGTTTTGATAGTGTTGGTGAGAATTGAAAACAAGATAAACTGTCTCAGCAGACAACGGTCCGACGGTACCGTTAAATTTAGCGGTACCGTCCCCTATTTAAGGGTACCGTGACCTGCTGAGGTCAGTTTTGACCCAGAATTAGATTTTTGACAGAGAAATTTCACATATGTTGTGATTTTTCTGGACCTTAAATTAAAGGAATTTATACCGAATAAATTCTTTTATGAATGAATCCAACAGGATTCGATGAACGTTAATCGAGAACGAGAAATGACATTTAATTGCATTTCGCAAATTAAATATACTTTAAATATTTCGGATGAAATATTTAAGTTGTCATTGGAGTTTAAGAGGATTTTACGAATAAATCTCGCTGATTTAGTGAGACTTTTCGACACGAGGAGAGAATTTATACCTAATAAATTCTTTGAACGGTACTGGACGAGAAGAGATGACTTTTATATTTTCGAGGAAATACATTGGTAGTCATTAGAGCGATGTGAATGATGACTTAATATTTCCAGTGAAATATTTAAAAAGTCATGAGACGAGACATAGGATATGACTTGACATTTCCAGTGAAATATCTAACAGTCATGGGACGAGACAGAGGGAATGACTTGATATTTCCAGTGAAATATCTAAAAGTCATGACACGAAATAGAAGAGATGATCTCAATATTTCCAGTGAAATATTCAAGTGATCATACGAGGAACGTGAGAGATGACTTAATATTTCCAGTGAAATATTTAGAAGTCATGAGATGAGACACAAGGAATGACTTGATATTTCCACTGAAATATCTAAAAGTCATGGGACGAGATAGAGGGAATGACTTGATATTTCCAGTGAAATATCTAAAAGTCATGAGACGAAATAGAAGAGATGATCTCAATATTTCCAACGAAATATTTAAGTGATCATGCGAGGAACGTGAGGGATGACTTAATATTTCCAGTGAAATATTTAGAAGTCATGAGATGAGACACAAGGAATGACTTGATATTTCCAGTGAAATATCTAAAAGTCATGGGACGAGATAGAGGGAATGACTTGATATTTCCAGTGAAATATCTAAAAGTCATGAGACGAAATAGAAGAGATGATCACAATATTTCCAATGAAATATGATGAAATCAAATAAGTACATTTTATTACCGTCATTTATCCTATTTATTTGACTTGTTTTATTATATTATGTATGAGAATTGATACGTTAATGTTTACTTTTGTAATTCTCAGGTAAAAACAAGTATTTGGTGAAACTTGGCGATTTTGGACTAATTATGGAGCAAAACAAGCAAGAAGTTAAGAGTCTACTGAAATGTACAAGATCAAGACTATTCTGCTCCAGATACGCAACATCTTACTTATTACATACGGCGCATCACTATCAAGATTTCACAAGATACGATCCAAGATACAAGAGGACATGCGCCGCATCTATAAATGGAGTTACGCCGCATCTTCTGGCGGTGTACGAATATTCCTGAATATATTAATCTTGGACCTCACGCGAAGTTAAGTCAATGCTCCGCATCTACTTATTAGATGCGCCGCATCTTACCTCAGACAGAAACTATAAATACCCCAAAGTCAGACGACTTTAAGAGACTTTTGGTACATACGATATTCGAAGGACAGAAGCCCTAGGCCGAATTCAGTCGAAGTAGCAGCACAAGACACACCTTGAAAAAAGATACGAGAGCTGTAAGAAGGTCCTGCATGTATTCAATTCATTAAGTAGTTTTGTTTTATTGTATTAGTACACTTTAATTGATCAGGATTGATGGGCTTGTGTTATGTTATCATTCACTTCAACTCCCCATAAAATTGCTTTCCCATTAATTAAAGTTTATATGTTGATGTCTTTGGTGACTTTTATTAGTGCATTGATAACCTCTGTGTCTAGCTGAGCATTGCTTGGGTCGCCATGCCCCTTCCTCGCCTATTTATTAGATTGCCTATGCATTCTATCGTCTGTAGAAAAGTAGGAAGAAAGATAAATGGGATAGTCATAAGTAATCATTAAGGGTTTACTCGCCGATAAGATTAGAACCAACGAGAAAGGACTTAATCTCGGTGCATTGCATCGAACTATACACTTCATATAAAACTAGCAATAAAACAAGTGACAAGCTACTTAACTATCAGGACAGGTCTTCTTATTGTCTCGAGTATTTATCTGTGTACGTGTGTGCTATTCGCTGATTCGTGCCTATTAGTTAGTTTATTATTTAATTGCAACCAAATCGTGCCAGTCTCTCAGGCTGAACCCCCCTTGCGTTAAATTAGGTTGTATAGCTAACTTAAGATATTAAAATACTGATTAGAATAACTAGATAATACGTTCCACTCTTAGTGATCGACACTCTACTTACCATTATATACATACTGACCGGGTACACTGCTCGGTAAAGTGTGTGTGTTATTGATAAGTCGGCTAAATATAAATTTAAAACTTGAATACTGCTAAAACCACAACGACATACCATGGGTATAAATTAGAGCACTCGCACGCACGCATCAAAATATTTAAGTGATCATGCGAGGAACGTGAGGGATGACTTAATATTTCCAATTGTGGAAACCATAGAGGGGGGGGGGTGAATACGTTTCCATTTAAAAACTTAAAAACGTGTTGTATCAAACACCCGATCAAGTGTGACGTAATATGAAAATTGTCAACAATGATCATATAACATCTAGAGGTGAATAAATTACACTACATCACAAGCACAATCAAATCATGACACATACATAATCAACATAACATAAGCAACTAGCCACACAAACATAAACGCAATGTAAATATAAATATAATGTGATAAAGAATAAAATGAAAGTAAAGAGATAAGTAAGAAGGCGCAAACCGGACACGATGATTTATAGTGGTTCGGTCACGAAGCTCCTCTTCGCCCTACTCCACTCCCCGAGTACCCAACTCGAGAGTTACTTCACTAATCAACAAGCTCCCTTCAGGCGGAGAAAACCGTACAATGTCGCTTATCCAATTTCCGACACTAAGCTAAATGTCGAGTGCTAATCTTAGCTAGCACCAATCTACCACGATCCACATGATCTACCCACTATCTACCCGATCTACCCTTGATCCACTTGTTCAATACACAATCACACAATCTACAAGAGATCTCCAAGATCTCACCAAGATCACAATGATCTACTCCCACTTGACTCAATCTACCCGATCTACCCTTGATCTTCTTGATCAATCACACAAGCCCAATGGCTTCAAGATATCTCCAAGATCTCACAAGATCACAATGATCAACCCTCACTTGACTCAATCTACCCTGTCTACCTTTGATCAACTTGATCAACACACTAGCTCACAAGCTACAAGAGATACTGAATAACACCCCAACCCGGCAAGGGTAGAAGTATCACACTAATGGTTTCATATCAGATTAAACAAAGCATACAATCAATAGTAATACAAAGATTCTCAAAGGTTACAACTGAAATCTTGAAATACACCAGGTTACAAAGGGAAAACAAAAGCTAACACTAAGTATACAAATACAATCTTTCTAATGGCTTCTACTCAAATTCTTCTATGTCCAAAGTCTCTTCACTCTTACCCAGCTTCCAACTAAAACCTGCCGCACACGAAAAGAAAACGTGCGGCTGAGCTTAAAAAGCCCAGTGAACAGATATAACGGAAACAAAGCAGTAGTAAAGAATAGTGAACAGTAAATGAAATACGAATCAATCCGAATTATGGCATAAGAAAAGGTAACAGTAATGAGAAGTACACGGGTACAAGGTGTAGGAAACAGTAATCCTCTACGAGCCCAGTATCAGTAATCAGTAACAGTAATCAGTATAATCATGTAGAGGGGAGACCTCTCAGTAATCAGTAAATATGAGGGGAGTCCTCAATCAGTAAATGGAGTAGCTAGCTCCCAGTATGTGAAAGACGTGTATCGCACACACCATCAGTCACCAGTAATAACAGTAATCAGTAATCAGTACAGTTCTAGGATGCATCCATACGCCCCTGGTGGCCATAAACCTCCCAACACACCAAATAAATACAGAAAAGGGACGGAACAGGTCATCACTCTCCTGCCCTAGAGTCATGCCATCGGTGCATCAATGACATGGTCATGAAACCCTCATGACTAGTTATGGCTCGTAGTATCAAACTGTGGGTCAGTGGTCAAGTAGCAGTATTCAGTATTCAGTTTAGTTTCATAGGTCAATATCCATTTCAGTATATCAGAAAGTTCATATCAGATGGTTCAGTATCAGAAGGTTCAGTATCAGTAGGTTCAGTATCAGTAGGTTCAGTACCAGAAAGATTCAATATCAGAAAGGTCAATATCAGAAAGTTTAGGTTCATAGAAAAGATCTTAATTCAAAGGTTTCATAATAAGCTTATATTTAAAAATAATCTTTCAGTGACTTTCATAAATGATGTTTAATAAAACCCTTTTTATAAAGATAGTCCTTAAAAGAGATTTTCATAAAATCTTTAGTGCAGTTTCAATTTAAAATTGGTATGATATTGTATTCAAAAGCTTTTCTAAGAAAAATATCTTCATATCATCAAGGAAAGTTCCAATTCCAGTTTTAAATGTCAAAATGAATCTTCAGGGTATTCAGGGGTTTTCATGACTCAGGTCATAAGATGAAGATCGGATCATGTCAGGTATCAAAGGAATTAAAACAGGGTTCAGTTTATCAAAGGAACTCAGAAATCAAGTATCATGTCAGGAAGGTTCAAGTAAAGGGAATCATAGCAGTGGCATTAATACAGAGACCGACAGATCAGAAAATAAAAGAGATCATGAGAAACCTGTGAGAAGGTTCAGAATATCTGTACCTTAACGAAATACGCAAGCAAGAAATGAAAATCAAATCAAGTAGGAGATCACTCCCTCTTCACCCGATCTACAAATAAGCACAAGTTCTCTTATAAGTTCATAGGACCGTAAGGTTTTATTCTTGTTCTCATTCCATATTAGGTGACTTTATGTTATATCATTCCCGTATGCAAATTCAAAGTATTATAGATGATCATATTCATAGTTCAAGATTCTTAATGTCTTTTACAAAGTTTTAGTGTTCATATAGTAGTTTTCATAATTTAGGGTTCATTAGGTAATTATCATAAGTTTAGGGTATAATATGAAAATATCATCAAGTTACAGATTTTATAAGTTATGACCTTTGGTTTTTAGCAAAATATCCATTTACACCCTTTAGGTTACACAATAAACACATCACACCCTTTAGTTCACAATTTTACCCTTTTATAACATCACACAGTTTTAAGTACGAATTTGTCAGGTTTTCCATAAATCATAAATCATATAAGAACTCAGTATTAAAATTCCCAAAAATTCCCAGAGGTGCTCATATGTCTAAAGTATTTTACCAAATTTTTCCAGATTTTATTATGTAGTATAGGTATGTATTAAAAATCCATTTTCACAACACATTCAGATTTCTGAGAAATTTTACTATACGAAAAGTTATTAGCTAGAAACCTTTTAAGAAAAATTCACAAAAATCTATAAAATTTCCAGGAAGTCATATACATCTTTAATATTACCCAGTTCAAAGGAAACCTTCTAACTCAACACGGTTTGAAAATTAAAAATGGAAAACCCGGACTGATTTTCCAGACTCACAAATCCGACCAGACACATAATTTTCTAAAAATCAAAAAGTACCTTTCCATGCCTCTAAAAATTACAAAATAAATTTCTCCAGGTAGCTATTTCATTAAACTACAATCTAGACTCCAGAAACATCAAAATATACATTCACATCATTTAGTTATAGCCGTTTAAAGTCGACCAAAAGTTCGAACTCAGAAACAGACCTCACAGAAACCTATCCATTTTAGGGTTTTTCATATCCAAATCACAAGTTATTCATCCCAAACGATTTTGGTTGAGTCCATAACATATTTTGGTCATTCAATAACATATTTAACATGATTCTCACAAATTATTTCACACCCAAAAGTGGCAACCGATTCATATACATAGTTTTAGGGTTTTGATCTTTTATGATTTTATGTGATTGTTATGCACATATATTCGATTAGAACTCAAAAGAAAACAAGAATTATGGATTGAACATAGAGGGTGATACTATACCCTCGTAGACCACGAAGAACACGAACACGACGATGATCACAACACCACACGAAACTCTCCTTCTTCCTCCTTTCTTCTTGTCGACAGAACAGCCCCAAAAACAGAAAAAAAATGGTTGATTTGATTAGTTTTTGACGCGTAAACTTCGTATGGATCATCATAGATGTTAGGGGCTTACCTTGTGACGATTATACAAGAGTTAGAACGAGTTTTTGGAGCTTTTTGGATGATCTTCTAGGCGTGGCAGCAGGGAGAATGGAGACAGCCGCTTGTTTGTTTTTGGTTTAGGGTTTCTTTTCTTTTCAAACTTGAAGATCGGTACAATTGATAAAAGGGAATACCGAAAATTAGTTTTAGGGTATATTAGGAAGGATGTAATCACATTAAGGGACATACCATGTATTAGCAAATCATGAATGTGGACCTCTTTTTGGTTAGGGGGGCGGCCAATACACCTATGTTTCTTTTTTTTTTTTTTTTTTTTTTTTTTTTTTTGTTCCAATTCATATAATGTAAAGTTTTATATTTGTGTTAAACTTATGTTATTTTCATTTAACTAATATTCATATGTTCTCAAAGTTTTAGATTCGAGGGCATTTTAGTCTTTTCATCTTATATTAATTTGCGGGTTTTACAGATACTCAATATCTCTATAAGATCACAATGATCTTCCCTCACAAACTCTTAAAAGAAAGATAGACTTGATGTATACTATGATACAATCAAGTGTGTAACAAATGTTACAAGTGCTCTACCTACAACTACAACACTTTGTATCTTCTTGGATACCTTGTGTTCTTTTCTTGCACTAGAAGAGGAATGAAGGGGATCTCTTGGTGGGATGAAAGGATCACTCTTAAACAAACTAAGACTCTCTAAATGATCAAAGAAAGTGTTCTAAGTGAGGAGGGATTAGACCAGAGAAAACTGACTGGAAAAATCAAGTTGGAAGTGTAAAATGGTCCACTATTTATAGGCAAAGAAAAACTAGCCGTTATGGGGACACGACACCACTAATTGCCACACGGAACCACTAAATTTTGTGGTACCGTGGACGCTCCTTCATTTGTTTTTAGTGGGGAAGGTTTATTTGGGAATGTTTGGAGCTGTTTGGAGGGAAAAATGACTGTTGGAATTTTTTAAACTTATTTTTCAAAATAAAACATTTCTTTTTAATTCAAAAATAATTTGTAAAATATATTTTTGAAAGAAATGTTTTGTCACACTAAAAATGAGAAGTTTAGAGAAAAATATAATCCTTTGATCATTTGTCAAGTAATAGATTTGTTTGTCCATACCTTGAGTGATTTACGTCAGGATGGAAATCTACGGCTTTTTTGAAGCATACTTGAGACGTCGGGAGGTGTTGATGTAAGTATGCATTGATGATTTGTGTTTACAAGTAACTTGCACATTTTACGTTATGTATTACAAGTTACATGTTTGTCATTATTAAAACCGAAGAAATCGTTTAGTTTAAATATCGTAATATTTGCACTAACACTTATAACTACGGATTTGGTTTCACTAAACCTAGTCAAAGTCTAAGGAGACTTAATGGTTCACGTTTAAGAGGTTTTTCAAACACATGATGTGTTTTTCACTTGATGAGCTATTGGTGCAAAGTTGTGATGTTGGGTTAAGAATGTTTGACACACTTGTGATTTTGTGAATTGATTTTAACTAAATGGTGTGAACCTATGTGTCGGTATTTGAGAGTGTAAGGGACATGTGTGAGTGTTCTTTAATACAAAAAGACAATTATGTGAACGAATTTCTCTCCCCCTTAATCGGTGGACATCCAACATAATGTGTAATGTATCGAATGAAGAATGACGATGCAGGTTAATGAAAGCGATGAGCTTAGTAATGTTTTTGCGGATGTTGGTTAGCATACAAATAACTTCATCCTTGAAGTTACGTAGCTCTTCTCTATCAATGCGAGATGATCGCATGATGAGGCATGTGGTTTCCTCATGGGAGGTGTATTGTTATAACTAAAAAGGTGATGGAGATGTTTTTAGGAAGGCGGAAGCAATAATGAGATTTGGAAAGAGTTCGATTGAAAGATACACAAACACAAATTCCAAGCCTCTAAAACTTAATCCTATTAGCATTTAAAAAACTATATGCAAGTGAATGGATCCCATAAACATATTACTAAACTACGTAGCAATAAAGGGATTACAATTATGCAAAATAAGCATCATGAAGTAAGATAACAAATAATTTGTTATCAACCTACAAGACAAAAGGTTGAATGACAAAAGATGTGATTATGATAGAAATCATAAGATAACATCTTATATGAACGAAAACAAATATTCGACTACTAGATAAAAAGTTATCACACAGCATCAATACAAATAATCATATTACAAGAGAGCATGACATTGTTTGAGATAGTACATTGTGAAATTGTTTAGATATTAGGCTTATATACTTAAGCATACTTACCTATTAATTAACACAATGATCTATGTGACAGACTTCTAAATGTTTATCATACGGAAAGCACTTTGACAAATTATAGGTGCACACATGGCAAACAAATAGTGTAACAAAGTTACAAGAGAAGTGAGACGACAGATTCATGCAAACCATTATAACATATTGGAGCATGTATCATTTAGGCTATCCTACGAAAAGGCTCAATGAATTTCAACCAAAGACAAGAGCTTTTCAAATATAAAAAAACATCATAAAAAAACATCATGGATTAAAATGACATATCATGAGTTAACAAGAAACATGTTAATCTTGCGAAATATCATATAACAAAAGAATGAAAAATATCATACAAATCATGTTATCATTTAGTAGCATGAAACATATAAGCATGCAGACAAAACCTTTCCAATGTTTACACATTTGACTATTACTTAAACAGTTATCATGATAACATCAAGATACTATATAAAACAACAACATGTAATTAACACATGTAAGTGTGATGCAAGTGATTCTAATAAAGAAAGAAAAATCACATCTACTACTTGTTTGATTAATATTCCTAAGACAAGATAAAATATCTTATTTTAATACTTACTTTAGGCAAGTATAGGAATACAGATTTTTCAAGTTAGAGAATGAATATGAGACTATTACTAGCCATGCTTAATTTAGGCTAAACAGGACCATTTTTACGGGTGATTCCACATACCCAACTTCTCTCCTAGAAGCAATTTAACCGTTAGGTTAAATTGAGTTTCTAGTGCAATAGACTCTCCAGTAGTCATTCTCATGTTAGAAAGATAGGAATTCCTATTTTTACCTATTGAAGTATATATAAGATGATAATTCACCAATACTTGACTTAATAAGACTCTATTATATCTATTAAAACTAAGGTGATGAAGATGTCATGTTTACACGAGAATTTGATAAATATGTGTCAACATATTTTAATCTTGTATTTGGAATCTAAGATTATTGCATGATCTAATGGATGACATCTTTTATGTTGAGTTTAAGTATGTATTTTAAAAGTGATAACAAATGTGTTTGTGTGTCATAATGGGCTATGTTAAATTAAGAACGTTCTCAAGAAAGCTCTTTGGAACAAGAATCTAAGTAAAGTTACGAACTTTAATAGATCTTGGGTTTGCTCTAGATATTTGTAGTTTTAACATTGGATATGCACAAGGTTTGAACTAGATTATGAGCAAGGTTTGGTTATGATATATGCTTGAAAGGAAACAGATACATAGAGTATCTTTCAACAAGTAAGATTATCTCATGGGATAATGTTTATCATGTTTAAGTATGAAGGAGATATGCTAGTTCATAGAACTTGCAGATGTTTGTTTAAGATTATTTAGCCAATGAGGTATAATGAAATCTCTTGTAACACAACTGTTCATGTTGCAAGGAGAGAATGATGCATAGGATATACATTATCCTTTTAACAAGATGAAAACTAAACGCATGATTTCTTAGGCATAATGTTTTCCGAAACATCATGTTTTCCTAAATGAAGATATGAAGCCAAAGTGTTTGAATTTGATAGTCCTATCCTAAATAAAATTGGTCTCAAGATTATATTCACTAGATGTTGATAAGAGGAATTCACTCGAGTTTCTTATGTATACTTCTCAAGAGTCATTGTCACTTAGGGTGCATGAGGTTGGCTTTGAGATTGCATTTTAACATATGTTGTTAAAATGTTGATTTAAGGTTTAATGGAACTTATGCAGAAGTTTAATGAAAAAGTATTACTAATACTTTGATAACTTCTGAAAGTGGTACTACTTAAACCTAGTGGAAATTGATAAACAATGAATGTGAGCATCATGCTCATTTGATGGTAAAGTTTCTAATCCTATAGGTGGTAAAGTATGGTTGAGTTTGTTTAACGTGCATTTGATTTGGTACGAGTGTTTGGACAAAGGATTTTTTGAGCAATGCACTCAATGGATTCAAATTATGGTAAGGATTGTGGTGTTGTAGGATTTTGTTGTACTATGAGAGTACTTAGGTTTCATAGATGTTGAAGACAACAAGGACGGAGACTAGTTCTTGTTAGGTTTCATAGATGTTGAAGACAACAAGGACGGAGACTAGTTCTTGTGGTCCATTGGTTGGTACAACTAGTGGGTGATGTGATTTGAAGCTTAGGATCTGAGTTATATCACAGAAGTGTGATAGGATGATGGTGAAAGAACAATTGTACTTTAGGTGATAGGATTAGTGTTTTAACAAAAGTTGTTAAAATACTTGAGTGTTGATTCTTTCGGATATGACTTTTAATGACTACACTCGTAGGTCAAATTTACTTGAATAGCATTCAAGGATAGCAAGACTTGATAATACATCTATAACCTAAGTGTGAGTTATGACTTGATGTAAATCATTATCGTCTTGATGGATGACATGTTAACCAAGTAAGGCAACATATGTGAATACAAAATAATATCTACAGTCATAAGTTAGACTTGTGATCTATGATATCTTTGCAAACAATGAGTTCGGATTTGTTAGGAAGTTGTCAATTTATGAATCAAGCTGATGGATGAGTAAAGGATGGGAGGAATCAGAGAATATGTGTAATGATCACAAATACTCAGTGGTCCACGGATTGTAAGGAACCAATTTCAGGGTTCCTTCCTTTATGGAGAAAGGTACCTTGGAGCATTTTCGTGAAATATGAAAGTATGTTTAGAGATGATTATCCTATAGGTGCAAGTGAGATGTCCTAATCCTAATATGAGTAAACATCAGTGAAAAGAATCCTAGTGATGAAAGTGAGTGATCTTGAGTGAGGGATTTAAACGAAAATTTAAAAATCTAGCTGTTTGAACTGGCGGAACCAAATGACAACACAGACGAAACCCTATTTTTGGTTTCGCCTGATCCATTGGGTGAATTATGGCAGCACCAAAACTTTGAAAAGACAGAACCATATTTTTGGTTCCGCCATATCCGCCAATCGAAAAAAGTTTACAGAGCGGATTTCTAATGGTCCTAAACCCATTCAAATCCCGTAAATTATCCTAAAACATATGTAATTAATTAGTTGTGATTGATTAATGACAAAAACACAGGTATAAACACATGTTAACATAGAGATCAAATGGACGATTTTGAACTTACTAATAAAGGAAGTGTAGCCAAACAGTGGCTTAAACATGGAAAATTGATAACATAAAAGTGTTATCGTCCTGCATAGTCAAGTTAGTTTTCATAGAGGTTTAACAACAAGATAGATTAGTAGCAAACTTATCATCCTATAAAGCACATAATAGCTCATAAATCATTGTACCAAACAACTTTTTCAAAGATACTATTAGATAATACTTTAAGGCAGTGACTTAATTCAACTCTTGAATCATTTGGAGAGATTATGTGCAAAACAACAATTTTCAAGTGAATTATGCATAACATATGCAAGAAAAACTATCTAAAACAATTTTTCAACTTATTGCACAAAATCTAGCAAAAGTCCTATTGTGCATAAACAGGAAATTGAAAAACGAGCAAATGAATATCATGGCAAGATTAATACTTATGTATTACAAACAAACAAGTGTAATCACAACATTCAACAAGCAAACAACATGTATGCAAACAACTAGAACAAGTAGTCACATAGCATAGCATAAAAGGAAAGATACTTTTTATCACTTTGTGTTTAAATATGACAATGTGTACCAAACTTGATTAGTTTCCTTTACATAAATAAATATTACCAATTCTATCATCATTTCTACTTATGTGACTTATCAAATCATTTACGAAGGAATTTTTCAACTAAATTAATAGTTATCCCAAACACTCCTTTCAAAATCGTATTTTTCGTAAATTTGCTTTAAGCACACAATTTGACACTTAATTCTTTTGAGACATCTTTTCTTTTGATTTTCCAAAGACATCTTCAAGCTTGTATACAACATAACATTTAACAACAAAATTTCTAAATATACTTAGCGAAACATTTTTCATATTATATTACGCTTCAATGATAATTTGATACATGGATCGTACTACATTTTAAAATCCATTTGTTTTGAAAATAAGAGCCACGAGGCTCTGATACCAATTGTGAAAACGTGGGGGGGGGGGGGGGTGAATACGTTACCGTTTTAAAATCTTAAAGCTTGTTGCATCAAATATCCAATTTAGCTTGTTGTAATATGAAAGATGTCAATTGTAGTTTATGACTAGTATAAACTAAACAAGTTGTCACACAAGTATTATCACCAAGTCACAACACAAGCAATCATATAATGCAAACATAAAATTAAAGTTGTAAGTAAAAGAAAGTGCAAACCGAACACGATGATTTATAGTGGTTCGGTTACGGAGCTCCTCTCTGCCCTACTCCACTCCCCGAGTACCCAACTCGAGAGTTACTTCACTAGATCAACAAGCTCCCTTCTCGGCGAAGAAAACCTTACAATCGTCGCTTACACTTTTTCCGGTACAAAGTTAAATACCGGGTTCTAGTTCGAGGTAGAACCAACCTGACATCGCTTATACAATTTCTGACACTAAGCTAGATGTCGAGTTCTTTTACAAGAGTACAACCATTCCCGCTATGGTTCCGCCAGAGCCTGACAGCATATCTTTCAAAATCTTTTCAAATCTTGCCAAGATATTACCAAATTCAATTCTTTGCTTAAAGATCTTTCCATGATATTCTCTAAATCTTCAAGATATCCTAAAGATATCCATATGATGTATGTAATGATGTCATGTACATATTTCCATTTTAGGAATTAAAATGTAAATAATGTAAATGTATATATGAATGTAATATGTATATACTAGCTTAACTAATATATGTTTACCAAGATGTACCATGTTAGTTTGACACCTAAAGCGTACTTATCCTATTAATCTTAGAAAACATGATGTACAAGTAAAAGTACTTGTATATGCAAAATGTGAAATGAGGTTCTAAGTAGAATAGTTAACCTTTTAAAATACTTAATGACCTAATCGTATTTTAAACATTCTAAATGGTTTGTTAAGGGTTTGATCATAATGCCACATAACAAACATGTATGAACCTGTGTTGTACCATACAAGGACTTGAGAAGTCGAGAGGTGTTGAATGTATGTTGAGACAAAATATGATTACAAGTAACTTGTACATTTTTCGTTATGTATCAAGTTACATGTTTGTCATCAATCAAAACAAACAAGACTATATAGATTAAATATCGTAATATTTGCACTAATAAATTGGTTTTATCTCTGGGTTTTTTTTGTTATATTTTAATTCGACTCTCTTCAACAAGCTTAATCGTTTCGTCAGTATCCTGAACAACGGGAGGATCATGTTTAGCATATATTGTATTTCCATTGTACAAAACATTCTGTTCTTTCTTAGCTTTCTTGAGAGTATAAGGATTTTCACAACTGATAGCCATTTTCTTCATTGTATGTAAAAACGGATTTAGATCTTTAATAAGCATATGAATGGTTTGACTTGAATGACCCGTTTTCACAAGCAAATCTTCCAACTTTTTGATTGTTTCTGGTTTCTCAATGATTTCATCAAGAAGATCATTTTCTCGTTTTGAAAAATCTGCATTCAACTGTTTCTTTTCTCTTCCAAGATTAGAACAAGTTGATTTTTGTTTAGAAAGTTGGTTTTTCAAATAAAAAATTTCCGCGTTTAAGGATTTTATTTTCATGTGTGAATTAACATCAAGTGTGTCAAACTTGATTTGCAATTGTTTGCCCCTTGAAACGGAATTTTGATAACCAGTTTCTAAGTCTGACTGTCGTTTTTTATGAAACTCAAAAGCTTTTTCGTTTTCCTTATACCTCTCAAGCTCAGCGGTCATTTTCTCATTCGCGGCCTTAACATCGCGATTGACCTTTTTTACTTTCTCAATTTCAATGCTACAATTATTCAATAATGATTCAAAGAGAGTGCGTGTTTCCTCATCATGCTCATCATACTGTGAAACTAAGCCTCCACTATGATTCATATATGGTGTTGCCAAATCAATATTGCTACTACTCGGCGTGTCCAGGTACTGCATTGGTGTCATAAACAGGAGGTGTGTCAGAATCCGTGTCGTACTTAGCCTCCTGAAGATTTGCCATAAATATGTAGTTTGCATCGATGTCCTCTTGGTCTTCTATGTCATCCATGAGAGCCATAAAATCATTTTCCTCAGCATTCAACTGAAACCCTGCTTCTTCCTTCTGTGCCAACAGCAATGCTTTTTGTAGATAAGCTGGATCTTTCTTTTTCGGCTTAGTAGGACAGTTCCTTGCCATATGACCTATACCCTGACAGTTGAAACACTTTATCGGATTTCCCTGATTCATATTTCCATAATTCCCAGCAACTGGAGCTGCAACATTCCCAATCTGATTACCCACTGTCAGATTCCTAACATTCTTACCCCTCTGATTTCCAACAAATTGGCCCATCTGATTCCTTGCATACTGACCCAACTGATTTCCTACATACTGCCCTGCATTCTGCATATTCTGATTACCCATCTGAAATCTAGTAGCATATCTCTGCCGATTCCCAATAACTCCAACCATTTGTCCTCCTTGACCCATATTGAAACTCGGCTGTGCAATCTGCCTGTTTCGAGTATTCGATGAAATCCTTTGGTTGTTGTTGGTTGGTGTAGAATAGCGTCCTTGGAATGCCTTTGTCAAATAAGCAAATGCTTGTGTCAAAGCAGCAGTAGACTCATCATTGTCAGTGAACTCTGGTTCTTGGAATTGTGGATATTGTTGTTGTGGAATAACATGTTGTTTTGTGGGTAGAATTGTTGTTGTGGGATTATAGCAGTTTTTTGTTGTGGAATGTATTGTTGTTGCATGTAGTTGTGAGTGGAAGATGATGATTTTTGATGTTGTGTGTTCACTGGTAAAGGTGTTGGTGTTTGAGTAATGAATGCAAAAGGATCATGATTCTTTGCCAATCTTTCTTTCCTAACTTCATTGGCTTCAGCTTGATTTTGCTTCAGAAAATCATAGAGCTGATCATAATTCACCTGATGTAGATCTTCGGTTTGGTTGACAATAGTGACATATTTTCCCCATTCTTCTTGAAGATTGTTGATGAACTTGATGTTGCTCGCGATTGGTCTTGGTGTCAACTTGTTTCTGATTAGCTCATCATTAAAATGCAGAACCTAGTGTAGTAGGATCCAATGGATTCTCTAGGAGTGGATGTAAACTTCGCCCATTCAGTTAGTAGCTTATTTTCTACATCTTGTTGCCCAATTTATGTTCCATGACATAGCCTTCTAACTCGTTCCCACATGTCATAGGCAGTTTCACAGCTATCGACAACAGTAAAGATCTTTCGTGGTAATACTAGTTGGATTAAGTGCATTGCCATATCATCAGCGTCGATCTGCTTCATGTCTTCTTCTATGTATTCTGCTTCTGTTTATTCACAAAAGAATGGTAGAACAGGAGGTGTTCCATTTGGATCTCCAGGATCTTGAATTTTTCGAGGCTTGAAGGGTCCATTCTTAATAGATTGGAGCAGGAGTTTACCATCAAGCTTGGTTTTGATGTAACGAAGCATGCGGCTTGTCCATGTAACACCCCCAAAATCTGGTTTAGCGAAAGCATTCATGTCACTGGGGTGCTACTCAATTGGTATCACAACACAAGGTACAAAGAACGGTTTTACCTTAACCGTTTAAAATGAAATTCATTTACAAAAATGTTAAATTTACATAATTCAAGAGTAGTGCGGAAATAGGCCCATAAATAAGTAAAGCGGTCCAAAATATAAATATCAGAGTCGTCTATGACCATGCCCCTCGCCAAGCGCCTCCAGATATAAGCTATCATCTAAAACCTGAAAATGCATGCTAAAAAGGTCAGTTTACGCTGGTGAGTTCATAGGTTTTAGTTTAAAAAGCATGGTTGAACCAAAAGGTTTTCAAGTTCAAATCATTGTTCGCAAGCAAGTCAAGTCTAGCATAGGTCCACACTGTCTAAATCACAGTTCTAACACCAAATCCACAAGTAATAACATAGTCAAAGCATCTCGAACCATAATCAATCATACAGATACTACACACATATAGTGATGCGCCAACTGAGCCCAAAATGTTCCTCATACTCATAACCAAAATCACGTGGGGAGCTACCCCGATAGATCTATCAACACGTAGGCTCTCAACAGAGAGTTAACAGTTACACCAACTGAACCTATAACACGTAGGCTCTCAATAGAGAGTTAACAGTTACACAAACTGAACCTATACACGTAGGCTCTCAACAGAGAGTTAACAGTTACACAAACTGAACCTATACACGTAGGCTCTCAACAGAGAGTTAACAGTGGCGCCGTCATGTACTCACAAAACAAACATGTCACAGCATATAATCACATCATCACACGTATATGTACAAAATCATGTAACACAGTAGTTCACAGTATAAAAACGTTTGTAAATCATTGAGTTTAGTGAAAAACACGAGCATGTATTCTCCCCCAAAACAGTTATAAAACAAGTAAAAGTAGGGGCCATGAACTCACCTTAGCCACAGAAATGCAAGATCACAACTAACACGACTGGCATCTAGAGCATATCACAACGTTCTCAAAACATTCGGCACGAGGGTACACGAAGGTACAAGCACAGCGGTACACAATGGTCTAGGATCGGCACAACCTAAAACGTATACGATTATCTCAAAACACGTCTCGCAAAATAGTAAAGTCTATAAAAGACAGAGTGTCGTAGTTTTCGTGGATTACTCGATTTTCAAAACTTATCAAAAGTTTAGTTTCAACGTTTCGTGTGGTGTGATAAGAAAACATAGACTCGACATACAACTCACGCCAAAGAGAAATAGACATCGACATAGTCGAGAGGATACTGACGGGAACTCAAACCAAAGAAGACAAACCTAGAAGTTAACGACAACAAACACCTCAAATAAAATAACTTAGTTTGTACGTTTCGACATTTACCCCGTTATCCCAAATAACTTGTATAAAACATAAACGTTTTATAAAAATATGTTTAACTAATAAAAATCAATTTTCTCAAATCGTTGAGACTTGGATTAACCAAATCTGAAATTACAATATTTAATAAGTTTATGTCTCGCTATTATTCTCGTAAATATTAGTTTTGGTTTTAATGAAGATTTTGTGTCCGTTTCGTGTTTAATATATTAAGTTCATTTTGAAGTTAATATATTATACCGTCTCGAATCAAAAATGTTCAATAAGTCCAACATCTTAATATTGTAAGTCCGATAACGGTCCATGATTTTCCAGACGTCCAAGTATAATAATCACAATCCGTATTCAAATCAAATTCACAATCCAAGTATTATCCGAAACGTACCGACCGTCAAGTCAATAAAGAACTCGTTAGCTTATTATATTTTTACGCCACAAGTTTATAACTAATACACTCTTAATAATCTAAACACACGCTCATTTTTAAAATGTCCAACACAACTAAAACCAAGATTATTTTAATCTTACCATGCCGAGACCCACAACGAACATAACGCACCCTACATGGGTCGTAGAACCACTACTCAAACCCGAAATCAATACACGAACCTATGTGTTTTTAACTTGTTGCAACTACAACCCAGTGGAGACACAACCCACTCGGGTTTCAGATTCATCTCGAGACACCACCAAAATAGTACAAATACGCAACAACGACAACAACATACAACATAACAAATCAACAACAACAATTATTCACATGCCGAGACCCTAGTGGTCTCGGCTTCGATCCTCGGTCACAACCAGCAACAACCAAACAGAGCCTATAATAATAGTAAACTTTCATCAAAAGTCAAACAAATAAGCACCTCCAAGTGCTTATTTCAGGAGTCGAGCAGATTCAAGGACAACCAACTAACGACTACAACATCGAGATAACAAATAAGAATCAACTCCAACTCGCCTGGAAAAATAATACGGGTTCAACCCGACCCGTATACATAACCGAAACAACCAAACCCATTAGACAATCCTACCACACGAATTATTGGAAACTCATTTTAATCCGGTTTACATTTACACAAGATAGTTCAATCCGACTCAAACGAAAACACCTTTCAATTCGTTTATCACCACACGAAACAATACACAAAACGTGTTTTTATCCCGTTTTTACATCACGAATTATTAGTTATATCATTTGTTTAAAATCCTTTCAATCCACGAAGAATAATAACATCAATCGGATTCAAAAATAAACAAAAAGAAAGAGTATAGCAAATGTTTTCTCGGCTTTACCATAACGAGAAAGAGAATAGAACAAGCCGGTGGTGGTGCTGGCGCGTCGGTGATGCTGGGAACTCGAACAAAACAAACTCCATTAAGAGAAGACGCGGCGGCAATGGTGGTGGAGAAGGTTTTCTTGGCGCGTGGAGTACATAGGAGTGATGAGGAGATCACAAGGATCATTTTGGTGGTAGTGGTGTAGTAGGGTGAGCGGCGGTGGCGCTTCTGTGGCCGGATTTGTGGCCGGAAAATGAAGAGAAGAAGGAGTTGGGAAGTTGGCGGCTGGGAAGCAGGGAAAGAGAGGGTAAGGGGTTTTTAACCCTAGAAGTGTTATAATAGTAGTATTTATAGGGCATGTCGGGACTTGTGGCAAACCCTAGCGCGCCCTCAGGGACTAAAACTGTCAATCTTCCCATATTTTTAACGAACGCCAACGAGACCAATAAATCGTGTTATAATTATCTCCCGAGCACCCGAAAGTTATTCCATAAATTTTAAAATCGTTTTTCCATAAATTTTGATTATAAATACGCATAGCTTTATTTCTCGTTGCCCGAATAAATTAATATTCGTGTTTAAAATAATTTTTTTCCAATAAAACGATTATTCATACGCCTCGTTTCTCACGAGAATTAAAATAACCAAAACAAATCGTCGGTTGTGCCAGTACGCGTTGTGTACGAATTTTACGTTTCTCGAGATAAATTCACGTTTTCAAACCTGATAAGTTCAGAAAGGATCCGTTTATGAGAAACAGGGGAAAGTCTTGTATAAAAATATATTCAGAAAATTACGGGTGGTTACAGTCTCACCTCCTTAACGGAATCGCGACCTCGCGATTCAATTCAAGTTACTCGTTACGGTTGAAAACGGATGAGTATATACATGCGAGGATTCATCCTCACGTTCCCGCGAGAATTCAGGACTTTTTCGCGAGCTTCGAAGTGCTTTGTTGTTAGGGATGCGACTTTACTAAAGTCGTTCGAATTCACGGTTCATGATTTCGTTAGGTTTCCCAACCATTGCCACACTCGATTAATCAGGTAGAGGTGCGGGATTCGCTACAGAGGTCTAGCTTCTGATATAGCAGCAAAAACAGCAAATCGTCTTACAAAATGATTCATCAAATGATTTGTCAAGCAACTTATAGGATAATAGGAAAAACAATTTCATCATTTGTAAAATTGTAGCAAGTTCAAAATTTTGGATTTTAGTTTGATTCATAACATCGTAACAGGAAAACAGTTCGTCATTTATAAAATGGTAGTAAGATCAAAATTTTGATTTTCGTGAAATAGTAGTAAAACATTTTGTAGGATGACCGCAAATGGTCGGTAGAAAAATCAAAAGCAGTTTGTAAATTAATGGCAACACAGTTTATTATCCTATAAGAGGTTAGCAAAAATAGCTGGTGTTTCCCGAGGGACGAGAGAAAAATTCGGTGATTGTCCCAAGGAACGCGGTTTAGGTTATTCTTTAAGGTCTTTAAGGTTTCTGTCGGTCATGGAATTTCTGCCGAATGGGGGGGTTCAGAGTACGACTCTGGAGGAGGATGTTGATTGCTACTAGCAATCAGTTGACTGTTTCAGTAGTGTACTTAGTACTTAACACGGAAGGTACAACATCGGTTGAGTGTAGTGTTTGAGGCAGAGGTGACTGTAACGAATCAACAAAACAAAGTTGAATAATAATTCCAAACCCGGAATGAGGTCCAAATTCAAACATAGCCAAAACTAAATCCAAACGTAGCCAAAATTGAATCCAAACATAATCAACTCCAAACACTCCAATAAACTCAGACGGGCTTATTATGCTCTTAAGGGGTTACAAATAAGTAACTCGGATTCAAACGGTGCCACCCGACCTGATGCAAACTACGGCCAGACGGTGACAAACAGGAATTTCATGTAATAGAGACGTATAGCGGTGCCAGAGGCATTTCGGTTCATGTGGTGTTGTGATGCCAGTGTGTTGTGTGTGTGGAAGTAAGATTCCATGTCCGTGTACACACGTAAAACTGTACCATTCCAAAAATCAATGACCAACCCGAACATAATACAATTATAAGTACTCCAAGTATTGCAAAATTCACCTCTGAGTCGGACATAGGTGATCAGGCTATGTCCCACTGTCCCTGGTTGAATATAGGTGATCAGTCTATATTCACCCGAGGTTCAATGAATTTTGGAATACTCAGCCTAGTTATACTAGCAGTATGTCCTTTACATCTAAAATCATTCCCAAAACCACGACAAGTGTACAAACTCGACATTCAATAATGAGATTACGCAAGGAAATAGCATAACTCCGTGACAGGTACGGTGCGTGCATAAGCATATAGAAATTCTTATAGTGTACAACTAAAAAATGCGGATATAAAATATCCAATAGTCATGCACACATCTCAACAAGTATACAATCAAGCATCTCATCAAACAACTCATCAAATATACCAAGAACATCTCATCTAATATATCATAAACATCACGTCAAGTATATCATCAATTATCTCGTCATATCAATTATATCCTTAAACAAAATCATACGCGAGGCATCAGCTTGGCAGGCAGGCACGTGGCGGTCATAGGGTTAAGTTTTCATAAAAGTGGTTATAGTCCAGGTTTTAGAAAATAAACCCAGTTCTCTATAACCTAGGCTCTGATACCAATCTGTAACACCCCCAAAATCTGGTTTAGCGGAAGCATTCATGTCACTGGGGTGCTACTCAATTGGTATCACAACACAAGGTACAAAGAACGGTTTTACCTTAACCGTTTAAAATGAAATTCATTTACAAAAATGTTAAATTTACATAATTCAAGAGTAGTGCGGAAATAGGCCCATAAATAAGTAAAGCGGTCCAAAATATAAATATCAGAGTCGTCTATGACCATGCCCCTCGCCAAGCGCCTCCAGATATAAGCTATCATCTAAAACCTGAAAATACATGCTAAAAAGGTCAGCTTACGCTGGTGAGTTCATAGGTTTTAGTTTAAAAAGCATGGTTGAACCAAAAGGTTTTCAAGTTCAAATCATTGTTCGCAAGCAAGTCAAGTCTAGCATAGGTCCACACTGCCTAAATCACAGTTCTAACACCAAATCCACAAGTAATAACATAGTCAAAGCATCTCGAACCATAATCAATCATACAGATACTACACACATATAGTGATGCGCCAACTGAGCCCAAAATGTTCCTCATACTCATAACCAAAATCACATGGGGAGCTACCCCGATAGATCTATCAACACGTAGGCTCTCAACAGAGAGTTAACAGTTACACCAACTGAACCTATAACACGTAGGCTCTCAATAGAGAGTTAACAGTTACACAAACTGAACCTATACACGTAGGCTCTCAACAGAGAGTTAACAGTTACACAAACTGAACCTATACACGTAGGCTCTCAACAGAGAGTTAACAGTGGCGCCGTCATGTACTCACAAAACAAACATGTCACAGCATATAATCACATCATCACACGTATATGTACAAAATCATGTAACACAGTAGTTCACAGTATAAAAACGTTTGTAAATCATTGAGTTTAGTGAAAAACACGAGCATGTATTCTCCCCCAAAACAGTTATAAAACAAGTAAAAGTAGGGGCCATGAACTCACCTTAGCCACAGAAATGCAAGATCACAACTAACACGACTGGCATCTAGAGCATATCACAACGTTCTCAAAACATTCGGCACGAGGGTACACGAAGGTACAAGCACAGCGGTACACAACGGTCTAGGATCGGCACAACCTAAAACGTATACGATTATCTCAAAACACGTCTCGCAAAATAGTAAAGTCTATAAAAGACAGAGTGTCGTAGTTTTCGTGGATTACTCGATTTTCAAACACTACTAGAAAAAGGGCTATCCTTGACTCCAAATGCGAGTCAAGAAGAGACCTTATGACGCGCAAATGTGAGTCATGGAAACACCCGACATAAATATTCATGACTCGCATTTGTGCGTCATCCCTCTATGACTCGCACTTATGACCCACGTTTTATGACTCTCTTTTTTGCGAGTCATAACCTAATTTTTTTAAAAAAAAAAATTTAATTTTTTCCAGTTCATAATTTTCTATTAAATGACAATTAAAAACCTGATAATACAAAATTAAAAACACAAATATCAAAATAACGCATTTCATATATAAAGTGCAGTGCTCTTGATAATACAAAATTAATTCAAGTATGACAACATAAGAAGTGGTTAAACACTTGAACCACAACTAAAACAAAAAAAGGCTGGCCTGAACTCAAAATTCTGTGTACTTCATACATTTGCAACTCTGTACACATATCAGAAGACTAAACTCTATGAGCTTGGACCGACTGCTAGAGTGCAAATAGTGATCGACTCTGTCATTTTCCTTCTTTAAGCAGTCCTCTGTCAATCTGCTCGCCTTCACGTTCTTGATTAATCTGTATCAAGAGCAATGCACTGTTAATTGCAACTTCACGCAACAGACAAAAAATGGTGCAAGCAAATTAATAAAACTTACGAGGGCAATCACTGAATCTTTGGCTCTACCCTTAGTTTCCGCATAAACACCCGTTTTGGGGGCTGCGTTTCAGCAAATAAACACTTAAACATGCTGATTTTCAGCAGCAAATACCCAAATAAATGTACCTCTATTTATGCACAAAATCAGTAGATAAATACACCTCATGTTGGCCTATAAAACGACGACCAAACACCCCCCGTTGGGGCTGTTTTGCAGCCACAAACACCCCCTGTTGGGCTGTGTTGCAGCAATTTAACAGCAATTTAAAAACAGCAGCAACGCACCCCACTTGGGGCTGTTGTTGCAGCCAACGATTGCCCTCGATTGGGGCTGGTTTCTCAGCCAACAACACCCCTCGTTGGAGACATCTACATGAAATTGCTAATCATAAGCACATACACATGTACTAAACTGATGCAACGAAAAGAACTTTGAAACCTATCCTAGCTACCCTACCTAGTTTAAACTATTTCCTATCCGATTCCAACTATCAAATTTTATAAGTTTTCCTACCTTTAAGTTAGAACTTGTTAATTCATACAGAAACAGCCAGAAACATATAGTATCTAATTTCAAATCAAGGCCAAACCGATACCATGAGTCCACGAGTAAGGACGCAAAATGGCTTCAAGGAGAGAAAGTGACTTCTTTACTCTCCTCGAGTCACCTTCCCGTTTTTCATTCCGATCGTCAAATTTTTGCTGCTACAAATAAAAAACATATAGATCTATAAATAAAATCAATGGATCTACAAATAAAATGAATAGATCTATAAAAAAAATTTGCTGCTACCCATTGTTACACTTTTTAGACCGAACCAAGGCTCACCCTATATGGGTTTCGTTTGAACCGAGTGATCGACACTAACACAAACTCGCCAAATAAAATCACCATATCAATCAGGAGTCTCAATTGAACTTACAAAAAATAGTATTTCCACAAATAAATGAATCCTTTACACAAGCAACAATAAGCAGATTCTAATATAAACCGAACCAAACAATATCCAAAACCACAAACCACGAGTCAACGATGATACTAGTTGTTTACAAAATAACTTTAATCCGTTTCAAATTTCTTAATCTTTATAAAATTTCAGTTTATATTCGAATCCAAAAGAAAACAATAATAACTAATTAGGTTTCGACATACCAAAAAGAACAATGAGAAGGAGAGGTGGATGGATGGAGGAGCAGCTGTGGTGGCGGCAGTGGTGGTGGTCACGAGTTTGACTCGCAACGAGTCAACTCACACCCAACTTCACATTTTCTTACCTTTCTTCAATAGATCTATAGATTTAAGGGTTAAAATGATGGTGGTGGTGGTGTATTGATGGCGGTGGCACAAAAAACGAGGAGGTGTATAACTTTTAGGGCGCGTGTGATATAGTGGTAGATAGAGGAGATGATGAGGGTTCTTGTTGTGGTGGTGGTGTTGCTCAGTGACAGGCGGTGGAGGTGGTGTTGGGGGTTGACAGGCGGCGGCTAGGGTTTGTGAAGGAGGGAGTATGTTTGAGTGAGAGAGATGAAATGGGAAGATGAGGGTGTGTTTGTTTATTTATTATTACAAGGAGCGGGAAGTGTTTTGGAAGGAGCGGGAAGTGTTTTAGAAGATTTGATTTTTTGGGAATTTTTTTTTTTAAGCGGGAAGTGTTAAAAGATAGATGACCCCTATTTATGACGAAGTAAAACGAGCGTCATCTAGCAGGCTAAATTTTAACTGATTATGAACCTATGTTATGACGCTTTTTAAAACGAGTCATCCCCAATAAAAAATTTACTCGTTATGACTCTTATTTTATGACTTCGCTATTTGCGCGTCATCTTATAGTGAGCGTCATAAAAAGCGAGTCAAGGAAAGCCCTTTTTCTAGTAGATTTTGAAAACTTATCAAAAGTTTAGTTTCAACGTTTCGTGTGGTGTGGTAAGAAAACATAGACTCGACATACAACTCACGCCAAAGAGAAATAGACATCGACATAGTCGAGAGGATACTGACGGGAACTCAAACCAAAGAAGACAAACCTAGAAGTTAACGACAACAAACACCTCAAATAAAATAACTTAGTTTGTACGTTTCGACATTTACCCCGTTATCCCAAATAACTTGTATAAAACATAAACGTTTTATAAAAATATGTTTAACTAATAAAAATCAATTTTCTCAAATCGTTGAGACTTGGATTAACCAAATCTGAAATTACAATATTTAATAAGTTTATGTCTCGCTATTATTCTCGTAAATATTAGTTTTGGTTTTATTGAAGATTTTGTGTCCGTTTCGTGTTTAATATATTAAGTTCATTTTGAAGTTAATATATTATACCGTCTCGAATCAAAAATGTTCAATAAGTCCAACATCTTAATATTGTAAGTCCGATAACGGTCCATGATTTTCCAGACGTCCAAGTATAATAATCACAATCCGTATTCAAATCAAATTCACAATCCAAGTATTATCCGAAACGTACCGACCGTCAAGTCAATAAAGAACTCGTTAGCTTATTATATTTTTACGCCACAAGTTTATAACTAATACACTCTTAATAATCTAAACACACGCTCATTTTTAAAATGTCCAACACAACTAAAACCAAGATTATTTTAATCTTACCATGCCGAGACCCACAACGAACATAACGCACCCTACATGGGTCGTAGAACCACTACTCAAACCCGAAATCAATACACGAACCCATGTGTTTTTAACTTGTTGCAACTACAACCCAGTGGAGACACAACCCACTCGGGTTTCTGATTCATCTCGAGACACCACCAAAATAGTACAAATACGCAACAACGACAACAACATACAACATAACAAATCAACAACAACAATTATTCACATGCCGAGACCCTAGTGGTCTCGGCTTCGATCCTCGGTCACAACCAGCAACAACCAAACAGAGCCTATAATAATAGTAAACTTTCATCAAAAGTCAAACAAATAAGCACCTCCAAGTGCTTATTTCAGGAGTCGAGCAGATTCAAGGACAACCAACTAACGACTACAACATCGAGATAACAAATAAGAATCAACTCCAACTCGCCTGGAAAAATAATACGGGTTCAACCCGACCCGTATACATAACCGAAACAACCTAACCCATTAGACAATCCTACCACACGAATTATTGGAAACTCATTTTAATCCGGTTTACATTTACACAAGATAGTTCAATCCGACTCAAACGAAAACACCTTTCAATTCGTTTATCACCACACGAAACAATACACAAAAACATGTTTTTATCCCGTTTTTACATCACGAATTATTAGTTATATCATTTGTTTAAAATCCTTTCAATCCACGAAGAATAATAACATCAATCGGATTCAAAAATAAACAAAAAGAAAGAGTATAGCAAATGTTTTCTCGGCTTTACCATAACGAGAAAGAGAATAGAACAAGCCGGTGGTGGTGCTGGCGCGTCGGTGATGCTGGGAACTCGAACAAAACAAACTCCATTAAGAGAAGACGCGGCGGCAATGGTGGTGGAGAAGGTTTTCTTGGCGCGTGGAGTACATAGGAGTGATGAGGAGATCACAAGGATCATTTTGGTGGTAGTGGTGTAGTAGGGTGAGCGGCGGGTGGCGCTTCTGTGGCCGGATTTGTGGCCGGAAAATGAAGAGAAGAAGGAGTTGGGAAGTTGGCGGCTGGGAAGCAGGGAAAGAGAGGGTAAGGGGTTTTTAACCCTAGAAGTGTTATAATAGTAGTATTTATAGGGCATGTCGGGACTTGTGGCAAACCCTAGCGCGCCCTCAGGGACTAAAACTGTCAATCTTCCCATATTTTTAACGAACGCCAACGAGACCAATAAATCGTGTTATAATTATCTCCCGAGCACCCGAAAGTTATTCCATAAATTTTAAAATCGTTTTTCCATAAATTTTGATTATAAATACGCATAGCTTTATTTCTCGTTGCCCGAATAAATTAATATTCGTGTTTAAAATAATTTTTTTCCAATAAAACGATTATTCATACGCCTCGTTTCTCACGAGAATTAAAATAACCAAAACAAATCGTCGGTTGTGCCAGTACGCGTTGTGTACGAATTTTACGTTTCTCGAGATAAATTCACGTTTTCAAACCTGATAAGTTCAGAAAGGATCCGTTTATGAGAAACAGGGGAAAGTCTTGTATAAAAATATATTCAGAAAATTACGGGTGGTTACAGCATGCGGCTTGTCCATGGAAGATACCCACCTTTTTCAAGCATAGGAGGAAGGTTTTCCGCACCGGCTGCATGAATGTCTTGTTGAGTTGCTATAGATGAAGGTATGTATGATAAAGTTGATCTTGGATAGGTTCAACAATGAAGGAGTTGTGTTTACTGAAAGTTAAGTTCCGTTGTTGTAGTGAAATTTTGGTCTTAAAACTTAAAATCGTCGATAACTTCTTTCCAGAGCGATTTCAGGTTGTTCCGGTCGTTTTGACAGGTGTTTCGCTGAAAACGGAGTTACGATTCAAAAGTTATGGCTGTTTGAAGTTTTGTCGTAAAAAGTCAAACAACAGTCAACTTTGAAGGTTCAATTCCGATGACTTTTGTTCAATTCCGATGAATTTGGTCCAATTCCGATGACTTTGGTTCAATTCCGATGACTTTGGTCCAATTCCGATGGCTTTGGTTCAATTCCGATGACTTTAGTCCAATTCCGATGACTTAGATTTAATTCCGATGGCTTTGGTCCAATTTCGATGAAAACTGCAATTTCGATGAAAAATGCAATTCCAATGAAAAATGTAATTTCGATGAAAAATGCAATTTCGATGAACAATGCAATTTCGATGAACCCTTAGGCAATTGCGATAATATCTATCTAATTTGTACAAATTAGAATATTTTTCCTTAGTCGAAGTATTCCACAAACTTATACAAGCAAGGGAATACTGAGTAATCATTGGATCGTGAAGTAAACTTGTCATTGATTAATTTCGATAACCAATTGTGATGAACCCTTAAGCTGGAATTCCTATGAACTTAATTTCGATGAATCCAATTCCGATGAACCCTTAAATATGCAATTCCGATAAACCCTTAAAAATGCAATTTCGATTGACCCTTAAAAATGCAATTCCGATGGACGGACTGATTTTTCGAGCTCAATATTACGATGAAAAAACAAACTTCTAAACCTTTTCTTTCGACCAAAAACACTTAAATCACAATAAAGTTGAGACCTTTAACGTTTATAACCAACTTTGAATAAATTCGATAAGTAGCCAACATGTTTTATATCGTTAAGAATCAAGTTTTTGACATTTTTGATGCGATTTTGTTGCCAAAACTCACTAATAAGTAGTAGAACTATAAGAAAGACAACAACTTTCAACTACGGAACGTAAAAAATCAAAGCTTTGTTAGAAAAGCTAACGTTTTTATATAGAAAAACGCAACCTTTGTAAAGCTTTAACAAAAAAACGAAACACAAACACTCCTAAATCATTGTTAGGCTATTGATACCACTTGTATGACCTTAGATCTAACCTTATCACACTATATAATAAGCTCGTATGGTGACTTGAAAGAAGTATGTATGTGTCGAGCTAGAGAGAGAAAGTAGAGAGATATAGAGAGAATTTCATATATAAAAACACACACTGTTAGGTATATAAATATTCATATGAAGACTCGGTCACCCCGAGTATCTATTAGCATTAAGTAGCTCGTAGGATTATTATTATTAGTTTAATTATCGTTGTATTCGTGGAGTTGGGTCGGGTCTTTACCCACTGTCAGCTTTCTCCACAGCCCACATGGGGCGTTTATGTATTGTGTATAAATACCCTCTCCCACCAAGGGAGAAGGTTGGACCTTCTCATAGTTTCAATCTAATATTCTCTCTTTTCTCTCAAGGTTCCCAACTTCTCATCTTTTTCTTTCTCTCTTATTCGGCCACAAATCACAAACACCACGCGAGTTATAATTCCTTGTTATTTACAATTGGTATCAAGAGCCAAGGTTAGGTTCGTTTGATCGTATGTTCTCGGATTTCTTTGATTGGTTTTGTGGTTTTCTTGGTTCGACTAGTTTTTAGGGAAAACACATTAGTTCGACTTTGTGTGTGGTTTGATTTGTTAAAAGCTTGTACTTTCGTGTTTAGGAGTGTTGTAATAGCTTAGTTTGGTGATTGGTTAACTTATTTCATAAGCTTGTTGGATATTTTGGGGCTTATTCGTGTGTTTGAAAGTTTTTTCTTTGTTGCGATTTGACGTTCGGTAAAAGTTCTAGCTTGCGATTTGAGTTTTGTTGGGAAGTTTGTTGTTGTGATTTGGCAGGTTTTAATTCTATGATTTGGCGTTTTATTTAAAAGGGGGAAAGAAGACAAATCGCAAGAAAGTGACAGTTTTGTCCTATTGTGAATTGCGATTTGATCTTTGCGATTTGGGTATTTTAAGCCTGCGATTTGAGTAAGCCTGCGATTTGAGTGTGCCTGCGATTTGAGTGAGCCTGCAATTTAATCTTTGCGATTTTAATCACTGTTGACTAGTTGCGATTTGATTAATTGCGAGTTGACAAGTTGCGATTTGACTAGTTGCGATTTGACTGATTGCGATTTGACTAGTTGCGATTTGACATTGCAAGTTGACTCTTGGGATTTGACTTATTGCGATTTGGTTAATTACGATTTGACTTGTTGCGATTTGACTTATTGTGATTTGACTGGTTGCGATTTGATCAGTTGCGACTTGACTTCTGTGACTTGATTCTTTGAAGACCAGTATTGCAACTTACCTTTGGTTATTTAGTGTGATTTGTTAATCTTATCATATCACACTCAAGTAATCAGTATCTTATGGTTTCTTTTGTTGATTTTATAAAATCTCGCGAAAGATTCTATTTCTCGGTTTAAATCACAAGAGTTGTAAAATCCCGTTCAAGGTTACATCATGGCAAGCACAACTTCTGATGACATTCAAGCTGCCGAGTTCGATACCCGCCCTCCTATGCTTGATAGGATGGATTAAGAATCATGGGCACAAATAATACGATTGCACTGCTTGGGAAAAGAGAATGGTGTCAACATTCTTAAATCCATTGATGAATGACCCTTTCAAATGGGTACCACTAGAGATGCTGTCACTACCGATGAGAATGGAAATATCACTTTTGGAATCGACAAACCACATGAGTACAATGATCTTAATGAGGAGGAGAAGAAGTGTTATGATGCTGACATTAGAGCTTCTAACATTATGATTCAAGAACTTCCCAAAGATGTTTACAAGCTTATCAGCTTCAACACTGAAGCCAAAGCTGTTTAAGACAATGTCAAAATGCTTCTAGCTGGATCTGAATTAACCAAAGAAGATCGCGAATCTCAGTTGTATGATGAGTTTGAGCATTTCAAGATGAATCCGGGTGAAAACATTACTGACTATTATGTGAGATTTCACAAGCTTGTGAATGACATGAGGATCATCAAGATGACAATGCCAAATATCCAGCTCAATTCCATGTTTGTAAACAACATGTCTCCCGAGTGGGATAGATTTTTCACAGCCGTGAAGCTCAACAAAGGATTGAGACAGACTAATTATGAACAGTTGTATGCTTACTTACAACAACATGAGAAGCATGCCGTCTATGACCATCAACTGAGGGAAAAACTCAATCCAACAACATCTAATGATTCTCTTGCATTTGTCTCAAATGTTCAACCATTCAATCAATCCTCAAGTGATCAAGTTTGCCACCAGCCCTTCTCACCACAGAATCAGACATCATTTGCCCAATAATCATTGCACCCACCATCTGCTGTGAACAACCAACTGTATTCAGGATACTCTCACACCAACAAGATGATTGATAATCTTTCTAACCAAGTGTCGTTACTTGTCCAACAGTTCAGGGCAACACTCCCTCAAACCAACAACCAACTTTGAACTTCATCAAACCCACATAATCAAGCAACTGTGGAGGATGGAAGGGTTGTGGTTCAGAATGTTCAGGGAAGGCAGAATGTGAATCAAAGGAATGTTGCTCGGGGTAATATACAGAACAGAGTTGAGAATGCTAATCAAGGATAGGGAAGGCAAACCAAGTGTTACAACTGTGGTGGACTAGGACACATAGCAAGGAACTGTACTCAACCAAAGCGTCCATAGAACTCTGAATACTTCAAGGATAAGATGTTGTTGATGCAAGCTCAAGAGAATGGAGCAGTTTTGGACGAAGAAGAGTTATTATTTCTTGCTGGTGATGGGGGAAATACGTTTGATGCTGATGTGGATGATCAACCAGTTCAGGACTTGGCACTGAATGATCCCAACATCTTCCAAGCTGATGACTGTGATGCTTTTGACTCAGACGTTGATGATGAACCTACTGCTCAAACCATCTTCATGGCTAATCTGTCTTCTGCAGTCTCATCACCCCAACAAGTTGGTCCTTCCAATGCATCTATCATATATGAGGTACTAAATATTTATGACACATATAACATGGTAGATAAACAGAAGATTCCTAACAAAGTACAACAGACAGATGTTGTTGAATCAGATACTGTTGATATGGGAAACAGTAATGTTATTCCATATAAAAAATATGTGAATCACAATGACGTGTCTGTTGTACCAAGTAGTACATCTTCTGTTGTAGATAATGCTTGTGTTGTAGATAATGATTGTGAGTTGCATGAAAACACCGTGTTTATCCCGGATGACACCTTGACCACTAGACTTAACATCTATAAAGACCCGGTGGCTATATAAGAAAAACGTGCAAAATTTGAGCTAACTGAACGTGAGCAGAAAATGGATAGTCAAATGCGTACATTCATAACTGAACGTAATTTAAGGGAAGAAACATTGAAAAAGGAGTTATATTCTTTACGAAAACAACTTGATCAAACTGTTAAACAAAAACAGGAGATCCAAGTAAGTGTAATTACACTAAAACATGATTTCAAAGAAAAAGAAACAAAACTCTTAAATGATTTTTCAAGACTTAAAATGTTAAAAAACAAGTTGTACACACAAGACCAGACCAGACAAACTGCTCAAATGATTCAAAAGCATAAAAGGTTGTGTGATGAACATAGTGAAAAGGATGTAGGTGAACCTAGATCAGCTTTACTTAAGAGTGCTAAAGTTGCTCAACCTGCCTTATATGATGCAAATGTAATGATTAAGCCTGGTCATGCCCCTCCCGATGTGTCATCATTTGAAGAGAGTAATGAGATAGAAGTAATAAGTAGAGAAAGAATGGCTGAAAAAATGAAGGATCCCAAATGTATAGCCAATCGAGTCATAATCAAACCCTATGATTATTATGAGGAGAACCGATTGAATGTTTTTGCACCTCAAACTAAGTTGACACCAGAACAGATATTTTGGTCTTTAGATGTAGAAAAGAGAAAGGCCGATGAACTTAAAGCCAAAACTTCACCCCTTAGAAAAATAGCTGCTGCAACGGTGTACCCACCCAATACACCCAGGCACTTAGTTCCTTTAACCATTCCCACCGAATGTAAAACTCTAATTAACATATATGTTCTTAGTCAACTATTTGCTGATTTTGATAAAACATGTAAGAAGAAGATTACGCCAACAGGAATTACTGAAGGGGAAAGGGGTTTTGAATTAACAAAAGAGTGTTACTTGACTGAGGTCATTCCATTCTTTAAACTCCTCAAGGAACATTTTGAGGGCATGCAAAAAAACCCTTAAAACTGAAGTAAAAGAGATGAAAGAGGTATTTAAAGAAATGGAAAACGAAGTGTCCCAAAATGTGATAGAACTTAAGAGTCGTGAGATTGTGAGAAAGAACATTCTCATCACCAATGAGAATTTGATTGCTAGATGTATTGCACAGGATGTGTTTTATACTGCTACTGATGTTGCATTAACTGCTTGTCAATTTCATGAGTTTTCTATTGCATTGAATGTTTCCCAGAATCTTGTTGTTGAGCTTGAGGGGGAGAATTTAAAATTGCATGAGAAAATTCAAAACGATGACCATGATAACATGGTCAGGCATTTTTCAAAACTAGAGGTTGATAATCTTAATTTGCAATTAAAATATCAACATTTAGAAGAAAGAGTTAAAATCTCAAATGCCAAGATATCTTTGGATGCTCCTGAATTTGATGCATATTTTGAATTAAGCAAACGAGATGAAAAAATTCAAGCTCACACTAACACGATTCAAAAATTGAGGGCCCAAATTGCCTAATTAAAATCAAACAAGAGTGATGTGATTGACACCCATAAACCATCGTCTTCAGATTCTCAGAATTTTCACTATCAAGACACCATCAATAAATTACAATATGAAAATGAGTGTTTTCAAGCTGAAAATTCAAAAATCAAACAACATTACAAAGAGTTATATGATTCGATTAAAGTCGCTCGTAACAATCAAAATGAAAAGATAACTTCTTCGCTAAATGAGATTGAGAATCTAAAGACTCAGGTGAAAGGGAAAATGCCAATCATCACTAGTGAAAATGTTGTTCCAAAGGTTTCTGCTTGTAGAAAATATGAAATTGATGATGTGTCTATCCCGCTTCCTCTTAGAAACAATAGGTCAGCTCATCAAGTTTATCTCACTCATCTTAAGGATAGTCTTGACATTCTTTATGAGAGTGTAGAAGAGGATAGGATTGAGAAACCACTAGATAGGGCAGTTGTAGATGCATGCTTCCTCACTAAACGATCTCAGGAACTCTTAGAATACATCATTGGCACATGTCCTAAGATTAATAACAAGCGAGATAGGTTTATTGCATCTTCATCAATGACTAAGAACAAGCATGTTACCTTTGATGTACCAATGAAAACATCTGAACCCAGCACATCAAAACCGGAAAAACAAATGTGTTGGGTCTGAAATGCTGCTGATTCGAGAATTACAACTCTGCTGGATAGTTATGTAACTCTGCTGATTAGCACAAGAACTCTGCTGTTTTGGTAACTCTGCTGTTTTGGTATAATAGGCACATTGTAACTCTACTGCTAGCTCACGAGGACTCTGCTGCTAGAAGGATTACTCTGCTGCTTATTAATTATGTAAAGTATGTTAAGATAAGTATAGAAAAGATATGTATGAATATTTTTCTTGTATAGGAAGTCTTGTAAACCGACTAGGACTCCTTACGCTATAAAAGGAGGTTCTAGGGTTAGAGTTAGATATCGATTGATTGATTATCTTAGCATACGTATTGTTTTACACTTCAAGGTTTCTTGTAACCCTATTGCTATTCAGAGCAATCGTATTAATATATTGAAGTGTTGTTTGATAATTCGTTTGTGTTTATTCTTCTTAAGATCAAGTATTAGTTTCCGCATAATATTTGATATACAACCTAAGATCAGTTTCTATACCGATTACTTTAGATTTATCTAAAGTAATTAATAAGATCGTGAAGCTCAACTGGGATCAACAGGTGGTATCAGAGATTGGGGAGCTCGTTACCTAGGGATTCACAAAGTTTATTTGATGACAGAAGCAGTTTCGATGAAGGTACGATCTGTTTTTATTGTATCTGTGGTAATCGCTATTTTTATTTTGGGTATCGTACTGGTCGTAAAAGGTTTTATTGCTGATTGGTTGATTCTCAAAATCTTGAACTGCTATATCACGTGGGTCTGAATCGGTGGCTTGAATATATTATTTGTGTGAATGTTTGTCGCTTGTGATTGAGATTTGACGTACAGTACCTGGTTATTAAATTGAATCATCTATCCAATTTTACCTTGTACTCATTTATTGCAAGTTACATTCGTACGAATTAACCCCAATTGCAACGTGTCACTGTGGAATCTCTTATTGTCAAGACTCATTCTGATCGGTTGAAGACTGATTTGTCGTCTTTTGATCAACAAGTGGTATCAGAGCTTGTTGATCTAGAAACTGGTACCAAGAAGAATTTCTGAATACAAGATTTGCTAATCATCACTGTAAGCAATGGACTCCGACTCTACACACATGGTTACTGCATCAAGGGTTCCCATGCTCAAGCCTGGAGAGTATGAGATCTGGAAGATGAGGATTCAACAGTACATAAGAATGGTTGATTATTCACTCTGGGAACTTATTGTTCATGGAGACACTGTGCAAACCAAGACTGCTACTGGATCAGTCTTGACTCTCAAGACAAGTGAGGAGAAAGCACAGAGAAGATTGGAGGTTAAGGCTCACAGTATTCTCCTGATGGGAATACCTAATGATTATCAATTGAGCTTTAATCATATTGAGTCTGCTAAGGAGTTATGGGAAGCAATCGAACTTCGATTTGGTGGGAATGAAGCTACAAAGAAATCAAGAAAGAATCTACTGAAGCATCAGTTTGAAACTTTCACTGCTTCAAGTTCTGAGGACATTGAAGGAACTTATGATCGACTTCATAAGCTAACCAGTCAGATGGCTCTGTTGAAGATTGAGCCATCTCAAGAGGATGTCAATCTAAAGTTTCTGAGAAGTCTCTCTTCTGAATGGAACACTCATACAGTGGTTTGGAGACATAAGGAAGATTTTGATACTATGACATTGGATGATCTGTATAACAATTTGAAGGTGTATGAATCTGAAGTTAAAGGATTGTCAAGTTCATCCTCTACCACAAATAATCTTGCTTTTGTTTCCTCAAGCAACAAGACTACTGGTAGACATCAAGAACAGCACTCTGCTGTGGTGCTTTTGCTCCTGCTGTTGGTTCACATGTCTCTGCTGTTGACTCTTCTAACACCAACACTATCAGTGATGCTGCAATTTGTGCTTATTTGGCTGAACTTACTACAAGTACTTCAGTCATGCCTCAAGATCTGGATGAACTTGATCCTGATGATGTTGAAGAGATTGACATGCAATGGCAGTTTGCAATGTTAACAATGAGGGCTAGAAGGTTTCTTAAACGCACTGGGAAAGAGATGAAGTTCAGAAGGAACAAGAGTGTAGGATTTGACAAGTCAAAGGCTGAATGTTTTAACTGCAGAAAGAAGGGACACTTTGCAAGAGAATGCAAAGCACCAAAAAGAAGTAATGAGAATTTCAAGAAGTCTGCTGATGAAGAGCCAAATTCCACTACTGCTATGGTATCATGTGATGGGTTAGGTGATTTTGATTGGAGTGATCTTGCTGAGGATGGTCCAAATTGTGCATTGATAGCTGAAGAGGAATCTGAAGTACAACACTTTGCTCTCATGGCCTATTCTTCTTCTGGATCAGACTCAGAGGTATCCAATGATTCAACTTGTTCTTTTAAATCATGTTCTGATAAAATTGAGATGCTTGAGTCTAGCTATGGAAACCTTAAAAAGGAAAATGATACAATTAAGCTAGATAATCTTAGTTATGCATATGGTTTAAAGAACTTAGAAGAGAAATTAGAATTTTATAAAAAGGCTGAAATTGAATACCTTGATCAGATCACTGTCTTGAAAAATGAAATTATCTTGAAAGATGATGAGATTAAGGTTCTTAAAGAAAAAGTAGGAGAGGCTGAACAGGCTAGAGACTTAGCTATGAGTGAATCTGAAAAACACATTGTTAGGGTGGAAAAACAACAATTTGCCACTGATATTCTCAGTAAACCATTAGGAAGACACTTTACTGGTTTAGGATATAATGCTGTTTCTCATCCTAATAAACTTAGTGCCAATGCTCCTCCTACTAGGACACTAACATTCATCTCTGAGTCTGGGGCTAAACCTGTAGGTGAAATTAGTAAACCTGTTGTTGAAACTAATGAAAAAGAAATAGAGTCACCTAAGGTTGAGGTAAAGAAGTATGATGAAGCACCTCTTATTGAAGATTGGGTGTCTGACAGTGATGATGATGAAGTAGAATCTGATTCAACCTCTAAGAAAAAAAAGGAAGAAATTCCTACTGTTGTTGAATCAAAAGTACCTAGGGCTAAAAAGGTTGATTTTGTTAAGCCTAGGTTTGGTAAAGGTATCTCTAGGAAAATGGCTGAGTTTGACAAAACACCTAGAGTATATCCAAAAAGAACAAATAACTTGCCTAGGGGAAACCAGAGAAATTGGAACAACCTAGTTTCACACAAATTAGGTACTGACTTTCAGTTACTTAAGAAGGCATGTTATTGCTGTGGTAGCTTTGAACATTTGCAAGATGAGTGCTATAAGAAACCAGCATGGAACCAGTACAATAGGGTGAACCATAGAAACTCTGCTAGAAAGACTCACCCTCACCCTAAACGAAACATGGTTCCTAGGGAAGTTTTGATGAGAGATGGTACTTCTAGAGTTATCTCTCCTATTGCATCAACAGTGCCCATTAAGAAAGAAAAAGTTGATTCTGCTGAAAAGGCAAACTCTGCTGTTAAGGCAGACTCTGCTGTTTTGCCTAAAGTTGTTACTGATACTGTTGTAGGCAATCATTTTTATGCTGTTAAAGCCTCAGCTTGCTGGGTCTGGAAACCAAAAGTTAAAGTTTTAGATCATGTTCTCAGACACAGCAGTGCACCAATGCAGTTGAAGAAATTTGACTACTTTGATGCACAAGGTAGATCCAAGTCAGTAATGGCTTGGGTCCCCAAGAGAAACTAATTCTCTTACTTTATGTGCAGGGCAATCTACAAAAGGAGCTAAAGGACAAATGTATTTTTGATAGTGGATGCTCTTCACATATGACTGGAGACCAAAGCAACTTGGAGAATTTTGAAGCTTTGGATGGTGGTTATGTGGCCTTTGGGAATGACCCTAAAGGTGGAAAAATCGTTGGTAAAGGCATCATCAGAACTGGAAAGTTGGATTTTGAGAAAGTGTATTTGGTGAATGGTCTCAAGTTTAATCTTTTTAGTGTCTCACAAATGTGTGACAGGAAGAATTTTGTTCTTTTTACCGACACTGAGTGTCTTGTTTTGTCTCCTGACTATAAGATACCTGATGATAAATTGGTTCTTCTTAAAGTCCCTAGACATGACAATATATACAGTGTGGATATAAAGAATATTATTCCCAAAAGAGATTTGACTTGTCTGTTTGCCAAAGCCACTGTTGATGAATCCAAACTATGGCACAGAAGGCTTGGACATTTGAATTACAAGGCTATTAACAAGTTGGTGAAAGGGAACTTGGTCAGAGGATTGCCTTCAAAGGTCTTTGAGAATCCTGAAGTCTGTGTTGCTTGCCAAATGGGAAAGCAACATAGAGCAACTTGTAAGTCCAAATTGGTGAATTCTATAACTGAACCTTTGTTTATGTTACACATGGACTTATTTGGACCTACTTATGTGCATAGTTTGAATAAAAAGATGTATGGCTTAGTGGTCACTGATGATTTCAGTAGGTTTACTTGGGTATTCTTTTTAGCAACTAAGAATGAGACAGCTGGCATTCTTAAGGCTTTTATAACAAGGATAGAAAACCTATTTAATCACAAGGTTAAGATCATCAGATGTGACAATGGAACTGAATTTAAGAATCAAGTGATGAATCAGTTCTGTGAGGAAAAAGGGATAACTAGACAATTTAGTGTAGCTAGAACTCCTCAGCAAAATGGTGTGGCTGAGAGGAGAAATAGAACATTAATTGAGGCTGCTAGGACTATGTTGTCAGAGTCTAAGTTACCCACTATCTTTTGGGCTGAAGCAGTCAACACTGCTTGTTATGTGCAAAATAGAACTAAGATAGTTAAACCTTACAATAAGACCCCTTATGAGTTATTGCATGGTAGGAAACCTCTGATAGATTTCTTTAGACCATTTGGGTGTCCTGTCACTATTTTAAACACCATTGACCACTTAGGCAAGTTCAGTGAAAAAGCAGACATAGGTTACTTTGTTGGATACTCTACTGAAAGTAAGGCTTTTAGGGTTTTCAATCAAAGAACTGGGCATGTGGTGGAAAATTTGCATGTTAAAAATTAGAGAAACCACACCTAATGTTGAAGGAAAAGGTCCTGAGTGGATGTTTGATATTGATTCCTTAACCAAGAGTATGAATTATTCAACCAGTCATTGCAGGTACCACTAACATGTCTGCAGGTACACAAACTAACCCCAATGCAGGTACACAAGCAAAGAAGGATGAAACTGCAGAGGAGTTTGTTTTGATTGAAAGGAGCACATTTGATCAGTACTTCACTTCTAAAGAGGGAAAGAGTTCAGATGATGCTGCTGTTCATAAAGAATTACCAAAGGTTGATGTGGAAGGTGTTGATGAACCTTCTCCTGATGACATGAATGATGATAAGGAAAGAAGTATAGAGTCACAAGTTGATGGAATTCAAGGGAATACACCAAGCAGCAGTTTTCTTAACTCTGCTGCCAAGCCAAAACACTCTGCTGTTAAGCCAAAGCACTCTGCTGTTAAGGCAAAACACTCTGCTGTTCAGCTTGGTAACTCTGCTGCTGAACTCAAAGACTCTACTGATATAACTGGTGATTCTGATGATGATTCTGCTGATGAGATGCCTGAATTAGAAGAAGTGTATGTGGATACTGATGATGAAGTTGTTGATGTTTTTGGTGCTGAAGGTGATTTATCAAACTTGGAGACTGATATACCTGTTAGTCCCACTCCTACAACCAGAATCCACAAGAATCATCCAAAGGATCAGATAATTGGTGATGTTCACTCTGCTGTTCAGACTAGAAGTAAGTCAAAAGGGTTGAGTGATTTGCTTGATCAAGGATTGTTTGCCCAAACACTTAAGAAGAGGAATAGCCACAAGGATTTACAGAATTGCATGTTTGCCTGTTTCTTATCTCAAGAAGAACCCAAGACCATTCACAAGGCTTTGAAAGATGAAAGTTGGGTTGAAGCTATGCAAGAGGAGTTGCTGCAGTTCAAGCTTCAGGAGGTCTGGACATTAGTTGATTTGCCTAATGGAAAAAGGGCAATTGGTACAAAATGGGTGTTCAGATGTAAAAGAGATGAAAGAGGCATTGTTATCAGAAACAAGGCTAGATTGGTGGCTCAGGGATACACTCAGGAAGAAGGGATAGACTATGATGAGGTATTTGCACCAGTTGCAAGACTGGAGGCTATCAGACTGTTCTTGGCATATGCCTCATACAAGAATTTTCCTGTGTATCAAATGGATGTGAAAAGTGCTTTCTTGTATGGAAAGATACCTGAAGAAGTTTATGTTATGCAACCACCTGGGTTTGAAGATCCTAAGTATCCTGATAGGGTCTACAAGGTGAAGAAGGCACTGTATGGACTACATCAAGCTCCTAGAGCTTGGTATGACACCTTATCTCAGTATTTGTTGAATAATGGTTTTAGCAGGGGAACCATTGATAAAACATTGTTCATTAAGAAAGACAAAAAGGATATCCTACTTGTTCAGGTTTATGTAGATGATATCATTTTTGGGTCTACAAATAAGGTGTTATGTGAAGGATTTGAGAAGCTTATGCACAGCAGGTTTGAGATGAGTTCTATGGGAGAACTGACTTTCTTTCTAGGACTACAAGTTAAGCAGAAGTCAGATGGGATTTTTATTAGCCAAGACAAGTATGTGGCTGATATGTTAAAGAAATTTGGTTTCAAGGATGTGAAGGCAGCCAAGACACCCATGGATAAAAATAAACCTTTGCTCAAGGATGAAGATGGTGTAGAGGTTGATGTACATTTGTATAGATCCATGATTGGCTCATTGATGTATCTGACTGCTTCAAGGCCAGATATCATGTTTTCTGTGTGTGCTTGTGCTAGATTCCAAGTGTCCCCAAAGGTTTCACACTTGGAAGTAGTCAAAAGAATTTTTAGGTACCTAAAGGGTCAACCAAAACTTGGTCTTTGGTATCCTAATAATTCACCATTTGACTTGATAGCATACTTAGATAGTGACTATGCTGGAGCTACTATGGATAGAAAGTCAACCACTGGGGGTTGTCAGTATCTTGGTCATAGGCTGATCTCCTGGCAATGTAAGAAACAAACAGTGGTAGCAGATTCGACAACTGAAGCAGAATATGTTGCTGCTTCTAGCTGTTGTGGACAAGTGCTTTGGATACAGAACCAATTGCTGGATTATGGGTACAATTTTATGAACACAAAAATTTTCATTGACAACAACAGCACAATGTGTATTATCAAAAATCCTGTTTTTCATTCTAAAACAAAACACATAGAGATAAGACATCATTTTATTAGAGATTGCTATGAGAAAAAGCTAATTCAAGTGGTTAAAATACATACTGACAATAATGTTGCTGATCTACTTACCAAAAGTTTTGACATAAGTAGGTTTCAATTTTTAGTTGCTAGTATTGGTATGATCAATCTTTAAATCTTAAACCATCTTATCTCTGTATGTTTTTGTAAAGTTTTGTAAGGATTTGTGCTGTTTGTTAAGTCAAAATTTGCTGTTTGTTAAGTTGTGTAGTTGTCTGTTGCTATGGTACTCTGCTGCTATTTTTGGAATATTCTTGCTTGTGGTTGTTGTTTGCTACTAACCTTTTGCAGATACATACACAAATACTCAAGTAAAGCAAGGAAAATTAAAAGGTTCATTCATTCCATAAGCAAAGTACAGAGAAAGTTTTCTTACAACCATCATTCAAAAGAAACATCAAAAGACAACAAGCTACATAGATTCACAACCTACATCTTAGCAAATTCTGGCATGACCTTGCTACGCGGTCCCCTGGTGCCCATGGCTTCAAACACCCTTGGACAGGGGAGTGCAAGTACCACTGAACGTGGTGGTGGATTTTGCTGCTGACTGGTAGAGGGAGCTGCTTTCTTCTGCTGGTTTTTCTTCTTTGGCACAGAGGGTTTCTTCTCAACCGGATTTGGCTTTGGATGTGGAATGTGGACACTCTTTGCAAAGTCGGCTGCGGCTTTCTCCAGTTGTTTCTGAAGTTCAGCGGTTATTGGATGTTTTGGAGGGATGATTTCCCAAGCACCTTGGTTAGTAAGTCATGTGTTTTGGCCAACCTTGCTGTTTCCCAGGCCAATTTGCTGTTTCTTCATCGCTTGAATCTTCGAATGACGATGGTGTTGAAGGGAGTGGATCGGAGTATGATTCTTCCTTGATTGCTTTTCCTTTTTGTTGCGATGTGGATGCATTCTTAGGAAAGTAACTAGCCCAACCTTGTGATTCATCAGATGATGAATCTGAAGATATTTCGATGATTGGCATTTTTGAAGAACTCATGTTGGATTGTTATTAAGTTAGGGTTGTGAATTGGGGATTTGATTTAGTGATTAAGGATTTATGGAGTTAAATGTGGGGTTGGTATTGTATTTAAGGAGGTGATTTTCACGAATTTGGGAATGTTGACTTTAGGTCAACACTTTCATAACTCTGCTGATGAGTTTGAAAGTTGAAGGGTCAAACTGTAACTTTTGGCGCGTTCTTAAACCTAATTAGATCAAAACGGTATCTTTCACCAATTTGATCTAATTCCATTTTAGTTGCTCCGAATTACATTCGATTTCCACCCAAGAACATCAATTCATTTAATTTCACCCAAAACCCCCAAATCAAATGGCTCAAAGAACGTTTCTGGAAGAACACAATCAGATAGCATTTCTCAGTAAGGTTACTGCCGCTGATGGATTTTATGAGGTTATGGATTTCCTGAGTGCTTCGAAGTTAAGGTATGCGTTAACAGCTGATCCTACCATTTATACATCTCATATGAAGCAATTTTGGTCAACTGTTAAGTTGGATGTATTAGATGGAGAGGAACGATTGGTAGGTAGTGTAGATGGGGAGAATATTGTAGTAAGTGAAACCACAATTAAGAGAAGTTTACGCTTATCAGGCACCCCAACACCCCCTACTATTACCCCAGAAGTAGTTATGACTGAGCTTGAGACTTTTGGATATGAGAGACCTGAGGCTGGTAGTACATTATTGAAAGGTCGTCTCTGTCCAGATTGGAAGTTTTTACTGCATACTCTACAACACTGCTTGTTTCCCAAAATAGGTGGATGGAATGAGTTTAGTGCTTCTCAAGCTATGGCTTTGGTATGTTTAGCTATAGGGCAGCCCTTTGATTTTTCTGGTATGATATTTGAGGGGTTGAAAAAGTTTGTTAAAAAGAAGTTTTATTTGTACCCAAGGTTTCTACAACTTATTATAAACAAACAGCTGAGGGAACCATTGAGGCATGTACAAATTGAGCCCTGTAGTAGAATGGCCATCAAGATGTTTGCCTTTTTAAAGAAGAATGGGAAGGGATTTTCTGGTGTTATTACTCCCTTAACTGAGCATATCTTGAATGTAGTGGCTGAAGTAAATGAGGATGAAGAGGCTAGAACACCCACAGCTTCCCATCACACATCCTCATCAACAAGTTTGAATGAATCAGTGTCACATGAAACCCAAAACACCCAATCACCTAGGAATTCCCAAGAGGGCATTGTGCAACCTCAGGCCAATGTCAGTATGGTAGCAGATGAGGCTGATACAGGTGTTGGAGGTATCATGATGGAAGAGGCTGGCACTACTGTTTCCAACTTAGTAGTTGAACAGGACAGTGTCAACATAATTAAGACCTCAACCATGGCACCATCATTTGTAGAAGGTTCTCAGGAACCTGACACAACTGGTGGTAACCCCAGCCAAATGGATTTTATGGGGGGCTCAGATGTTCATCCTAGGGATGAGACTGAGTTTATGTCCCAAGATTCACCTCTCGGAGAAGGTAACACATCTCGAAGTGATGAGGACAGAGATGAACATATTGAATTGATGGACACTGATGTACATATTGCCATTGCAAATGATACACCTCTCGGACCAGGTCACACAGGTCGAAGTGTTGATGCTAGAATTGAACTTGAAACTGATGATTTGACGGCTAAAACACCTGTACAAAATGACAATTCCAATGATCAACCTCTCGGGTCAGGTTACACAGACCGAAGTTGTGAGGATATCATGAAACAATTGAAAGAATTGACGGAAAATTGTACAAACTTGTCAAAAGAGGTCCTTGTTCTGAGAAAGGAATTAAAGACAGTCAGAGGTACTCAAGGTGCTGAAATAAGGAGGCTTAAGCTAAGGGTTACACACCTTGAGGGGAGGCTCAAGAAGAGGTCCAAACCAAGTTTGGAAGAGGATGCTTCCAAACAGGGGAGGAATGATCAAGAGGCTGTGGTGAATGATAAGGATCAAGAGGATGTGATAGGTTCAGGGGAGGTTGAAAAGGATTTTGTTGAAATGTTGGTGAAAAGGGTGACTCTGCTGGTGCAGAACACTCTGCTGATGGGTTGAAGGTTTCTGCTGATGAGACTGAGCAGAGTGCAGGTGTAAAGGACTCTGCTGGAGTAAATGATTCTGCTGATTCAGATGATGAACAGATGACTTTAGCTCAAGTGTTGCTGAACATGAACAAAGAAACTAAAACACTCACACCATCACAACAACAACCTGCTGAATCAAGTGAAAAGTTTGAAAGGATGAAAAAGTTGGCTGATGAACAAGCTCAAATTGCTCAAGATGAAGAATATGCAAGAAGAGTTGCAGCTAGTGAAGAAAGAAATCAGTCTGAACTTATGGAAAGCAATGTATTTGTAGAAGTTAATCAAGAAGAATTAGATGAACAATTGCAATATTTCATTGATTCTGATATGATTGTAAGAGGTGAAGCTAGGCTGATATCTAATGATGAGCAGTTGGATGGAGCTGAAAAGACAAAAGAGCTTGTTGAGTTTATACTTAGAAAGAATGGACTGACTAAGTGGGAAGAGCTGATTTTAAGGATTAAAGAGGCACAAAAGCATGGTTACAAGCAAAAGTCATCTTCAAGGAAAGCATTGGTTAAAGACATGAAGTACTATTTGAAGAATGCAAGAGGCTATCAGATGAAGGATTTCAAAGGCAAGTCAGATCACTTAATTGAAAAGGAGTTTTATGAAACTTATGCTAAGCTTAATCCAAGAAAAGTTTCTGAAAAGAAAAGAAAGCCAGAGGTTATGGGATCTGAAAATGTGAAAGCATCTGGAAGTGGAAGTGTTTCAAAGAAAAAAGATGACAAGGAAACCATGGAGTTTGAGAGAGAAGAAGTTAAGAAGGTTATTGGTTATAAGAGGATAGGTAAGAGAATAAAGCAGATGGCTAGAAAGAAGAGGAAGACTGAGTCATTGGTAAAGAGTGATTCTGAAAAAGAAGAAAGTAATGAGCATCATTTTGAGGAAGTAACTGCTGAGGATATGAAAAGAACAATGGATATCACAGTTCATGTAACACAAGAGGAACCAGAGATAGTCAATGCAGTTCCTTTAGATACAAAATATTCAATCATCTCTTATGCACATACAGTCAGGGATGGAAGTGAAGCTTACTGGGAGTTTAAGAGGTCTAATAATATGTATTATGGATTTGTTAGATTTTCTCAGATGCTACATTTTATGGATAGAGATGATGTGATGCAGACATGGAGATTATATAAAGAAAAGTATGGTGATACTAGACCAGAGGTAATGTATGAAAGAATTCACTATTACTTTTTGAAGAACATGTTTGAACCTGATGAGAGAGATATTGAATGGAGAGATTTGTTGAACTCCAGAGTTGATAGGTGGTATTTGTATCAATCTTGTGGAGTACATGAATTGGTTTGCAAGGGTGTTAAGGTCTACATGCTTGTGGAGAAGGATTACCCTTTGAATAACAATACAGCAGTGATTACTCAGATGTTAAAGCCTGGTATGTTGACATTGCAGAATAGTTTCTTTTCAGATACTCAAGCTTATAAATTGATAACAAAATATGAGAAGATTCTTGAGTCAAAGACATCAAAACAGTGAAGTGTTTGGAAGCATCCTCCTGGTGGATAATTGAATTTAAGGAAACTTGATGATTTTTGATGAAAAATATCAAGTTTAGGGGAGGATTGTTGGGTCTGAAATGCTGCTGATTCGAGAATTACAACTCTGCTGGATAGTTATGTAACTCTGCTGATTAGCACAAGAACTCTGCTGTTTTGGTAACTCTGCTGTTTTGGTATAATAGGCACATTGTAACTCTACTGCTAGCTCACGAGGACTCTGCTGCTAGAAGGATTACTCTGCTGCTTATTAATTATGTAAAGTATGTTAAGATAAGTATAGAAAAGATACGTATGAATATTTTTCTTGTATAGGAAGTCTTGTAAACCGACTAGGACTCCTTACGCTATAAAAGGAGGTTCTAGGGTTAGAGTTAGATATCGATTGATTGATTATCTTAGCATACGTATTGTTTTACACTTCAAGGTTTCTTGTAACCCTATTGCTATTCAGAGCAATCGTATTAATATATTGAAGTGTTGTTTGATAATTCGTTTGTGTTTATTCTTCTTAAGATCAAGTATTAGTTTCCGCATAATATTTGATATACAACCTAAGATCAGTTTCTATACCGATTACTTTAGATTTATCTAAAGTAATCAATAAGATCGTGAAGCTCAACTGGGATTAACAGGTGGTATCAGAGCTTGGGGAGCTCGTTACCTAGGGATTCACAAAGTTTATTTGACGACAGAAGCAGTTTTGATGAAGGTACGATATGTTTTTATTGTATCTGTGGTAATCGCTATTTTTATTTTGGGTATCGTACTGGTCGTAAAAGGTTTTATTGCTGATTGGTTGATTCTCAAAATCTTGAACTGCTATATCACGTGGGTCTGAATCGGTGGCTTGAATATATTATTTGTGTGAATGTTTGTCGCTTGTGATTGAGATTTGACGTACAGTACCTGGTTATTAAATTGAATCATCTATCCAATATTTACCTTGTACTCATTTATTGCAAGTTACATTCGTACGAATTAACCCCAATTGCAACGTGTCACTGTGGTGTGGATTCTCTTATTGTCAAGACTCATTCTGATCGGTTGAAGACTGATTTGTCGTCTTTTGTGAATTGCAAAGTGAAGTCAGTCCAAGAAAAAGGGTTTAATTTGTCGTTTTCTACATGATTAATGTTTACTGATTCGACATATGTGAACCTCGTACGAATTAATGTTGTAGATTGGTCTGATGGTTTTTAGTAGCTGATGGAATTGAATGGAATTACTGCATAATTTTACTCTGCTGCTAAGTCTGTACACTCTGCTGTTTGTTATATAACTCTGCTGCTAAGTTATTTTACTCTGCTGTCGGTGGTAATTTAACTCTGCTGTTACGCATATTGACTCTGCTGTTGGACTTACTCTCTGCTGCTGCGCTTACTGTTATAATTATTGGGTTTACACGATTGATACTTGCATTATTTACGAGCAGTGAGGGGAAGTAAGTATGGTTATTGGTTTACACACACATACAGGGGAAGTTCACACACACAAGGAGTTTGTTTATTTGTTCGTTAAAGTTTTAAAGGCTCGCATTAATTTTCTTATTGGAGGAGAGGATTATTTATTATTTCTTTGATGATGCGGTTGAATTTTTCAAGGTTGTGTCTTAGCATACCTTTCAGCAGGAGGTAACTTGTTTGTTCGTTCAAGTGACTAAGAATTGACAAAACACTTGAAGGAGTTACGTTATTGTGCTCAGTGGTTATTGTCAAGAGATTGCGGTCTCCCTATACGTTAAGTATACGTTCGAAGTCGTATTTAGTACAAGGCATAGGACACAAGGTTGGTTTCTTCTACTTCAACATCAAATTGGTGATGATTATTTTTCTTCAACAGTATATAAAGCCTACAGATTTGAAGAATCATTTTATGTACATGCATCACTCGAGGGGAAGTTTTTATTGTTTATTCATTCTCTATTTGTTGATAACAAAAAGGGGAAGAAATATTGTGGTGGCATGGCATGGCTTAAGGGGAAGATAAGATTGTTTCATTCATGGTGAGATTTAACTATCTCAACTTCTGCTACTTCGTCTAGGGAAGTTCGTACAAGAATGTGTTTGTTTTGTCATCATCAAATAGGGGAAGATTGTTGGGTTTATTGATTTGATGATACAAAACATAAAGAATGAAACATGAAGGACTTAATATGACAAAGGAAGAAACTTGTAAAGAAAGAAAAGATTCGTAGTAATCTTTTATTATTTTAGTTTTATTCTTTTGTAAACCCTAATCCTCTATTATATAAAGAGGATTAGAGGTACAGGTTTTAATTAGGTCTTCCAATGTAGACGTCTAGCTAAAGGTGTGTGTGTGTGTTTAGGCGTGATCTTATAAACGCCTAAACAAGTTTGTTCGTAGCCTCAAGGATCTCTTGATCCCTGTTACTGTTGAGTAACCGTGTTATATTGAGGCTGATTGTGATAATGAAGAAAAACTTTGTGTCAATAACAATTGTTTTGTTTTATTCCGCTGCATATTTATTAATTGTTATTGTTGAACCCTAAGGCTCAAAACGATCCAAGAACTTAATTGATGATGGCGTGCATAAGTTCTATCAAAATGGCAGTGAAACAAACTAATGTTCCCATTATTGCTTCTACAGGAGTAAACAGTGACACTAAAGCTAGCGGGTCAAAACCTAGTTGCAATACAAAGAAAGATAGGACTGCGCCAGCTAAGAGTACTCATGAGAAGAAAGTAGAAGCCCAACCTAGGAACAATAAGTTTGATTTGATAAAAAAGAATCGTGTTGATTCTAGTATTAGCTATAAGCGTACTATAATTAATTTGAATTCTAATGCTATTTGTAAGACATGTATTGAATGTTTAATTTCTGGTAATCATGATGAATGTGTTGCGTCATTGTTGATGTCTTCTCAACAATCCCCAGTTAAGAATGTTATAAAATCTAAACTGAGTAAGCAAATTTGAAAAACAACAGGAAAAATGTTTGCTAATGTCAGTTATCAATGGAGACCCACTGGAAGAAAATTCACTTTAGGAGATCAGTGCCCCTTAACTAGAATGCCTAATCATAAAATAGTGACTGTTAAGGAATGAAAGCCAGCTGGTCAAATTTTACCTTTAGTGACACAATACCCTGTAACTAGGTCAATTGCTGCTACTAGTGATGTTTCCACTGTGAATACTATGGCATCTATGAATCCTGTAGTTCCAGTGTTTGTTTGTGCTAACCAAACAGACCCCAGATGCATGTGGGGATCCACCTTTTTCAGTTATCCATCGTTGTCTATTTTCAAATACAGGTGGTACAAATCGTCCTTTGGTATTTGGACTCAGGCTGCTCAATACATATGACCGGGGATCGCTCACGGCTCAAGAATTTCATGAAAAAGTTTATCGGGACAGTTAGATTCGGGAACGACCATTTTGGGGCGATTATAGGTTATGGAGATTATGTGTTTGGTGACAGTGTAATTTCCAGGGTATACTACGTGGAAGGACTTAGGCATAATTTGTTCTCTGTTGGTCAATTCTGTGATTCCGATCTTGAAGTGTCTTTCAGAAAACACACCTGTTTCGTTAGAGAATTGGATGGTATCGATATTCTTAAAGGCAGTCGTGGCACTAATCTATACACCATCTCTATTGAAGACATGATGCGGTCCTCTCCTATTTGCTTGTTGTCAAAGGCCTCAAAGACCAAATCTTGGCTTTGGTACCATCGTTTAAATCACTTAAACTTCGGCACCATAAATGAACTTTCTCGCAAGGATCTTGTACGAGGCATGCCCAGATTAAAGTTTGAAAAAGATCATCTTTGTTCTGCCTGTCAACTGGGCAAAAGCAAGAAGCATACTCACAAACCCAAAACTGTCAACACCATCATGGAAGTTCTTCACACCCTTCACATGGATCTATGTGGACCAATGAGAGTGCAGAGTATCAATGGGAAGAAATACGTTCTTGTGGTGGTCGATGACTACTCTCGATTTACATGGGTGAAGTTTTTGAGAACCAAGGACGAAACTCCAGAGGTTATCATCAAACTTATCAAACAGCTGCAAGTAAGACTCAACAAAACCGTCAGAATCATTCGCACAGACAATGGGACTGAGTTTGTTAATAACCAACTCAATCAATTCTATGAAAGTATCGGCATAACTCACTAGAAAAGTGTTCCACGCACTCCTCAGCAGAACGGATTTGTTGAAAGATGAAATCGTACTCTTATGGAAGCTGCACGAACCGTGCTGATATTTTCCAAGGCACCGATGTTTCTTTGGGCGGAAGCAATTGCCACAACGTGTTACACCAAAAACCGATCCTTGATACATACTCTTCACAACAAAACCCCCTATGAGCTGATACATGACAAGAAACCAGATATTTCCTTTCTTTGAGTGTTCGGTGCTCTGTGCTATCCGACAAATGACAGTCAAGATCTGGGAAAACTAAAGGCTAAAGCAAACGTAGGTTTCTTCGTTGGGTATGCACCAGATCGCAAGGGATACATAATCTATAACAAACAAACCCGAAAAATCATGGAAACTATTCACGTGACATTCGATGAGCTGACTGAGCAAATGGTTCCTGGACACACAAGTTCTGGACCCGCACCTAATCTTTTTTCTCCTGGACCCATTAGTTCAGGTCTTGTACAGAATCCCACTCCTGCAGTTTCTTATGTACCCCCTACCAGTGACAAGTTGAAGAGGTTGTTTGATCCGATGTTTGACGAATACTTTGAGCCACCAACGGTTGATACTACAACGGAAGCTCCACCTATACCTTCAGTTGCTGATGCTCTAATTCCGCAAAATTCAGAGGGTCCATCTGTATCTGTCTCAATCAGTCAAGATGCACCATCTGCCAGTCACTTACCATCATCATCAAATATTCAATCTCCTTCGGTACAGCAAGGTTCTGCAGTTGACAATTCTTTTGAAGTGAATCCTTTTTCTCCTGCTGATGATGCTCCATTCGAGAATATTTTTGCTCTTGAATCTTCTACTGATACATCTTCTTCAGGGGACCCTAACGCAGCAACATCAGTTCCTTACCCTCAACCACATGAACATCTCAGAAAATGTACCAATGATCATCCAATTGACAACATCATTGGAAATCCCTCTCGTCCGGTATCCACACGAAAGCAACTTGTCACCGATGCATTGTCGTGCTTCTTTAATTCAGTACTATCCAAAGTTGAACCCAAGGATTTCAAAGATGCTTTATCTAAAGACTGCTGGTTTATTGCAATGCAAAAAGAAATTCACGAGTTTGATCGACTTGAAGTATGGGAATTAGTACCTCCTCCAGATAGTGCAATGATTATCGCTCTTAAGTGGATCTTCAAAGTGAAACTTGATGAGCATGACGACGTTCTGAAAAATAAGGCACGGCTTGTTGCAAAAGGATATCGTCAAGAAGAGGGCATAGACTTTGAAGAATCGTTCGCACCTGTTGCTCGAATGGAAGCCATAAGAATCTTTCTCGCCAATGCTGCCAGTCAGAATATGATAGTCTACCAAATGGATGTTAAGACATCATTCTTGAATGGTGATTTGAAAGAGGAAGTCTATGTAAGTCAACCTGAAGGATTTGTGGACCCTGATCGTCCTACTCACATCTATCGCTTGAAGAAGGCCCTCTATGGTTTAAAGCAGGCACCTAGGGCGTGGTATGACACTTTGTCTAAGTTTCTTTTGGCAAACAGATTCTCCAAAGGTGTTGTTGATCCTACACTATTCACTAGGAAATCGGGCAAACATCTACTTCACGTCCAGATCTACGTAGATGACATTATTTTTGCCTCCTCTGATCCTATGGAATGTGACCGGTTTTCTAAAGAGATGAGTTCTAAGTTCCAAATGTCTATGATGGGATAAATGTCATTCTTCTTAGGTTTTCAAAATCTCTCAAAGTCCCAGAGGCATTTTCATTAATCAATCCAAATATGCAAATGAAATTTTGAAGAAATTAGGATTTGATTCAAGTGATCCTGTCGAAACTCCTATGGTTGAGAGGTCGAAGTTGGACGAAGACTTCTCTGGGATCCCTGTTGATCAAACCAAGTTTCGAAGTATGATTGGATCCCTAATGTATCTCACCGCAAGTAGGCCATATCTCTTGTTTGAAGTATGCATGTGTGCTCGGTACCAGTCCAAGCCCACCAAAAAGCATCTCGAAGCAGTAAAGCGGGTCTTTAGATACCTTCAAGGAACTATTCACATGGGTCTCTGGTATCCTAAGGACATCGCCATGAAACTCACGGCCTATGCAGATGCAGACCATGCGGGATGTCAAGATACTCGTCGAAGTACGTCAGGAGGTGCTCAGTTTCTGGGAGAAAAGTTAGTAAGCTGGTCATCTAAGAGGCAAATGAGTACATCTATATCTTCCACAGAGGCTGAATACATTGCCATGTCTGCGTGCTGTGCTCAAATCCTATGGATGAGATCTCAACTATTAGACTATGGCTTTGCGTACAATAAGATTCCTCTGTATTGTGATAACAAAAGTGATATAGCTCTTTGCTGCAACAATGTCCAACACTCCCGATCAAAGTACATCGACATCCGACATCACTTTATAAGGGAACAGGTTGAGAAAGGGATTGTTGAACTCTACTTCGTGAGGACTGAGTTTCAGTTGGCTGATATCTTCACTAAGGCACTTTCGAGAGAACGATTCCAATTTATTCTCCCGCGACTTGTCATGAAGAGTTTGACGCCAAAACCCTCCAGCGTCTTCAGGAAGAGAATGAGGAGTAATGGATTTACTTCATATATCCTTGTATATATTTCTATATATCTTAAACCAAAAAGAAAAGAGAAAAATATAAAACTTATAAAAACCATAAAAATCAAAAAAACACAAATATACCAAAAATAGTTGCTCTAGGCATGTATTCTGTTTATCGATAATATTTACGGCCCTAAAAATGTCATTCAATAATGACACGGGACTTTAAATGAAGCTCGAGCACAAGTGCAAATAAACTGTTAAAACATGTCTTATTGGCTTGCAGTGACTTCAGACTATAACCCGATCTATATTATGGGGAAAGCACGTCGCCAAAAATACGGTTGTTCCTCCCACTGGGTGAAGTTCACCCGGGAATGGATTACTTTATATCCATGTTTCTTCGATTTGATGTACATTTATCATTTCTCGTATAAGAAGAGAAGTCTTCTTTACATCACATATACTTTTCCATCTATGATTCTTCAGGAAAGTATTTGTACTAAACTTGGTGGTACCATGATTTTTGAATATCAATCAGAATTGAACTTTTCATAAAAAAAACCCATCAATAATCAAATTTACTACAACAAAAAAAATAGAAGACGGGGCATGAAAGAGGGGGAAAAGTGATGATTTCAAAAATTTTATATCATCAAAAATTCACTTTTTTAAAAATAAGCATGAATAAAAAAGTGGGGTTTTTAAGTGTCAAGGTAAGAATTTTTTTTTAAATTCAAATCTTCTAAACCAATCATACCGACACTAACATTTCTCCCTCATAGTTTTTGGGGGAAACAACGTAATGTTCCATTATCAGCCCCATAATTTAAACCCGACCACATTTTCCCCCTAAATTTTTTAAAACTTTATTTAAAAAAAAAAGGGATCACAAAATTTCAAAAAGATTTAAAATTTTTTATCGGGGGGAGAAAAGTGATTTTAAATATTTAAATCAAAAAAAATATGATGTTTTGGACTTAAAAAAAAACCCCCCCATATTTCAAAATTCCTTTTGTATATCAATGCACAAATTGAAAAGGGGGAAACAAAAAGGTTTGTGGTGAAAAAAAAAAATGTGGCAACTTTGTTGGGTAATTTATGTGAGTCGAAATCCGAAAATCACCAATGAATTGATGAAAAAAAAAAAAAACATTAATCGAAAGGGCTTTCCTGGCCCCGGGGAAAAATTTCAAGCTTGGGCTAACCATTTATGTAAGCATGTCTCAAGAGGACTTGTCGAGTAGAGGAAACCCTTTCGAGAAAC